>OY754302.1:33939610-34543584 GCA_963573255.1 Chironomus tentans | reverse complement strand
TTTACTTAAAATCTCCTACACTTAACTCACTATTGAATACAATTTATCACTCTCTGTGGAACTAAACTAGTTTCTCACTCCAATTTTCTACACTTTTCTTAATTTTACTCATTTTACTATACATTACTACACTTAACTACAATTTACAACACTTTTCTATATTTTACTTAAATGCATTTTTCTCATATTTTGCTATACTTCACTACACTTTATTACATTTTTATGCACTCTTTTTTACTATATTATTTTTCAGCATTTTTAAAAAAAATGCAAATTTTTCATTCTTTTTGTATGGAAGATACAAATTTTTTGGAACAAATTTTTAGAAAACGGCCTTTTTCATATTTTATATGAGTGGTTTCCAAAAACTTTGCAATATAAAAAATTTTAAATTACAGTTTTTAAATAAACTCATTTAGCATTTAAATTTAGATAAAAAAATAAAGTTTCTTAGAAAATTAAATTTTAATTTTTAAAAATCTCTATCTTAAAATTATTATTTAAATTTTAAAATATTCAATTTAAATTTAAAATAAAATATTATCAGAGAATAACTTTTTTTTTAAAGTTAAAATGAAATACATAAACGTATATGTCAAAAATTTAAATAACTGAAAATTTTAAATCTGTAAAATTATATTCAATTTTTCAACCTCTTAAAAAAGCAAAATTTAAGTAGGCTACTAAAAAATGTGCTAAAACATTAGTTTGGTACCGTTAAAACCATTTTTTAGAAACTTATTTACATTACGTTTTACCAAAAAAAAACTTTACCATAAATATTTTGTGACTATTTTTATTTTGTGAAATTTGAAATGTTTATGAAAAAAAAATACTTGAGGAATAAAAGTTTATATTCGCTAATCTTTTAATCTAAAGTAAATGTCTTAATACTTATCTATACTGTTTCTACACTTGCTATACTCTCACTGCACTTACTATACTTTAAGTCACTTTGCTAAACTTTACAACACTTTTCATATCTTTTCTACACTTTACTTCACTCTACCATACTTTTCTTAACTTTACTATAATTTGCTATACATAACTGCACTTTATTCACAATAGCTGCGTTTTACTAAGAACGAACGGTTTAAGAATTTTTAGTGCATTTTCCCATTGGGAAAAGACACTATTGTCCGCGTTTTGTCTGTCCGTCCGTCCGTCCGTCCGTCCGTCCGTCTGTCTGTCTGTCTGTCGCCCTATCTCCTCCTCCAGTTTAAGCTTTTTCGATGCGGTTTTTTGCTTAAAATGTGTGGACTAGGTCAGGCAAAAGGTTGACCAAAGATTTTTTTGATCGGTGCAGTAGAACTTAATTAAATTAACTTTTTTTGAAAAAATTGCTTACGTTTTACGTACGTATTTTTTACGTAGCCCTTAAAAACATGACTTTTCTTACAATCTTCCGGCCAGGGTTCGAGTCCCACTCCGAGCAAAATTTTTTTTTGCACTTTTTTACACTTTTTTGATATTTCATGATGTTTTATGATAAAATTTTCCATTTTCATATTTTTTCCTCACATTTTCCAAACTTTTCACGAAGTTAAATTAATTAAAGCTAACATTACGTAAAAATACGTACGTAAAATTACGTAACATGTAAATTTACGTTACGTAAATCTTGCTTGGTGTAAATTGAAGGGGAACGAGGGGGAGTTGATCAAGGGGGTATGAGAGGACTGATAGAAGGTGGGGGGGGGGTAAACGAGGGGGGGTACAAATTTTTTCGTTTTCTTTTACAAATATTTTTTTAACCGTTGTTTTTTCAAATATTTTTTGACCGTTATTTTTTCAAATATTTTTTGACCGTTATTTTTCAAATATATTCTGATCGTTATTTTTTAAATATTTTTTGACTGTCAATACGAATCTAATCCATGACAAAAAGTTCATTAATCATTTACAAGAATTTGTTGACAAATTTTTTTTGCGTCAGTTATTTTTGCGTTAGTTTTTTTTACGTTAGTGGTCTGTGCGCAGTAGTTCAGGAAAATGCACTTCCGTCCCGCAGCCCGTGGACGTATCACTAGTTTAAAATGGGGTCGGTCACAAACATGGGCCGTTTGCATACCCAAGATCATACCTAACCATCATGTATTATACATCATTAGAAAGGTATTAACTTAAGCTACAATATTCTGGAAACAAAATTAAAAAATATTTATCCTGTGAAAAATGGTAGCTGTCCAAGTGAGGTGCCAGCGCGGGGTACCAAAAATTGACTTATTTTGAAAATTTCTTCAAAAGTCAATTAAAAATAGATATATTTATACAAAATAGACATATTTATGATAAAAGAGATCAAAAAATTTAATTTAATCATGTTTTCTGAAGAAAGCTAATTTTTTGGGTGTTCTTTTAAGAATAAAATTTTTGGGAGTTTGACTTTTTACCAAACTTTGAACAGCTAGTACTCCTAGTTTCGGAAGAGTTGGACAAAACTAGACCCCATTTTAGAAAGATCTTATGTAGTACTATTAAAAAAATATATAATTTGATTATTGGCTGGCTTGTAGAAAGTATGTTGCGACATCCACGAAAATTTATTGATCATTTTTTCGTCAAATTTTGACACTAAATTAAGCCCCGTCAACCATACACTAAGAATTTTCTCTGCATTGCTGACACACAAGTATACTTTTTAGGGAGTCCCGAGGCCTTGATTTTAACTCTTAATTAATTAATCAATTCTCATTAAACTTTAGATGTGAAGACTGTAGAAATAGAAAGATCCCAAAAGGCCCTCTACCGCGACCAAAAATGGATTATGCTGAATGCGATATTTGTGGAATGACGTTTAAAAAGAAAATCTTAATCTATAATCATATGGACAAACACAGATCGGATGTTTGCTGTCGAGTTTGTGGGGCGAAATTCACAGCACGAAGTTCACTAAGAAATCACTTACGTTCTCATTTTGAAAAATTTGTCTGTGAGCTGTGTGGTTTTACAACAAATTTAAATACAATGTTTAGAAAACATAACAAGATCCATGAAGGCAAACCAGTTCCAGAGTCAGTCAGTCATTATAAGAAGCAAGAAAAGGGAGAGTTTCCATGTTCAATATGTGGAATATTATTTGAATCAAAAGTTGCACAAATTGGTCACGAACGACGGCAGCATTCAGAAAACGGAGTCAATGGATTTTCATGTAAAGTTTGTGGTAAGTACTAATTATTTTTAGTCAGCTAACTGGAACTAAATTATGAAAAATTACAGGAGAGATATCTTATCGAATAAAGGAATATAGAATTCATGTCCTGACGCATTCTAGTAAGCCGTTACTATTTTGTCATTATCCAGGCTGCAATATATTCTATGATCGATTAAAACCGTTAAATGCTCATATTAGAAATGTCCACAAACAAGGTAACAACGATTATTCGTGCTCTAGTTGTGGAAAAGCATTCAAATACAAGCATTCTGTGGATAAACATTTGAGAAATAATCGCTGTGTTCCGTTGAAGGATAGAAATTTCAAAAAAGATGTATTTTCTAGGAGAATGAAATCAGTCATCGAAAATGATAATAAAAGTCCAGAGGAATTAGAGCGCATAGCTAAAATTGCAAAGGAACAATACTTGGAAGTGAGAGGACTGTTAAGTGTAATAGAAAATGAACAGCACAGCGATAGCGAGCAAGAAGATACAGTTAAAGAAGAAGTAATTATAGAGGAAGGTTTAATTGATGAAGCTGGTTTGAAAAATGAGAAGCACAATGAAGAGCTTGAAGATGATAATTATCAGCAATTGGACGATTGTCTTGACTTGTCACCTGTCATTGAATGCCTCGAAGAATATGATGATGATATAAAAGTGATGAAAGAACAGTTTGTAAAGGTTGAAATTAAAACTGAACCTGACATTGATGACATGCTAAGTCCACCAATTATCCAAGAAGATTGGAACTACTTAAAGAGTGATCCTGACATTTTTAATATGACTTCTGACTTACCAAATCCTTATGTAGTATTAGAGAAGCTTGATTATGCTACAATCATGAAATGGATTAAAGTAAAGAAGGAGGATAGAGACATTAAGCATGAAATAACAGATAAGAAGCTAATCATTCGAAAGAACCAGAAGAAAATGCTTAAAATGAGAATGGTTGCTTATAATCGTAGAATTAAAGGTGCTTCTTATGAATGTGACATGTGTGATTTTAAATCAAAGTCAAAGAATAAATTAGCTAAACATTTAATCAATCACAAAAAGACTTTAAGAATAAACAGACACAAATGTGAATTCTGTTCAGAATCCTTTTCAAGAATTGTGCATTTATATCAGCACAAACGAGTTATTCATAAAATACCAAATCCTGAGTACACTACAAAAGATTACATCTGTGATTTATGCGGAAAAGCTTATGGAACGGTCAGTATGTTGAAAAATCATCTGAAACTTACGCACAGTACTGCTACTTACCAATGTTCATACTGTGAAATTAAATTAAAAACTCGAGTCTATTTGGAAAGACATGAAAATGATGTCCATCTTAAGATCCGTAAATATGCATGTCAATTTTGTGGCAAATGCTTTAAGAGAAAGCATGGGCTTAAAAATCATGAACTTCGACACACATCACAGCGAGAAGTATGTCCTATTTGCGGTAAGAATGTTAAGATTCTAAAGGAACACATCAAATTTGCTCATGAGACGAAGAAGGAATATGAATTAGTTCCATGTCCACAATGTGGCAAAGGATTTTCTAAATATAACTTACAATTTCACATCGAGAGAATCCATCTAAAAGTTATTAATGAACGAACACAAATTCGTCATTGCCTGAAATGCGATCAAAGCTTCCCAAGAGTCGATGATTTGAGAAGGTAAAATTTTGTTTTGTGTCTAATCGCTTATGGCGTCTATCAGGTTCAATTATTAGTAGACGTCATTTTTGAATAAGCCACAAATTTTAAATTGATTATTTAAAGCACATTAACATTTTGAATAATTTTTTCAGACATGACATTCTCCAGCATTACGAAGGAGTTATTAAGAAATGCCCATACGATTTCTGCGATGCTATATTTAAGAAAACAAAACCACTAAACGTTCACATCAAGAATGTTCATTTAAGGAGTCAAACCCACACATGTGAAGTTTGTAAAAAAACATTTGATACGAGATCCGGATTATTAAAACATTCAAAAGTTAAGGGACACAAAATGCCTGAAAAAACTTTGTAAATCAATATTAGCCCACTTATAGAAAAATAAAGTTTCTATTTCTACATCCCATTCATGTGAGAGAATTTCCTTACATGCTGACCTGGAAACGACCAATCAAATTGATAACGAGAAAAGTTTGATTTTTTCAAATTAAATTGGATTTATTCGACATACTTCAATCATTTATTTAATTATTTATCATTTTGTGAATAAATATATGAAGTTTAATTCCATTGAAATAAGATATTTTAAGATTATTTGTTTTACAAAAAGGAAGATTACGAAAAAAATTGTTGGCTTTTCATTTTTTTGTTTTTATATTCATTCAATATGCTTTTCATTAAAAATTGATTGAGGAACATGTTTTTTTTTAAAAAAAATATACATTTGCACATATCAGAAGATTCATTTTCTAAAACTTTTTAATTACTTAATTCTTTATTGAACAAATTATTTTTATTTTTTAATTTTTGGTTTCACTTCAAAGTCTTCATAGTCACACGAACTAGATTATTATTTTTATTATTTAAATTTTAAATATTTCATATTTACATTCATTTATATCGTTTTCAATACTATGCAATAGCAAATATTCATTTAAAAATTTGTTTTTATCAAAAATCAAGCAAATCACAAATTTTGGATATTGAATTTAAAAAAAATTATTTTTTGGGATAGTTTTCCTATCTAAGAGACAAGAAAATTTACTTTTAGGACCTCTACGATTAAATTAAATTAAAGAATTGTAACTAATAGTTTGTTCTGGAAGAAATGCATCTACGCAAAAAATTATACTTCTGCTGTATCTCTAATAACAAAGTCATCTTTTGAACATAAAATCGTCACTAAATTTGTAATAAATCACAGTAAGAAAGAATAACAACGATAATAATAATAATAGAGAAATCTATAAGCTCTCTGAGAAAGTACTAAAGAATAAATTGATTAAATAAAGTCACTAGGTCCTAATTTCACTGAGAATCTCTATCCTCACTTCCAATCAATCGACATCAATTTGGATTAAAAACTTAAACCGCTTAATCCCAAAGGATTAAAATCTAAATCCTGAGATTAAAATTTTAATCCAAAAGATTAAATACAGGATTAAACTCTAAATCCTGAGATTAAAACTTAATCCAAAGGATTAAATCCTGAGATTAAAACTTAATCCAAAGGATTAAATCCTGAGATTAAAACTTAATCTAAAGGATTAAATCCTGAGATTAAAACTTAATCCAAAGGATTAAATCCTGAGATTAAAACTTAATCCAAAGGATTAAATCCTGAGATTAAAACTTAATCCAAAGGATTAAATCCTGAGATTAAAATTTAATCCAAAGGATTAAATCCTGAGATTAAAACTTAATCCAAAGGATTAAATCGCAGGATTAAAATATAAATCCTGAGATTAAAACTTAATGCAAAGAATTAAATCCTGAGATTAAAACTTAATCCAAAGGATTAAATCGAAGGATTAAAATCTAAATTCTGAGATTAAAACTTAATCCAAAAGATTAAATTCAGAGATTAAACTTTTAATCCAAAAGATTAAGTCGAGGGGTTACAGTTTTAAATCCAATGATTTTCTGGCAAACCACTCCACTGTTGGAAAATGAGTAACAAGTTCAGCTGGGTCGCTTCTAATTTCTACAAAGTTGATACTATAATTTTTCCTCATTATAGATAATTTGATTAATTTTGAAAAGGTACTTTTTAAACTCTTGTCAATGTCTTCCTAAACATTGAACATATTTTAGTTATATGCGTGGTATTTATGGTAGTAGCATAATGTAGGGATGAGTGTGCTAAGCATTTTACTCTCTATTGCTTTGTATGTATTATATACGTAAGTCTAGGTAAATTAATGCTGTTAGTTTTGTGTCTTCTCGGGGGTAGAAAAGCTAAAGGCAGGAATTATAAAGTTTGGGTATAATGTTAAAGAAAAAAGACATGATGAATGAATAGGAAGGAGGAGTTGGAGGAGGAAGATTATCCTTAACATTAATAGAATATATTTCTTAACGGTTGCTTTCAAAAGCTTTGCTACAATTTTGCGTCTGACTGCCGTCCGTACCCACAAATTCATGCAAGATGTCACAAGCCATTTCAAAGTTGTTCCTTGAAATGCATAATGCAGCCATAACATTCTCTTTTGAATATCCCTCCTTCATCAATCGATTTATATACTCCAAATTTATATTTTCATATGACACATTACTGCTGCTACTGCTGTTGGAGTTGTTATTTAGATTATTCAGCGAGATTAAATTTCCAGCTGATTTCATCTTTATATTTTCATATAATTTTTGATTATAAATTTTTGATGGATTATTGGCACATGATGATGCAGACTTCAATGGTGACAAGTTATTTGGCAATTTTTGACTAATTGACGCTTGAAATGTCGACGGTGACGAGGGAAGTGTTTTTATTGGCGTGCCTGTAACTGGCATCGACATGTGACGCTGATGATTATTACTTCCATTCATATTGCTAAAATTCGTATTATTATTCATCTGGTTGCTTTTCAATAGATATGTATTCGAAACTTTATTATTATCCTCCTTCATCCCCGCCTCCTTACTACTGCCTGTATCATTGATTGTTATGAGGTTGAAATTTGTGGTCAAATTATTTGTTAAGGATGCAAAACTAACGTAATTTGTTCGTTGCTCAATTGGTCGTGTGTCTATTATTCCACTTATCGTTTCCGCAGGCCCACAAATTGGGTTTGAGTCATCATCTGAGTCGTCTTGTTCCTTTTTCTGTTGTTGTTGCTGAGATAATGATGATATTGGTGCTGTGGATGTTAATAATGATGATGATGATGATATATTGGGATTAATTTTTATATTATTTGAACTAGTCTCATGACTGTGACTCTGGCTATTCTCGGCTGTCTCCAGCGAGTTGTTCTTGCTAATTGATGGTGTCGTTGACACTGGAGTTGTTTGTTGTAGCTTCAGTGGTCTATTTATATCGTTTGTTGGTATCATTGTTTTATTAGTCCTCGGTGGAATCGGTGGAGCTTCCTCAACGACATTAATCGTTTTGTTACTACTACTTAATGATATTTGATCTAAACTTGTGCTGGGCATTTCAATTGATGATGTTTTACTACTCGAAGTTGATGATGAAGACGGCGTAGTTGTAACAATAATAGTCTTTGGGGACTTTCCATTCAAAATATTAACATTCACTAAGTTTACTGTGGCGGCGGATGATGAGGAGGACGAGGATGATGAGCATAGAGATGATGAAGAAGAAATAGGCCGATTTGATGAACTTTCTCCTAAATTACTACTATTATGCTGTTGTTGGTGCTGTAAGGATGATGTGAATGGAATTGGAGTTCTTCTGACCAGTTTCGGTGATGTATGAGGGCTTTGATATTTTTCTCCGCGTGTTAATGTGAAACTATTACTAAGCGCTTGAATGGATGATTCCTCTAAATTGAAGTCAGCTTCCTAAAATGAGACATTTCATTTGTTTTTTATGAATAATTTTCGTTAATCATGAAAAATTTGTTCATATCAATGATAAGGAATGAGAGGATCGAAATAAGTATATAAAAAAAGAGAGGGTGAAGCATTTACTGCCAAGCTCATCATTATAAATTCTTTTCTGCTATCTAAGTATACTCAAACAAACAACTGGATTAATCATAATTAAATTAATTAATTCTATGCTAATTTCATCGAGTCCTCTTATTCAATTATCATATCTAGTAATAACTATCTAAAAAATAATAAATATTCTGTTAACGTACCATCAAGAAAGAGAATCTCTTTGAACATGCCACAACACAAATAGAAGAAGAAAAATCATAATCAAAATTGCATTAAATTAAATTAAAAGAAATTTTGTTTTGAAATTATACTTTGATTTCTGATGAATATAAAACTTTATTATTGTATTTTTTTCTGTTTTTTTTTATATATATAAATGCATAAAAATATCATGAATATGTATACACATGCTTTGCTAAGTTAAATTAGAATGGGGTAGTTTGTAAATTACGTAACTCTCTAGGGTGGGTCTCCATATAAATTTTTCAGATCCCCTTAATCAATTTTGAGATATCCATAGAAAGTTAGGGTTCCTAAACCAATCTAGGTCGACTAGTGTCATTAAACTAGATACCTTTACCAGTCCAGATCAGAGATATTAAAGAAAATCATGTCTCAAATTTCATGCAGACTGTCAGTTGGCTAAGTACTTGGGTGTACTCAGAGGGGGTCCAGAGATTTCAAACTCATTTCAAACATTTTCCAACTTTTTTCATAGTTAATTAGGTGTAGTCAATCTGAAGGAATCACTAGTTTTTCAAATGGGTTCCATTTATACTGAGTTTCAAAATCCAGACCCCTCCCTGGGTACACCAATGTGACTAAGACAAAAGTGCCTGGAACCAATCGGAAAACAGAATTTTGAAAATAGCCAGATTATAATACTTAGTATCAAATGACTTAAGACCCTTCTATTAAATTTCGTAGCCTGCTATAAAATGAGCATGTTCAGTGATACTGTAATAATCTCGACACCGGCTCACTGAGCACGAAATAATACCAATGAGTATGTTCTTTGGCTGTTAGAGACCAAATATCCTAAATTTTTAATTACGTAATTTACAAACGACCCCAAAAATGGAAGAAAAATAATAAGTTTGCAAACAAAAAAGGCCAAAATATGTAATATACTGAGAGTAGTTTATCTTCATTCATAAAAAGTTCTACCTATCATGATAAATTAATTTTACATAAATCGTTGTATCATAAAAGTTTTTTTTTGTAAAGCTATGCATGAATCAGCTTTTAATGAACCGAGAAAAAGACTTCATCGTAATTTACTACTTTCATCATTGAAGGAAGACAAAGTTAAAGAATATGAAGAAAAAGGGTTGCCTAAAACTTAGACTTTGTTTAATGTAGGTATGTATGTATATACAAAAAACTTTTCATCATGTTCATTGACACATAAAAGTCCCAAAGAGTGTATATTTATGGTTTTTGGGGTCTCTATACATATTATATATGATTTGATTTTGAAGCTTTTTTATCTTCTCAGATTCCATTTAATCACAAAAATTAGAATACTTGCACTTATTTTTCTTTCTTTTCTAAGAAGGCGAAACAGATTAAAATTATCGTGAAAATACAGATTCCTTTGATCAAAATTGTCTGTATCCAGAGGAGGAGTATCTAGAGTGGGGTTTACAAAAATAGAATTTTAATCACCCTAATTGCCCTTAGAAACAACGTAGTTAGCTATAGTTAGATAATAAAGAAAATTTTCCATAATTCCAGCAAATTTTGATCAAAGTAAGCTTTATTTACACATTATTTTCAACTTGTTAGCCCCCTGCTATATCTAATATTATTATTAATATTATTTTAGATTTTTTCTCTTATAAGATAATCAAATACATAAAAATATACGATAAAAATATCTCAGTCATTTTATTATAATCATTTCGACCCTCTCTCATTAAGTGGATCTCTATCATAATTTTTTTCAGCACACTTTTTCAAAAGCTAATATTCACTTTGCCTGCTTAATGGAAATTCGATAGCGTGAAGGGTTATGATTGAGGAAATTAAGCTTTGTTATTGAAGATAAGGCATCCGGAAAGTTGAGACAATGCATAACATTTTTGAAAATTCTTCACAGTTCCTTCAAAATGTCTACAAAAGATTATTACAGAATAGAGATTGTTCTTTCTACTTTGGTACGAAAAAAAGAAGACATTTCCTAACTAAGTATGATGAAGAAATGTGAAATAAGCTATCTAGAATTCCGCGATTGAGTAATAATCAGCACGGTACTCGCATTTTACTAAGAAGACTGAAATTGGTTCTAAAAGAATTTTCAATGATATTGCATAGAAGCTAAAAATATTTCATCCTTAAGAATTTAATAGCATTCGTCTAATAATAGTCCTATGCTAGTACCAATGGGGTAGCCAGGGGGGTTTGGGCCCAAATTTCTATTCCTACACCCAAGGGCGTATCTAGGACTTTTTTGAGGGGGGTCCATTTTTTGGGATATTTTTTTCGAATCACGACAGTATGAGTTTTCAAAAAATAAGTAACGTTGACCCCCAAAACCCCCGTGGATACGCTCCTGTCTACACCCTTGCTATGTACAATGTCGAAATTTTAAAATTTTGTAACTTAAATTTTTGATTCAAATTTTAAAAAACCGTTAAATTTCACAAACAATTTTGTCATATTAGCTTTTGATGACTTAAATTTTTTTTTTTCAACTAATTATAATAGCTAATTCAATAATGCTTTAAATCATATTAAAAATAAGTAAAGAATAAGAGTTATGAAATAATTATGAATGCTAAATATTAAAGCACATGATGTGTATGGAAAGTGTGAAAGAAAGAATATTGATAGCTCAATTTGTGCACATGGAATGATGTTTTTACTACAGCTTAGGAAAACAATTTTTAAAAAGCTATTAAGCATAAAAAAGACATGAGCATCAAAGTAAAATATTTATATGATTTTATTTTTGTCGAGCTTTGCAGTGCTTTGCGGGTATTTTGATTGGATTAAACAATGACTTTTTTCCCTATATTTACAATACCTCATTTTCGTCATCATGATCTTCCTCTTTTTGTTTGCTGATTCGATTATATTGTCGTTGTGGATCAAATGCATCTACAACAATTTGCTCGGTACCCTTTATCTCCGCTCTGCAGAATGGGCAACCCTATATTAAATGAACGAGAAGATTGAAGATTGATTGAAATAAGAAATGTAAAAAGGAATTGAAAAAGTTTCGTACCTGTCCTTCGGAATCGACTTGCCATGCTGTAAGACATGGCGTACATAATAAATGTCCACAAGGTTCAATTCGTATATCTTTATCATTCTCCGCACAAATCTTGCATAATTGAAAAGTACTTCCTGTAATTAGCAGTGACATAAAAAACAAGAAGTTAATACCGTAATCCGTGCTAATAATAATATTATTGTTTAATACTGACCCATTTCACAATACAGCTCGTATTGCTCTTGTGTGACGGTAATGTGATCTTCCAGCGGACTCTGTACAGCAAATGATAAATCGGGGTTGTGAGGCCTACCATTTGGATATAAATAGAAACCCTCTCTATGGAAATCAAGCACGAAATAAAAAGAAGAGAAAAAAAATAGTTTTGATAGTGGAAAATTTATGGAATCAAATTTGTCATTTACCGATAGCCATCGAGGAGTGCTTGACATAATGATTTATTTTGCGGAATAGTCTGTAGAATCTCTCCATCAGCAGTTACATAACCGATTGCCCATTGACCAAGTCGTGTACAAGATAATCTAAATACGTAACTACCAGCCTTACTTATGTATTTCTGTAATCTAGCTTTGACTTCATCATACGTGAGAAATGCTACATAGGCAGGATGTGTGACTGCTAAAATCTGCCAATTTCGTAGGAGCGTGTTCCAAGGTTGAAATAATCTGTTTAATTAACATCTTAATTAGTATCTATGTGATACGCAAAATTTATTTTTATATTTTATATTTTGAGGAACAAACCTTGTAAACACGTCAAATTCAAAATTTGAAATGTAGTCATTACATGTCAAATCTATCGTTGTTTTTAGCGCCATTGCCTCAAGTCCTGACGAAATGGGATGTACTTCAGATAGATGTGCTCTAAATGTTTTCCATGGCACAAGTGTACTGAAAGGAGAAAAAAATTAACATGCGAGAAAATGTTGCTTTAGTTAATTTGCTGCCAATTATTCTAAAGATATACATATTATGGAATCTTAAATATTTGATTTATGATATAGCATGTCATATATTTGAAATGTTTATACGATTTTATTCTGAAGATAATAACGAGAAGCTTTTATATACATCTTTTTCTACATCTTTGAAATGCTAATGGAGAAAATGTGATGAAAACAGCTTTGAATATATGTGTGTAAGCTCGTGTTCTGGCATCTTTAACTCATAAAAAGAATTTTGCGTTTTCTTCGTAACACATCAAGAACGTTTTAATATACGCCACGAAACTTTTTACCTACAGAACAAGCAGATGATGAAACTTTTTTTTCGCCACATATACGTGTGTACATGCTTCTTCATCTTAAAAACAATCATCCACAAAGTTATCATTTGTGTTTTGCCTTAATTTCCCATCCTTCAACTTCATTTCTTGGTTACAAGCATCAAAAGTTTCTTATTCTAACGTGAAAAATGAACATTTTTAAAATTCTACAAGCATTTGGCTATGCATAGGCTGTTCATCTGCTCGTTTTTGACGGGGACACAGTAGCGTAAGAAGGTGTTAAGATATATGAAGATGCAATTAATAAGTACAGTAATTGTCAATATAAATAAGTTAAATGTTTATTTAATATGAGACGATGTTTCTCTCTTGAGTTCATAATGAAGACTAACATTTAACATAGAGAGGGGGAAACAACTTTAAAAGGGGAAATCAACTAATTGTAGTTGCTTATATAATTCAAATATCAAACGACCGTTGATAAATTCTCAACACTAGGGGACGCAAAATTCAATAAAATTTCAAACAAAAGCTAGAAAGTAACACCAAATACAACTTATTTTAATACTTTTTGCTTCAATTCCTAAACATCTTGTACCCAGATTGCCATTATATTAAAAACTTTAAATAAAATTTGTTTAGGGCGCTTACCCTAGTTACGCCACTGGCGTGACAATCCCAATATTTTCTGAGTATGATCCGTGTCCCGTTCAAATGTACAACTTCAAAAAAACCATTTACTTGTCTCACTATGCCTTAGTCTAATTCAAGTCATGTCCCACGTATTGATTAAAAGTCAGTAGTCAGCCTGAGTAGAAGCTTCAATTGAAATGCCGGCAGAAGAGCTTCTTTGAGCACATAATTTATCCAAACATAACACAATTACTTTTATTTGTTATATGAAAATGGAATTTGAATGTTACTGCCGGAAAGTGACTTCCTGAGCAAGCATAGCCGAAACAAAGAAAAAGGTACACAAATGATTATTGCACAAATTGAAATGGATTTATAGACATATTATCGAAAAGTTTTGACAAAAGTAAATGTCCATTTGTATGCGGAGATGAAGGCAGCAGTAGAAAAATAATACATAAAAAAAGTATCAACTCATTCGTTTTTATCGAGAAATGTGACATGAATTTTTCACTTTATCGCGCACATATTCAATTAAATAGACTGCGTCTGCAATGTTCAGTATCATGAATGAAGAATAAATCGATACAATCGTGCAATAAAAGTGAAATGTATGGGTTGAGGGAAACGAGCGAGCAAATGCAATGCTTCTATCGATTGTGGAATCACTACAAGGACTTTGTTTCTATGAAAAGGAAACCTTTATTTTAGATGTGCTTCATTAAACATTTTCCACAAGACACAAGTTATGAATGAATATTAAAATGAGACTTCCAGTGTATGAAATCTAAGTTTAATTACTTCCACTTTTCACCACAACGTTTCTCCCTTGTTTTATGAGTTGCACGAGTTAGGTCAGGGTCGATATAAATAAAAAAGAACCGTCTTCATTGGATAGATGGATGGATGAGTGGAATGGGAAGATGAATAGAATTGAAATAGAAGAATTGTAGTAGAATTTTTCAGGCATGTAATTTAAAACTTTATCGTTGCTTCAGTCGCAATTAATTTTGTAAGTGAATTTTCTTTTTGGACGTTCTTTTCGCATGAAAATTATATTAATTGTGTAAGCGAGAGAGCTCTTCTTGAAGAGGATTTTGTCCTTCTATAAATTCAATAATCTTCCAATTAAAATTGGAAATGATTCTATGGATAATCTCTAATTTTAGCGGATATCCAGTATTGTTGCCATCTGACTAATCTGTTTGTCTATCCATAACACAGGTCAAAAAAAACTAGAGCCTAACTTTGTATAATTTACCCACACAACACTCAATTTTCCTCGAATACATGATTTGAAAAAGCAAAGCCATTTAAGGTAAAAAATTCTGATAAACACAAATTTAAATGCTTCTACCACGCTCATAATTGTTTAATGGGTGAGGTTTCCCAAAGCCACCTAAGGACTTGAATCTTGACCTACAGCAACCTACAGTTTATAGTGATGATTTGAACTATTCCCTTGATGCCTTTCATGTATGTAGAGTACAAAAGAAGGCTGTGAACTTCGTTCTAGTATATTTGATTCAAAAAACGGCAATAATCTACTGTTTCTCATATCTACTCTCGAATGCATGATCCTTGGGTCGGTGTCCCAGTAACTAGGTACCGAACCAGTACACTACCTAGTCACTTCATCTCATCTCTATCTCTAAGTATGCATAAGACCATGGGTGTACACAAGGTAGTCTAATATTAGATAGCAACATTTTAGAATTGTGTCGATCGGGAATCATGTATATACATCCATTAGCATTCAGATTATCCGATATAGCTTATAAATAGATTGTCCAATAAATTAATTATTTAATGTTCGTTAGAGAGTTTGAATATCAACAAAATAGTCATTACTCAGTAGGAGCTATTCGGGTTGATCAGTAAACAATCAGCAAGACAATGAGGCATTTCATCAATATACTAATAATTTCTTCGAGATCTGTGTCGGTATCTCATATGATAATTTCAAAGAGAATGAAGAAAAAGTTGTAAAATAGAGCTGGATGGATGGACAAATGTGTATGGTGGAAAATGAAATAAAAATAAAAAATAACCGGAGAAAGAAGGAAGAGAAAGAATGGAAAGGTATAATGTATATAAATATGCCTTAATATTGTGTACTATATACACCAAATGAATGAGTGAAAAAAGATGCTACAACGGAATAAAAACAATATAAGTTATAGAAGAATAAAAAGAAGTCAGGCAACATTGAAAAGGAAAAGAAACTAGTAATGAAGCTGTTTGTCAAAAGACACTTAATATAAGCGCATTTCATACTATGATTTAAGCAGCATCATTATGCTGGGAAGAAAGAAGAGATGATTTAATAATTCATTTGATAAAGTCATAGGCTGGCTCATTAAGTGAGTAAGTCAAAGTGACACGACTTATATAGAATTTAAATGCTAAGCGATGAGAATATAAATGGATAATTTATTAAGATCGGAGATTGATGCAATAATACTTACTTGTTTCCGAACCGTGTCTTCCAGAACTCTGCTGCATCCGCCTTTGTTATGCGAAACTGATCTCCAGCAAAAGTGCCATTTGGAAAGATTGCCTTTAACTCACTCAACATGTGTGAGAAAACTAGACTTAATTTGGTAAGATTTCGTCGATAGTGTGAATTTTCATCAAACATTTGCATTTTTCCCTCCTTAAAAAGCTTTATTGCCTGCTTGCACTTTCGCATTAGGTTATTTATAAATACGGTAAAGTGTTCATTGGCGTGCAAAACATGCATTTGGTCTTCATACTTGGAGTAGATTAAATGTAGTCGTTGGTAGGTGTCTGGTAGAATGTCGAGAATGAAGGGCGGGCTGTTTTTTAAATTCATCTTACTCTGTTGGCATAATTTAACAACTTTATCCATTAGCTTCCATGTCTTCTCCAGTGTCTTCTTGTCTGTCATCAACTTTTGTTGCGTACAATCCGTTAATTTGCACTGAATTTTTGAGAAAAATGTTAAATTTTTCATCATTTTCAATTATATCACTCCTCGTTTTTCTCAATTCGAATTCCTTTCCTCGATTTTCTTTTCCTCCGATATATTATAAACAAAACAAATGAAAATTTTTATTTCTGGATGTTTGTATATTTTTGGGTCATCAACACTCTCTGTTATTTCTTTTTTTTCCTCTACTGGATGTTTTTACTTTACAGTTTCTTCTATTCACTTTTAAACTTTACTCTTTTGTGTATTGTATTATTGTTACTTACTAGAATTTTTGTAAATATTTGTGGCACATAAAGATCTTTTGGTTAATTTAATTTTTTTTATTTAAACAGCGTTAACGACTAAGATATCTCGTATATTTCATGTTTATTTGCCGAATAGCAAACTGGATGGCGAGAATACATACATATAATATATACTCTTGAACAAAAATTCTAGTCAGCAGTCAGTTCCATTTATATTTTTATTTCTCTCATATTTTCATCAACTATCATCATTTTCCAACACTTTTCAATCTTTTTCCGACTCAGATTTTCCGATACATTTAAAGATTCACATTTATATGACTTTTAATGTGATAAACTTTTTCATAACTCATACAATATATATATGCTTCAAAAAAAATGACCTCATTTGTACATCACATAAATTTTATTCCGACGAAAATCACTTTTACATCATTTCTTCTCAATACTTTTCCACACTAATTCACAATAAATGTCTTTTCAAAAGCATTAATTACTTATGTGCATTTTAAAACCTAATATTTAATAAAAACTGTACGATTTTTACAATAGAAAAATACCTAGATCAAAAGAAAATTTTTCGTCTACTTGACGGTAGACTTTGCGGACCGGTCCAGAATTTCAAAAAAGGAGGACATTAACTAGAGATTGGTACGCTTTTTTAAATTCAAATCTGAGAAAATTGAGAAGAATTTTAAAATTTTCAAATTTTTTAAATTTGATCTTCAAGTTATTTCAATTTTTAACTATTTCAATTTTAAATGAAATTTTGATGTCACTTAAAAATGTTAATTTTTCGAAACTCTAAACCACCGTGTTTTATGATGTCTACCGTCAATATACACACGTAGATCATTTAAGTTTCAAAAAATTTCGAACCGTTAAAAAATGTTGAAACTTTCTTCTTGTTAATTAAGTTTAATTTTATGTTTGTGTTGATATTGTTTTGATTAAGGAAGGATCTTTATCTAAATAAAATCATAGCCAATTGAATGTAACAGCAGTTTCTTCTATTACAAGCAGAATTCTACAGAAGAATTTTTTTAAAATCTACAAATATTTGTTATTTTATCGATAATAATTGAATAATTTTTATAAATTTTAAGATTGTTTTTAAAAATCTATTAAAAACTAAGTAAGCGAGCATAAAATAATAAAAAATAATAAAATTTAATAAAAAGAGATGCGAAAACCTGTCCGCATCACTAAAAATATATCCAAAAGCACCACTTTCAAGAAAATCTTTATTCATTTTCATTCATTTTGGCCTTACTCTGTAGAGCTTCATCAATCTACTTGATCTTCTGAAATTAATTTATTTTAAATTTTTAAAAAAGATTGCTGTGTTTTTAAAATATTAAAAAATTACAATTATTGAGGTTTTAAATTGTTATTATTAAACAGTTTTAATGGCAAGGAAAAATGCACCTTAGTCGAAGACAATTGGTGATTTTTCTACAGTTTGTAAGAAAAAAATCAAAAAAATCAAATTATTTTGTTGTATTGAATTAAAATTTTAAAGTGATTGGAAAACACCAGAAAATTGACAGTTGCAATGTGAAATTAAGGACTAAAGTGAATAAAAAAGTCAAAAAGCTCCAATTGAGGTAAAAAGTTTGTGATGAAAAGCACTTTGCGAAAAATCAGGAAAATTTGTCGTGAAAAATGGGTGGAAAACTGGTGAATTTTCACAGAAAGTCTGAAAGAAAATTTCGTCAGAAAAATCGTGATTTTACACTTTAATCTTATTAGTTTTTAACAGATGGCTTCGATTTTTGGGTCAATCTATTGTAGTCTATTTAAAAACTTCCTATTTTGATCAATCCATTCATTGACCTTTTTAATACATATTTTGCAATAAATGGAGAAAAATCAGAAACAAGAAAAAAAAGTTTTTTTTTGTGAAAAACAGCAAGAGCTCTTAATAATAAAATTTTAATGCTATTAGTAAATTGAAAGAGATGTTTTAACGCCAATAAGTGAAGTGAAGAATTAAATTCGCTGATGATTGATTAAGAGATTACCATGTCTGGAAAAAATAGCATTAATTAACTTTTCTTCATATTGAAAAATCACTTAATGAAAAAATTGGAGTTTAAATGGGAAAATTATTGAGAGTGCATCCATAGATCAGTCAATAAGCTAAAATCAATGAAAATTTTTAAATTTACGACTCATAAATCTTGAAGGCCAAATCTGATTTTTTTTAGTGTCTTGCATTCATGGACAACTCTGAAAAATACATTCTCTGCTCGCTTGTCTGCTTGATTGGTTGTTTCATCCACACAAAAAAAATTATGCATTCTGAAAATCAGAGATTTTTTAATTTAATTAAAGGCGAGTGCTGAAAAAAGTCTCGAGTGTATTTTTGTGAAAAAAAATCAATTAACATATTAGGGGTCATTTACTTATGACGTCCATAAAAAATTAGACTTCTCCTCCCTTGTCACAAAACTTTCATACACAAAATCTTAAATATGAAGTTGTCACAAAGCTCCAAACTCCTCCTCAACCTTAAATGCTGGACGTCATAATGGGCCGTTCATAAATGATGTCATGCAAAAAACGAGATTTTTAGACCCCCTCCTCCTCTGTCAAAAAATTTTCATAGAAAAATTTTTCTTTTGTATGAAAGTATGACACAGCGTCAGAACTCCCTCCCCCATAAACATTGGAGGTCATTTATGAACGACTTCTAAGTAAATGACCCCTAATGGATGAGGTTGCCCACAAATGACGTCCATAGGGATTTTAAACCCTCCTTCACTCTTCCATCCCAACTGACTAGCGGCGTAGCCAGAAATTTTTCGAGGGGGGATTTGCAAATTTTTTGTATGGAAAAATCTTAGGGGGGGATTTTCAGGATTTTTCTCAAAAACCCTAGCAAATTGAAAAATTTTCGGATGAAAGAGGGGGACAAATCCCACAATCCCCCCTGGGCGCCTGCAACTGACTAATTTAAGTAAATTTCAAAAATTAAATAAGATAATTTTTTGAATGTAAATAAAATCTAGTAAATCTCAGACCCCCTCCCCCTTGTCACACTTCATCAAAAAAAGTTCAGATACCCCACTTTAAATGATGGATGTCCTTAGAGGCATAGCAAAGAGAGGTTGGGGTTAAAATCCCTACCACTTTGGGAAATTTATTTATTTTGCTAAGACTTTTTGAGAAAAAAAATTCAAACCCCTAAAAAAATTCTGACTACGCCCCTGGTCGTCACTTGTAAACAACTCACTATGTTAAAATGAAATTTATGTGTCGAAAAATACATAAAAAAGTTCATAGATGATATTTAGGTATTAAAAAAATGTTACTTAAGCTGCGTGTGGGTCAATCAAAGAGCTTTTTGAAGTGAAAAAAAGCATAAAATAAATTTCCTTCTTTCTTTTCATGTTTCCGAAAACACATCATTACTTCGTTAGCATATATGTGAATAGTGCAAAAGAGAGAAACAACAACAATAGCAATCATAAAGCTGAAAATAAAAACATTAGCTTGTAAATTAGATATACATTATTCAATAGTCGAGAAATTAAAATTTGGCAAGCATTGAAACATGAAAAAAAATAATTGGAGATGATTTCTCTTACATAGTGTATGGAAATGTTGAGATTAAACATATATGTGATGGGTTGAATAAAAAATAATAATAAAAAAATTGTATTGTGGAAATAAAAAAAATAATACAAGAGAGAGAAACTTTCTAAAAAATTCATCATGACTATTCGTAAATGCAAATAGAATTTCATTGAAAAAAAATCACTAACTCTCAAGTGTAATTTAACCAAAATAATGCCTAGACATAGTCGAACGAAACAAAACAAAAAAAAGCGGAGCAGTGAAAAACCGAAAACCATATTCCAGTTTACAAGGAAAATTATATCTTATTGAAGAGAGTTTCACATAGAGAAAATATTGGACTTGAATGATAGACCCAAAAAATATACTATACATTTTTAGCGCATTTTCCTTAGAAAGTAATGCGCTTAAAGGTCCACTTTGGCTGGCCCGCTGGCCCGCTGGCCCGCTGGCCCGCTGGCCTGCTGCCTCAAAAACTCGGCAGGGGAAGCACGTAGAGACTTCGGGTTTTTTGCATTAAATAGCTGCTATTTCGTAGGGGTGCGCAACGTATTTAGTTTTTTGAAAATCCTCACCTAAACTTAATTAAATTAACTTTTCTGTTTTTGGTGTAAAAAATCACTGACGTTGGATTAGTCAAAGTTTAACGTGACGCTTAAAAAGAATACTTATATTAAAAAACCCTTCAAGTCGTGGGTTCGATCCTCTCCGCGGGCAACTTTTTTTTTACACTTTTTTGATTCTTTTTTACACTTTTTTGATGTTTTATGATATTTTATGATTTATTAATGCATAATTAAATTTTTTTGAGTCATAAAACAGCAAAAAAGTACATTTTTTCATAAATTTTATTTTCTCGAAATGTAAATGTATGTAGAACCATACAAATGTTGCTGTCATTACTTGTGAAGTATAAGTGACAGATTTAATTTGTACTAAAACCATACAAATGTTTTGAAATAGCTTCCGGAATTTTTTTCAGCTACAACTATATATTTCAAGCATTTATGCTATGTTTTCAATTCATTTGGGGAAATAAATTAAGTGGGTACTTATTTTTACATTCTGAATTATGGATTTATTTACTGATCTGTGCGGGAAAATGCGCTTAATTCCCTCGATGTATAACACGAGGACTTTCTACATCTTTTTGTTTAATAATAACAATAATGCACTTAGGGAATTTACTTTTTTGCTTTCAAAAATTTATAATTCATTGTATTTTTCAAGTATTTTTATTGGGAGTCATTGATCAATGACGTCTATCAAGATATGATGCCAATACAAGATCGAACACAGGGTTAATTATGGGACATTGACTTATGACGTCCATGACCACATTCACTTATGGTGTCCATTTCCATTTTGATGACGTCCATCAGAAAATGGGGGTTTCAGTACCCCCTTCTAAATTTCCACAAAATTTTCATACAAATAAATTTCTCTTGCATGGAAGTCTTACACAGCTCCCCTAAATGTTAGACGTTATAAGGGAATGACCCCTTAAAATAATTTTTGGAATGCTTTAGAATTTTACTTTCAGAATTAACAGAAAATAGAAAACAAACATTTAAGTGACGAACAAAAATTGAATCTTCTAAAAAATACTGGTTAAGTTCCTTCCACTCTACTAAGTTTTATATCTCCAATAATAATTTACAAAATTGGGACGAAGATAAAGTATGGTATATGTAGATCAAAGATGTTTCGATCTCGACAAGTTCTAGTAATCGTGACATTCCAGAAAATTTAGATCTCGACAGGGGTGTAACCAGAATTTTTTCAAGGGGAAGATCATTAAAATTTTTGTATAAAAAAATTAGTAGGGGGGAATTTTTGGAAATTTTGTCTCAAAAAACCCTATAATAATGCGTGAAGGGCCTAGCCTTATGAGCTGGAGGCACTGCGATTATACAAATCTATTGTACCACACCCTTTAGACCTACAGTTTATAGTGGGATCCGAAACACTTGTAAGCTCTGCACATTGCAAGGACACGAGTATCAAAAACCCATAACAAATTGAAGAAATATTTCACCGGGTCTCGATATTACAAAACCCATGAGGGAGACTCCAAAAGGTTACGTCATATTTATATGACTTTATAAAGTAAAAATAAAAACTAGAGCAAATATAGTGTTTTCTTGACCTTCTGAACTTCTTTTATGGTTTTGCAACTGGCAAAGTCACCCATTTCTAGACACAGTCACTCCTAACTGCTGTATGTTATAAGTGAATGACCCCATTTGCAAAAATAACAAAAGATTGCAGCTTTGGTTGCGGAATAAAAAAATATAAACTTCATGGATGTTTTCAGAAATCACTTCCATTTGAAGGACATAAATCCCATTTTTGATATTTCACACAAAATTTTAATTCCATGAGTGTTACCAAAGTTATTCTTTCTCTCAAAAAATAAATCACTTATGCATAACAATAAAAGGTTATAGAAAATACAAAACTTTCATGACTACATAATAGATCATGAGTACATGTACATCCATCGTCTATTTATCCGAAAAAAAATCATAAAAGCATATAAAAGAGAGAGAGAAAAAAAAATTGGTAACACTTGAGCGATTTGTAATTTTTTTCACTTTAATTACAGACAAAACAAGCGAAAAGGTATAAGCAAAACAACATCACATACATTTGAACTGTGTCGAGTATAGTGTAGAAGAGAAAAAAAGTAAAATAATTTTTACTGAGAGTCATAATGTAGCAAGCAAATAGGAAAGCAGAATTCATCAATACCAAGCAACATTAAAAATATTTATTGAGAATCTCAAAAAGTCTCAATCAAAAAATAAATAATAAAATAGTATAAAGATTACTGCAACGGAATCACCAATAGACCATCAAAATAGTATTAACAAATAATAATAATAAAAAAAAAATTAAAAAGTGAAAGAATTATAGTCAGTAGAGGAAATAGTGCATTATTTCCATCATTATGGCAGCAATTGTTTATAGTACTAGTCCAAATAGGGTGTCATCAGTAAATCAAAACCAATATGGTAGCTATGGAAATGTCAATAAATCAATTCTAAGTAATCACCAAACACAACACCATCATACACTTACCGGTGCACCATCGATATACCAACAAGGAAAGGAACATCATAATAATTACTTTTTGTCGCATTCTCGAAATTATAAGCGTAAATCAGCCGTGGAACTGCTAGCGGAAACTAAATCTTATTATGTTAAATCAGAAAATGTTCTTGATCGACACCAACAATTGAATGCTCGCAGCAATACCTTATCATGTGAGTAAATTTATTCATTGTGCATTTTTTTATGTCACAATTATGCTCGTTTTACTATAAATTTATATATTTAACATACATATGTGAGAAAGCCCATTCATGACTTCATAGTTTACTCATTAGTTATTCAAATTTGACACTTGTATCTGATTTTTTTAATGACTACCTTAAAAGATGCTTAAGAAAATAATTTCTACTGTCCATTTTAGTTGCTCTCTCGCCATCCAGAATACCTCTTTCACCACATCATTCATATTACCACCAAACTTCGACTATGGAACGTCATCCACGATCATCTTCACGACGATCAGCATCGTCAGGTTCAGACTTATTGCAAACTAAATTAAGACGGTTACTTAATACAGAAAAGGACTTAATGGCATCAAGTGATGACATTTTAATTCCACCACCACCGAAAAACTACAATGACTTCTATCAGCAGCATCGCTCACCGAAAAATTATCAAAAGCAGTTGACAGTTCATCCATCTTCGGAATCACAGAGTGATGCAAATGTTTTCTTTCCAAGTGCATTTCTTTCACCTCAATCTTTGCCTCCACATCCAAGCGAAGATCTTGATGTCTTGTACTCATATACTATTAATGATAATGACGAATTTTTTGAACGACCAATATCGCCGCCTGAGCAATACCAAACTAATACAGCACCAAAGAAGGGAAAAATAAAGAAGGAGAAGCAGAGATATGACTATCAGCGATCACATTCACAGACTATGGCTGCCGATGAGTACGAACCGAAATCATCAAGGCGCAATAATAAGGAATCTTATTCGAATTCAGCAGCCAATAATATTAATAGTCATAAATCAATGCCTGATTTACATACACAAATATCGAGACATTCTCCACACAGTGAATATAGTTCACGGGGAAATCGATCAAATCGTTCAGGAAGTTCTGGATTCAATCGTGATTCAGGAGGAAGTTCAGGTCATTTTACACATAGAAGTGAACCGTGTTGTAAACAAATGGAGAAAATTATGATAAGTCAGCAACAACAACAACATTCGAATGTACAAAATCAGCAGCAAGACTATAGACGTGATTCTGGCAGTTCCACACAACATTCTGGAAATTCATACTACACTTATCAGCAACAACAATTTCGATACGATTGCATTGAATGCAGAGCAAAGATGAGAGAAAATGAAACAATGTTTGTGGTGCCAGAAGCTTTTCAAGATAGCTATCAGGAGAGCAGTGATACGTTGAGAAATACATATTATAATCAACAGACTTCAACATCTATAGTGAGATCCCCATCACCAATATCCTCTTCGCAAGATGTTCTCTCGCCATCATCTCAAAAAATGGAATTAAGTCCATTAAGTCCGCCTTTAGGAACATTTAAAAGGCAAAAGTGCTTACGATTTAAAAACTTTCGATATTCCAACTCGACAAATGTCGCACAAACTTCAACTAGTCAACCAAACTCTCTTCAGCTACAAACTGAAGATGATCGTAGGCCAATATTGAGGTCAAAATCAGACATAAGTGATCGCTATTGGAACAAAGTTCAACTGCAGCCACTTGAAATTAGCGTTAAGTCGAGGCGAGAACGATATCAGCAGACGATAAGTGAGAGTTTTGGAAGTAATGGAAGTGCTGGAAGTAGCGGTGGAAAATTAAGTAGATCAGATTCCATGTACGAGTTAGAACAATTCTTCGATCAATTAGGATTAGATGATAAAGAATTTCAGGATACTATTGCACGACCACGAAGGAAGCATCAGAGATCTGCTTCTGCAGTTGTCACATCAACATACGAGGATAATGATTCTGATCGTTCGAGCGTTGTGTTCTTCTCAGACTGTAGTACTATCGACTCAAATCGTATTGTAGCTAATACAACCGATAGTGGACCAAGTACAGCACAATCCGGACAAAATAATCTGAATATTTATAGACCAAATAATGATCCGCCAAGCATTGTCGAAAGAAATGCTCGAATTATTAAATGGCTCTGCAATTGTAAAAAATCCCATCTGCTCTAGGCTCAAATGCCGTTTCGATATTTCAAGGGAGTGCATTAACGCAGTGTACAGCAATAGACACTTATTCAAATCTTTTCAATACTCTTGTTCCTTTTTTTTACACACATAATCAAACTTTCAAACAAGACGTCATGTTAATTAGGTTTTATTATGTCAACGAAATGTACTGTAATTATGTACGAACACCAATATTTCAGGTCCTCGTCTCAAATTTGATTCCGTAAAAGATTTATTGATCTAGTAGGTAGTACAAGTCAGATTTAAAATACAATTTTTTTCTTGTATAATTTTAATCCCACAAATTTGGGATACAAAAAAGTATTGAGGACCTGAATCATAACTGAATAAAAGTTGAACAACAAAATCCTTATGCGCTTTATAAAAAAAACGAAAGAATAACAATGATATTGTTAAGAAACCAGAAGAATCTCGTAGATCCCGAAACAACACTGTGCGATGCAATTAAGATGAGCTAAAACATTTTTGACTAATGATCAGAACTCATAAGTTTAAATTAAGCCTTTAAAACAACACTAAATAGTAATTAATAATTTTTGAAGTCATATGCACATTAAACACAAAATACTTAAAAGTATTAATTAAAATATTTTGTTACTTACTGAAAATTAACAATTTGGTGCGAATTTAGTTGACGGACGATGAAAAAAAAATTAACTAGATAGCTGTAACTTATTTGATGATTATAACATTTAAGATATTATAAACTTACATTTTTTAATGTGATATTTTTTGGATTTTTAATTTTTTCTCATTATACATGACATATTTAATTAACTTAAATTTTTATTATTTTATTGAGACAAATCAAAGTAGGATGAACGAGAAAATAACCAATGATTAACTGATTCAATTTGCATTCATAAAAAAAAGAATTAATCACATTAAAAAGACTTTCAATTAATCAATGAACATAAAATGTGAGAAAATTTTAAGATTAAAAATTTAATAATTGAGAATTCAAAAGTATTGAGGGAACTAAAGACACTATTAGAATGATGCATCATTAAAAGTACTAAGTGTGAGTGATTGAATCTAAAAAATAATAAATAATAATTCGCTAAAAAAAATAGTGACTGCTTGATATGAGTGATCTCTTGTCACTAGAATCCAGTCAAGCATATGTTTACAAGACATTTTAATTACTTAATATAATTCATTTAGCAGACAGAGAAGAAAATAGTATCATTCGGCGATCATTAAATGTGTTCATAAATCTAAAAAAAACATATATGTACATGCCAACATATTATCATAATAACATGAAGCATTTCCGTTACATACGTTCTGAGAATTGTCAATTACGGTCATCTTCTTCTGTTAAATGGAATCCGTTAAACTATTTTATTTATTTCGTAATAAATTGTAACTAATTCATGCATACAGTTCACGTAATTTTCAAAAAAAAAAACATTAAAAGCTCACAAAAAAAACCCATTAAAATTTATGGAAAAAAGCGATCAACCATACACATTAAACTGTCCCAAGACTTTTAAAATTACAATAACTGCACTTTAAGTTTGAAATAGATATTTTATTGAACTCAATAGATGTCGTGCAATAGATGAAACTTAATAAATATAATGATAATAATAAGATTGCTTAAATAGAATCATCATAGCGAAAAAAAGAGAATACCTTGGTAATCTTATCTCTCGTTTTCGAATCTTTCACCAAAAAAAACTAATATCAATGAATCTATAGAGGAAAAACTAGTAAGAAATAGACTAACTCATTAAAATTTCAAGTAAATCGGATAAAGAATATTTAAGAATTAAGTCAGTTCATAATTTAATTTAATTTCAATGCAATTGAGGTTGTTGACCAGACATTTATAAATAACAGTTATTATGCTTACAATAAATTGTCTGGAAATAGGTAGCAACAGCTCGAATGTATCGATGCCTTCGAAATTAAAGAAACCAAAATTTGAGAGATTTATTAAAGACATGCGAAAACCTCAATAGGATCATTTGGTTCATTCTTTAAAAAATAATAATGATCATATGTGTAACATTAAGCAAGCATGCATAACATCAATGAAAAAAAAATTAAAAAAAAGTTTAGAAATCACGTTTCTGTAATAACAACAATTTTAATTTTTGTGCTAATTCAAGAAAACTCATTTCTTGAGAGAAAAAAAAAGTTGTAGATTTAATGAAAAATAATAATGGCTACATCCTTAGTAACTTTGTCAAATAAGAACCAGTTTTACTGAACGAAAATCAGAAAAAAAGAAAATATATCGAATTTTATGTGTATAATAATATGTTTAATTGAAACTATTTATTTCCTATTGAACATTATTGCGTGTTGATTTTTTAGTGATATAAAAAAGTACATTTAAATTCTTTACAATATCAAACAAACTGAAATATTCACCCTTAAAAATCAGTTTCAAAAAAAAACATTAAAATTTTCACATTTGTATCATTTTGTTTTTTATTTAGCTATGGATGAAATTTTTTGTAAGTGAGGCTAAATTCTAATCCAAAGTCGAAGGGTGTTTTTTTTAAAAAAAACTATTTGGAAGTGGATTCTGGGGGCCACTTGCTCAGTGTATGTGACACTGGAGAGCAAATTTCTGTAAGAATTAGCTCTAAGGGGGGTATAACTCTAAAGGTACCCCCTGAAGTATCCCTAAGATAACCTTAGAGCTATGGCAGGGATAAACACTAGGGTAACCCTAGGCTTTACCCCTGATGTAACCCTTTAGAGGCTATACCCCTTAGACAACCCCTGGGGTAAAATATATCCTAGGGTATACCGAGCAACCGGCCCCTGATGGAAGTCATTTGAATTTTTTTATTAGTTAAATGTATTTTATAAGAAAATACAAGAAAAATATATTTTATCCTCAGTCAAAATTCACAGCAAAATATACAAATGTGAGGATTCTCAAGCTGTTGATAAAAAAGACGTTATTAATTGGACCTTTCTAAAAGATAGAAGATTAAATTTTGAAAAATTCAATCTAGTCTTACATATAATGTATAGATCTGAAAAACTTACTTATATATAAGTTATACTTGAGGAAATATGTTATGATTTATGAATTTTTTGTGATGAATTTTTTTAGACATCTGCAAGAGTTAACTCTTTCTCTATTAATTAAATAATGATAATTTTTTTAAAATGAATGTAAAAGCAAAACTTGTATATCCTATATCATTTGATTTTCAATTCAATGAAATAAACATGAATCAATAAAAATACTTTAAAATAATTAATCATAGTTAATTTACGTGTTTTATTTCTCTTCATTTTTTATATAGCCGAATTAGACTTCGTTTCAGATTTAAAAAAAAAGATTCACAAATTTGAAAAAGAATATTAATAAAATTAAAAGTTTTGAATTTCAGATGATAGATCTCGATTAATCTTTAGTATCTTAAATAATAGAAATTGCTAAATAATATTGTCGAGTGTTGTGAGAAAAATTTGTGCTACGAGGAATTTTTGAACACTTTTTTGAAATCTGATAATGTCAAAATTAGGCAATGACGTAAAAAATTTAACTAATTTTCTGCTATTGATGACTTATACAGTTTTGAAAAAGTCATCCTTATAGTACTTAAGCTCCTCTATGCTTTCCTTGATATCATCCATTGCTCGATGTTTAAACTGTTTCTTTGGCACATTCTGAAAAACTGGATGATTCCAACGTCTACACAACTCCTTTACTGTCGATACATCAACAATTCTATAATGTAAATAATCATCAACTTGAGGAAAGTATCGTCTTAGAAACATCCTATCCATATAAATCGTATTTCCTGCTAATGGAGTCGATTTGGGATTTACATATTTTGATAAAAAGGTTATCATCAGTTCTTCTGCCTTATTTTCAGTCACTGTTGACTCTCGTGAACTTTCGGCTAAATCCTTTAAATTTTCCTTGCACCAATCATTCATATTGTCTAAAGTTTCGTCATTTTGATGTATTACTTCACAAAACTCTTCAGAAATTACATTCAACTTTTCGTCAGTCACAAGCATTGCTACAAAAATAAAGTATCGATTAAAAAGATTCAGTAATTGTTACTGAATTACTTACCAACTTGTAGGACACGGCATTTGTCAACTTCCAGTCCTGCAAAAAAAATTTAAAATAAAATGAAAAATTCTAATATTTCAAAAAAAACAAGTATTATAGCTTATTTACCCGTCATTTCCATATCCATCCACACCAATTTACTCGCATCCATTTTCGTCGATAATTGTCTTAAACTATTAAAATAGTTTTTATTCACAACTCTTTTAAATAAACTAAACATCAATAATTTTAAGCAGTAAATAAAATCAAAACAAAAAGCTTACTGTCTTTCCTCAAAAAAGTCAACACGTGTTTTTCTTCACAGCTGTTTGATAAAGTCTGCGACTGTATGCTCTAATAGTTGTTTTACGAATGTAATAATACTGTTATTATGTATTGAATATCATTTATAAAGTTTCCTAAATTTTTAATTTATTAGTGTTAGTGCCAAGAGTAAACAACTCCGCGGTTCCGTGTTGCTTCATACGAAAGCTTGCGGCTTCATTATAAAAACCACGAAAAAAATAGTATTTTCCATTTCTGCTGGCACTTGTGAGGTTGATTTTTTACTATTTTTTGCTTTTTTAAGATATAGAATAAAAAATTTCGAAAGAATTTATGATTATAATTTGAAATTACTTCATTTCATGAGAGATAAAATTCAAAAAAGTTGTTATAATTGAATGAAAAGAAGTAATTTCAATTTATAACTATGAATTCTTTCAAAATAATTTATCTCTTACCTTAAAAAGCAAAAAATAGTAAAAAAGTGGTTTTAGTCAACTTTTTGTACGAAATTACATACTTCACAAGTGCAAGTAGAAATATAGTAAAAATACTATTTTTTCCACATTAATTTGTACCAAAATCGCAAAAAACTACTCTATTTACGCCCCAGAGCTTCGAAGCTAGTAACATTGCATGCTACATAAAATCTAGGAGCGTAAACAGGAGGGGTCTTTCGGGCTTGAGCCCCCTAATTGAAAATCAAACTCAGTACAAAATTTTCCGACAAAGAATTTTTTAAATTTTCCTTTGAAATTTTCGCGCGGTCGCAATAATAGCTTAAAATTCTTAAAATTTTGAATTAGTAACGATTTTTTAAAATAAAAATTTTTAGCCTTCCTCTAAAAAATTTTGGCTACACCCCTGATTCGAAACTTAATGCAGAGCTTATAATTGCCTCGGATTACACAATAAAATTGTAGATCCAAATCAGGGGCGTATTCAGGGAGGGGTTTTTTGGGTCAAACCACCCAATTTGCAATTTAAATTAACCAGTTAGATTTTTCATTTCACAGCTCAAGAAAAAAATGTGTTTTATTAAATATTTGGATGAAATTGAATCGCGTGCTGCTAATTCTCAATTGGTCGTACTGAAAAAAATTTCAGTCGATAAAAAGTAACTAAGTCAAAGTTGAAATATATAATGACTGAAAATAGGAATATTAAATAACACCCATACATGTCTACTGACTTTATTTTAAGAAATACTTAACTTCCTTTTTGATAAGACATTATTATTTGGAGAACTTGTCAATTGAGCAGATTAATAAAAGTCTAATCATTTCTGATAAAGATATCTCAAAGACTTCCTTCACAATAAGTGTATGCAATGTTCGATTTTATCGGAGGAAAAAAATACATTTTAATGTGTGTTTAATCGTGTGAGTTCTTAGAGAGATATATAAAGGTTCTTACAATAATATTTGTATATCAACGGGATGTATGTCGTTTAATATCGCAGGAAGCATATAGAAATTAATAAGCTTAAGGTTTTCATGATTAAACGAGTATGAACTTTTCGCCAAATGAAGCGAATTTTATGATTTTTATATAAAATCTTGATAAAATCATTACATTTAAATATCAAATTTATCTTTTAGAACTTTATTCTATTAAAGAAGCTAGTTATTAAACTCTAAATGTACGATCAATTCAATATTCTTTATGTGATATTCACATAAACTGAATTTTGTGACTAGAGCAGTGAAAAGGTACTCCAATCCGATTTGACATTCTGGGATTGAGCCTGAGTCGTTTGTTTTGAAGCATTATTCACCAATAAACATTATTTTACAGATACTTTTGCCTTGCTCCTAATATTTGGCGATACACTAGTTTGTAGCAGACCATAGTTTGAGCAACATTAGCTTAAATCAACTAAATTTTAAAATTGCAAGCCTTAATTATGTATCAAGGATTGAGTTGGAACAATGACTGGCTGCAATGCTGTAAGAAAACAAAGCTTGTGTTTTAAAAACGTGGTAAAAGTGAGCATTTCAAGTGGAAAGAATGTGAAAAATTACGTAAATATATAAGAGTTAATAGCATTGTAAATTGAACGGTGAAATTAAAATTTCTTATTTACAGGAAAAATTTATCAAAATTTTAATTAAAGGTTCCAATCTTATCAATATCCTGTATGTATATGTACTTTGACAATGATAAAAAGAAATTGATCTTCTAAATTTTAAATAAATGCGTTTGGAAAATCGTAAATTTGCTTTAGTTCTGTTTTGTGATTCGAAGAAGGAACAAAAATGAAATTGATTACCGGATTGTTAATTTGTGCTTTTGCATTTGGTGCTCATGCCCAAGAGGATACGTTAATGAGTGTTCAGGCTGAATTGGGACTTACTCACAGATTCTTTGAAACTCTAATGGGTATTAATCGTGGACAACTTTCTGCATATATTTATCGTGTGACTCGTTTTATTTTGGATTCTCATATGGATACATACGAGTTCATTTTTGTCAATGGTGCAGAAGCAAGAGATCACATCAATAGCTTACAACCATCAACTCCAGGCGAGGAAGAATGCCTTGACACATGGAGAAGACGTTTCGAACTCCAGAAACAACGGTAATGAATTTCATCTTGATGTCATGTTACGTAAGATTTTAAAAATTTCTATTTCCAACAGATTCGGTCAACGTTTGGCTCGTTGCTTAGGAAGTACTAATAACGCCTTGAACATATGGAATAAGTAAGTACACGTAATAAAATAAGAAACTTTAGAAAACAAATCAATTTTTAAAATGGTTGAAAAATTAACTATGGTGCAAATTATGAATATATAACATGCTGAAATCTCTGTGGAATTTAAAGTACAGGCTTGTGAATTTTGAAATTAAAATACTTATATAACAACTGTTTCCCTTTGTTTTCGTATATACTTTTTTAGACTTTTTCAATAATTTTGCCCAAAAAGTCAGCATTGGGCAGTAAATCTAACTTTTAAAGTTATTGCAATCAAAAAATTACAAAATAATTCTGAAAATTAATTTTTATACTATACGGCGTCCATGTTTGAATCATATATGCAGTGACGTAGCCAGAAAGGGTGAATAGTTGAAAAATAACCTTCCTTCTCTGTCATGAACCGAAAAAATATTTAAATTTTCTAACTTTTTTCAATTAAAAAAATCACTCTTCTCCAAAAATTCTGGCTACGCTTGGGCTACCCCCTATCCAACTCTTTTTAAACATTAAAAATTAAAAAATCCTAATTTGTATGAAAATTCTTATGGTAAAATGTAAGCTTTTGCTAAAGAATTAAAAATCGTTAATTACAGTGTTGTCAACACTCTTCACGGTAATGGTCAATTACAAGCAGCTCAAGTTCAGAACTATGGATTCAATTTGTTTGCACGCTCAACAGTCTATGATGGCCCAGAAGATTTTGCATCATTAATTAAAATAGATCTTAGAAATTCTATTTTCCGTATCTTAGGAATAGTAGATCAAGTTGAAGAATTCATCAGAAACATCTCAATCGACTTTGATAATATAAATATTGAATTTATTCGATGCGATAGGGAACTTGAGCAAGCCGTTATGAGAGAAATTCAAATTGAAGTTGATGGTGCCAATGCTTGTGTTGGACAAGGAGGTGGCGACCCAGTTCCTACACACTGATTAAACCATGTTCATTTTGCTAAGATTAGAGATTTTTTGAAGTATAATTTAGTGGATTATTCGCTAAGTCAGGTTCTGGTTCTTTAAAAAAATAGGAAAATTTTAAAAATATATTATGATGATCATATCTTAGCACGTGAGAGATAATAAACTAGTAATTGAAAAAAAATCGATAAAGCAGTAGCAACATTAACGAAAAGTAAATTCTTAATACTATTTTTCCATCGTATCTGCCAAAAGCTCATACCACGAAAAAGCTTAACTTAGCCCTTGAAATCAAAAGATAATAACACGATTTGAATCGTGAAATAGGTACTTCAAAAGTTTCTCTAATTTCAAAGCAAAATATCTAAAAAAAGAATTTTTTCCATCAATTTTCTATAATTCTAATTCTTTCAATAAATTTTAAAATTATAAATTGACCATAGTTTTTTTGGGTGTTACGGGCGCTACTTAATTCTTCAATTATGAAAAATATCGGAAAATGGATCGTTATACTGCTGAATTCAAAGGAATTATAAGGTGAGTATTAATAACATTTAAAAAATTCAAAACTCAAGCGAACCAAAGAATCCAATTTAGGATTCCGAACTCCACATGTCCTTCATATGAAGCCTTTGTGTCGGTCAAATAGGATCGTTGAAGCTCATGATAACTCTTGTCATAAAATTGTTAATTTTACTTAGTTACATGGGTACAGAAAAAATAATTGCTAGGAATCATTATGTAGAAAGCAAGTGTCACACTAACTATACATCAAAAGTATGTCTGCTCGTTCATATCATAGACATTATTATAGAAATTATTTCCCTTACGATAAGATACGAGTATCTCAAAAAAAACATTATCAATAACAGATTAGTGAAGTTTTATTTCAAAAGTTCATGAATGAATAAATGTGTGTTAGAATTTTTATCAATGGGATATATGTACACTCGCATCTTTAAGGCTATATAAAAAGTATTTTTCAATTGTATTTTTGCTTATAAAACAAAATACTTGTATTTTTAACTGTCGGAAGAAAAATTTATGTAATTTTAGCATTGTATACTAAGATTGAGATAGAAATGATTAATGAGTAGAAGTTATTATTCATTCACACTTGAATTAAGCGCATTTTTCATAATGATAGTGAAAAATTGAATTTTTTATGGATTTTCATATTCTCTGATTAAAATTCGATAGAAGTTTTTGAGAAAGAAATTTTCCAGCAGTCAAAATAGGATGTAGGGACATAAATAATGCAGACAAAAGTGCCTGTTTCCTTTTGTAAAAATGGAGTAAATAGATAAGCACATGAAAAGTTAGGCGAAACTTAAGAACTTAATATAGCTCTATACATTGAACGGTGCAATTGAATTTTATCATTTAGGTAAAAATTATCAAGAAATTAATTAAAATTCCTAATCTTATCAATATCCTGTATGTACCTATTTAGTAATTTTGAGAATGATAAAATTTTTGCTTCTTTGCAAACTTCCAATTTTTAAATAAATGCGTTTGGAAAATAGTAAGTTTGCTTTAGTTCTGTTTTGTGATTTGAAGAAGTAACAAAAATGAAATTGATTACCGGATTGTTAATTTGTGCTTTTGCATTTGGTGCTCATGCCCAAGAGGATACATTAATGAGTGTTCAGGCTGAATTGGGACTTACTCACAGATTCTTTGAAACTCTAATGGGCCTTAATCGTGGACAACTTTCTTCATATATTTATCGTGTTACACGTGCAGTTTTGAATTCTCATTTCGAAACATATGAGTTCATTTTTGTCAATGGCGCAGAAGCAAGAGATCACATCAATAGCTTACAACCATCAACTCCAGCCGAGGAAGCTTGCGTTGATCAATGGAGAACCCGTTTTGAACTCCAAAAACAACGGTAAATTGAACTTCATCAAAGTGTCGAATTATGTTACGTAAGATTTTAAAAATTTCTATTTCCAACAGATTCGGTCAACGTTTGGCTCGCTGCTTAGGAAATGTTAATAACGTCTTGACAACATGGAATACGTAAGTATAATTTTATTAATATTAAGGCAAATAGTTTTTTAAAGTTACGTAACATTCCTTATTAATTTATTGTGAGGCTAACTAGTGCAAATATTGTGTCTCAGCCAGATGCCTATATATAGGCACAAACCTTAAAATTTTAAGTCCAACACTTTTTCTATCTTCCTGACTAAGTCGCTGGGCTCAGCTTATTTTAATTATGAATCTAAAGTTTGAACTGTTAACTAAGGTTACATAGACAAGTCTAAATTTTTAAATATCTGTAATTACAGCGTTGTCAACACTCTTCATGGTAGTGGTCAATTACAAGCAGCTCAAATTCAGAACTATGGATTCAATTTGTTTGCACGCTCAACAGTCTATGATGGCCCAGAAGATTTCGCATCATTAATTAAAGTAGATCTTAGAAATTCTGTTTTCCGTATCTTAGGAATAGTAGATCAAGTTGAAGAATTCATCAGAAACATCTCAATCGACCTTGGTGATATTGAATTTGAATTTGTTCGTTGCGATAAGGAACTTGAGGATGCCGTTATGAGAGAAATTCAAATTGAAGTTGATGGTGCCAATGCTTGTGTTGGACAAGGAGGTGGTATCCCAAATCCTACACAATAAATTAATTACTTCCGGTTTTTAAAGATTTGAGATTTCTTTTAAATAGAGTACGACTTCAATGTAAAGTTACACGCAGTGAAAAAGGTATGACCATATAAAAATTCGTTGTCGTTAAAGCAGATTTTTTTCATTTTTGTTTTATATAAATTAAAAACTTTACTTGTGATTAGAATTTCAATCAAATTACTCAGATCGTATGAAAATTTGTTCAGTGTTTCAAAGATTTCTCAAATCTTTTAAATTGTTTTTATAAAAAAATATTTTTTTAAAGAAAAAACTTTAAATAAATTCAAAAAAAATTAAACTATAAACATTATTATTCCATTCGATTCCATCGACCAAAAAAAGTCGGGCTTTCATGTTAGGTTTAATTTGATCTTAGTGCGTTATTAAAAAGATATTCAAAAAGAAGGAGAATGTAGCCATATAATAGTGCGGTGAGTACAAAAATATATTATTTTTAATTAATTGATATTGTCGTTAAGAAGGCCATCAATGATATGATGTCGGACCAGAATGGCATATGGAGGAAAATCTGGCAGTACAAGAGTAAGGCATTAGTTGACGTGGTTAGGCAAGAAATGAGAAATCTGCAACCACCTCATTTTTGAGGATGCAGGCTCGATTCCTTATCATAACAAATGAGCACCGGAAATATTTTATCAGACACGTCATTTTGAATTATTGACCCAAAAGGTGAGTGTTTCTAATTACTATTTATAGCTTTTTATTCTAATCTTAAAATTATAAAAAACAAGCTTTAATAATAAGTAAGAAACAATCAGATAAAGATAAGTTTTGTACTAGAATTATAAATTAAAATAGTATTATTGAAAATGTTCCCTTTGTAAAGTGGAAATATTTTTTTAAAATTGTCAATGAGGAGATTAATATAAATTTAATCAGTTTTGATAACGAAAACTCAAGCTTGCTTCATGAATGAGTACAAGATTTTATCAATGAAAACAAATACACGTAACTTGTGTTTCGATTTCTTTAAAAGCACGATTTCAAATAGATTTCTTATAATATCACATGCCATTATTATTCAATATTGTCTGTATTATTATAATCCATTAGAACTTTAGTCCAATTATACCAAAAACTATGAATTTATTGAAATATTAGGTGAAGTTCAAAAACTATAATAATTTAATACATATGAAGATACAATTAAATAATATGAAATAAAAACATAATCTTATCAATATCCTGTACCAACAAAATAGTAACTAACTATAGTAATGATAACAGTTTTGAACTTCGACGTTTTAAATAAATATGTCCGGATAATAGTTAGTTTGACTTAGTTTTGTTTTATTAGTTGACGAAAAAACAAAAATGAAATTGATTACTGGATTGTTAATTTGTGCATTTGCACTTGGTGCTTATTCCCAAGAGGATACGGTAATGAGTGTTCAGGCTGAATTGGGACTTACTCACAGATTCTTTGAAACCCTTATGGGGCTTAATCGTGGAACATTATCTGCATATATATATCGTCTTTCTCGTGCAGCCTTAAATTCTCATTTGGATACTTATGAATTTATCTATGTTAATGGCGCAGAAGCAAGAGAGACAATCAATAGCTTAGAACCACAAAACCCAGCACAAGAAGCATGCATTGATCAATGGAGAAGACGTTTTGAACTCCAGAAACAACGGTAAATTGAATTACATCAAAATGTCGAATCATGTTACGTAAGATACATTAATTTCTGATTCCAACAGATTCGGTCAACAGTTGGCTCGTTGCGTTGGAAAAGTCAATAATGTCTTTAACACATGGAACGGGTAAGGTTTAATTAATTTTTAAATATAACAGTTTGGATACTTAAAAATTACACAATAATCATAGTTTTGTCAATAATGTTCATCATGAGGCTCAGTTTAAAGCAGCTCAAATCCAGAACATTGGTTTCAATTTGTTCGCACGCTCAACAGTTTATGATGGTCCAGAAGATTTTGCAGCCACAATGAAAACAGATCTTAGAGATGTCATTTTCCGTGCATTAGGATTAATAGATCAAGTTGAAGAATTCATCAGGAATATATCCGACAACGTTGGTGATATTGAATTTGACTTTGTAAAATGCGATAAGGAACTTGAAGAAGCCGTCATGAGAGAAATAGAATTTGAAGTAACAGGTGCTCAAGCTTGTGTTGGTGGAGGAAGCCCAATCGATCCAGATCCTTCACATTAAATTAAATTTCATTTCCGTCAAAATGTTATCACAAATTGGTCTATTGATAAAAGACAATAAAAGTTTTTAATACTATCGAGACTTTTTAATAACTTAAATGCCTTTTTTTTATTTTCAATTCCGTTAACCAAGATTAGATTAGATATAATTAAGAGTACACTTGTCGCCTTATCTGCTCGTTACGTTTGCCCAATTCACTTCCCGGTCGCTTGAGATAAATTCGTCAATAATCTAGCTAGTTGTTTAAATACACTTTGGAATCATAAATTATTGGCTTTTAATTTTTTTCAAAAGGAAATGAGTTGACATTCTGCTTTCTTGATTAATTCCATATGTAGCAAATTTTTAAAATTTAGTTTCTTGATACGCATTTTGACACCAATCAATTGATTAGGCGAAGCTTTTTAAAGCTTTAGAACTTCTCCTGTTAGATGACAGAAAGTACCTAATTCTAGAAAAATTTGATAAGTCTTATCTTTATCACATAATTGAACCGTGATTATACACATTCTTTATTATGTTATCAAGTTAGTAGTACAAATAAAACAGTAATATTCAGTAGACATTCAGTTTTCACACAATACTTCCAAGAATTAGAAGCAATGAACTTTCTATATTTGCTCAGCGCATTAATTACCTTAATGCTTCTTCCATCGCATTCTTCCGCTACGATGACAATGCGGGAAGAATTACTAAAAGCTCAGAACGAACTTAACATTGCCTTTGAATTTAATGAGTTACACTTAATACAGTATACGGATTTGTGGATGAATAACTTAACACTTCTAGGTCAAGATCACTTCATACCAGGTTTCTTAAAGGCTCGTTCAACATTATTAGACATAATTGAGGAAACATCTTCACACATCAGTTCCTTTGATCCAAGTACTTGTAAAGATAGAACAGAACATTTATGGAATAGACAAGCCTCGATTATTGGAAGTCGACTTCAATATTGTATGAGAATCACGAAAAGGATCGTTGAAAGTGAAATCTCAGACGTGTAACTATTATTACAAAATATATATTTTGCATTTTTTAATATTTCTTTACAATTATAGAAATTTACACATTCCAAATGCACAAAGATTAATTGCTCACCCACCAAATCAAAGCTTGAACATTCTGTCACAAAATTCAATACTCGAACCTTCAGGTTACTTATACAGATTAATTAATAATCGTCTTAGAGATTTGCTTAGTCGTGCAGTTCGTGAGTAATTAATGAAAGTCTAATTTGAGGAAAATTTAAAATAATTCGAATTTTTCAGCTTGGATTTTAATAATGGATGAGCTTGTAGACTTATTCCTCCATCATATGCATACAGCAGAAATAATGGTTCAAAGGTAAATGACATTAAATTCTAGTAAAATTGACTTTTATAAATTTGATGACACTAATACATTGTAGATGTCATGATTCAATTGTTGCTGGATTTCGTCAAGAAGCACAAAATCATCGCAACATGATTGAAAATTGTTAAACACTTACACATAGATCAATTGAACACCTTGAACATTTAAAAAGAAGCATTGAAATTAATTCGATGACCGTATTACTTTTTACGTTTTGCTGGCTGCTTTCGAGCTGGGGCTGGTTCCGAGTTATCGGATTCATCAGAAGCAGACTTTTCTGCAACATCATCATCATCATCTTCTGATCCTTCCTCATCGGAAATAATATCATCGTCTTCAGAATCCTCGTCAACCGGCAAATTTTTCTGTTTGGCCAGATCTAATAAGAATTTTTTAGTTTTTTTCTGCTCATCAATCTTTCCTTCCAATTTTTTATTCTTTTCCTTCAATTTCTGAACCTTTTCAACTGTTTCTTCTGTTTTTTTCTTAGTCTTGTCTCGAGATTTTTTGACGGCCTATTGAGAATTTTTTTTTCTTTCATTTTTAATAAAGTTTTGACTTACAATACTTACATCGTTGTTTCTCTTTCGTTTGTCTGAATAGCCAGTTTCGACGGGCTCATCTGCAACTTTTGCTTTCTTGCTTTTAGGAGGCATTTTTCAATGAACTTTAATGAAACAACTTGTTTGCCTTCTTGTTTTATAATTTTCAATAAAATGGTGAAATTCAAAAATTTTATTCACGTTTTTATATTTTCAAATAATTATTTTTAAAAATTTGACAAATTTTAGTCCTTTTCTAGTTAAAATTTTGATTCTTTTATTCATTGCGGAACAAAATTTCGTCTTCTATATGTATTAAAAATTCAAAGATTCCAAGGTAAGTTAAGAATAAAAAATATTTAAATTCCTTATTGTCAGTTAAGTTTCTAAGATTGAAAATTAAGTATATGACAATTTGATGCTCTTAATACTTTATTATATGATTTTTTTAAATAAACACTTACACGTACATTCAATAACATTTCTTACTTTCTACGTTTAGCTGGCTGTTTTCGAGGCGGTGGTGCTGGTTCAGATTCTGACTCTTCTGAATTCGATTGACTTTCGTCTAATGTGCCATCTTCGTCAGAGCTTTGTTCCTCATCATCAGATTCTTCTTCCCTTATAAGCTTCCATTGCTCTTCAGTAGGATTTTGCATCTTAGTGGTTGTTTGTTGTAAGAATAGATCCTTTAAAAACTTCTTTGTTTTCTTCTGTTCATCAATTTTTCCCTCCAGTTTTTTATTTTCCTCTTTTAATTTTTGAACTTTATGCATTGTCTCTTCTGCCTTTTTCTTAGACTTATCTCGAGACTTTCTGACTGCCTGAAAATTTATTTTAAAAAATTTCAATTTACTGTTTACTTTCAATTTAAAGCATAATCGTCACCTCATTATTCCTTTTCCTTTTGTCCACATACTGTGGATCTGTTGACTCAACATCAGATTTCGGTTTCTTGCTTTTCGGAGGCATATTTTAATTAAATTGCAGTTTAGCTCACAAATCTTATTTATTTTAGTTATTTATTTTGAAATTTTTCAAAAAATGGTGAAATTCATTTAAACATGATGTTGACAGTTATGATTTTTTCACTTTTTTATTTCAACTTAACTTTTCAATTTTAAAACTCATTTAATGTAATATAAAATTTTGTGATTTGTAATTTTAATAAATTTTCAATAATTCAAAAATATGAAAATAATATAAACAAATTTAGATAACAAAAGTTATAATGAGGTTTAACGAAATTTCACATTTTGAATGAAAAACAAATTAGGGCAATTCTAAAGGATTTTTAGTTAAATATTATGTCTTTTGCAAAAATTCTGAAATAAGATGATTAAAATTAAAATCATGCAACCAAAATTAAACTTACAACTTGATGACAAGATGAATTTTGTTAAATCATTTCCTTATTATATGTTTTTCATAAATAGCTTTATAACTTTAAATTTGCCGCTCACTTTAATATTATTACGAATGTTAACAATATTTGAAAAAATTAAATTTTAATTTATGAAATTTAAAAAAGCTTAAAATTTTCAAAATTAAAACAATAAGCTTTAGATAAAATTATTTATTAAAAAAGTCAAATCTCAGTGATCTGTGGATTTTCCCAATTCTGTAAATTTTTTTACACTAAATATTATTTTTCATATAATAAATTAATTGTAGTTATAATATAAGGCATTTTCCGTTCAAATTTTCTTAAAAATCTCTTAATTCTAATGCTTAATTCTTCGAAAACATAAGGAAAGTACCATTAATTAGTGCAGTGAATCGCAAAAAAAGTATTTTCAAAGAATGTGTGATTAAATGTTAAATTTTTGTAAATAAAATTATTAAACTTTGAATTGTGCTTATTTAAAAGCTAATGAGTGATGGAAATAAGTGAAAATGTCGAGAATAATAAGCATCAGAGAAATTCAGGAGTTTTACACTCGACACAAAGTCAACCAATTTTATTGGATTGCGAAGAAAATACGCAGGAGAATAAGGATAAAAGTGCTCAGAAAAGATCCAGCAAACGTCGAGTGTCATTTGCATCTTCATCGCAATTGACTCAATTTTTGGAACCACTAAATCCCTTTGAATCTTTTGGTAAGGAAGCAAAATTTAGGGAATTAAAGAAAGAAAGAAAAATAAAATTGCAATCACTCATAGTACACACATTATATCACAAAGCACTTTTTGCTTAATGTGAGCAAAATCAAATATATACATAGAGTATAGCTATAGACAATAAATATATAGTTATGTGCACATGTATAGACGACTCAATATTTTCTGTAATTTTCCATTGTGTCAATAACTACAATTTTTCTCCTTTTTCACCCAATTGTGCGTAATGATCATTAGCAGTTCCAGTTCGTAGTGCGGAGGAATTGTCAAATGTCTACAAGAGATCATGCGATAAACATAAAACTCAACCGATTCCTGCTATAATTGAGCACTTGGAGTCGTTGAATTTTGAAAAGATATCAAACGATAGAGCAGATGTATTGAATTTGAAGCAGACAACACTTACATATGACTCGTGCGAGGCGCTCGAGGAGCTCTTTAAGAGAGTCAAATATCGATCCATTGATCTAACATCCTGCTCATTAGATGACATTTCCGCAACATCACTTTTTGACATGATTGAATATTATGAGGCTTGTAATGAATTAAATATATCCGAAAACACCAACATTAAAAATCGAGGATTACTATCATGTAAGTTTTGTCAACCAATTTAGTTTGATGACAGCAATTTCATATTTTTTTTCCAACAATATTCTCTCTGAAAAAAATAATATAAAGGCATAAACATGATAAAACGGTCTCAAGCACTTCATAGTTTATCGACTAGAGGAACAATAATCAGCGATTCGAATGGTAAGATATGGCTTTATTTTGATCATTAATTCTAGCGCGCCACTAATATTATGCTTACATATTTATAGCAAGTTCTCTTGGAAATGCTTTACTGTCATCGTACATCTACACATTAAAATTGGAACATGCACAGCTAAGTGGAAGACCAATTTTGTGCTTAAGTATGTTTAATATACATTTCGTTTTATCATCAATCATATCTAATTGTTTGCTCTAACTATCTATGAATATGTAAATAGGTGGTGCTTTACAGAAAAATAGGATCTTGAAGGAGCTTTGTCTTGCGAATAATGAACTGACACCCAATGATGCCTTTCATATTGGAAATATCTTGAAAAATAATTATCATCTACAACTGCTCGATATTTCCAATAATGACATCCAGGTGAGGCTTCAATTAAATACCAATTTCAATGTCTATTTTATTTTGGGTATAATTCAATGAGTGTATGTTATATTTTAGAATGAAGGATTTCGCCATTTAGCAGAAGCGTTAAGTTATCAATCAGTTCATGTCAGCAAAACATCATCAGCCGACTCGTTATCATCGTCATCAATGAACAAGTTTGATTTTAACGATTTTACGGCAAACTTGAACAATATCAACAATAATCGGAATCGTTTTTGTCCAACTCCACCTCCGCTACAAAATAATAATAATAATAATAAATCTCGAAATGAAAATTCAAGTATAATAAACGTTAATAATAATAACAGTATTTTACCAGTATGTGATAGTGACAAGTCAGACGATGCAACCGGCCGAAATGAAGAAGAAAAACAGCAACAGCAGCAGCAAAAGAATGAGGCACAATCTGATAGTGCAAAGATAAAAATCGACGTCAGTGAAGTAGCAAGTAGCACGACGACGACGATTGCCATAACAAGTACAAATGTGATTGATGATGCGAAGAGTTCAGCTAACAATAGTAATCGCAAGTTCAAATATACAGCTGAATCATTATCGCCCATCTCACACGGTTACGATGACTCGACAGGAACTCATACGTTATTCAGTTCGCGTTCGCCTGAAAGATCATTCAGCTCTGAAAGTTTATGTTCAACAGAATCTGTTGAGTCGAATGATTCAAAATCATCGATTAGATTGATCGAGTCAAAGTTCAGAAATGGAACATTGGAAAGACAAAGTTATAATCATTATTCTTCATCAGCTGTGCAGGATAATGCTGAGAAGAAATTAACTGGATTGCAAGTATTAATATTATGGAATAATAATCTCTCATCAGCATGTGCACCGAGCACTGCAGATCTCTTGGAATGTACAGAATACTTACAAATAATTAATTTGGGACAAAATCCTATAGGTAATGAGTTTCTAATGAATATAAAATCGTCACTTAAATTGAATGAGAGTATCATAAGCCTTGGTATGCAAGCAACAAATATAACATGTGATGGCCTTAAAGTTCTGGCTGAAGTCATTGAGTTTGGTGGAAATACAACACTTCAAAGAATCGACTTGAGAAATAATAATTTATCTATAACCGGATTAAGTACATTAAGTGAAGCTTTAAATTCAAACAAGACTTTAACACGAATTGATTTAGATGATGCGCCAAAGAATGAAATGTTACCAGTTAATACAGAATACCAGCGCCTAATAAGTACGATAAGGCATCAATGTTCATATAATGAAAATCCACCAGAACAACAGCAACAGCAGCAGTCAGAACAAAAACCATCATCAACGACAGCATCTGCAAACATGTCTAGGACTAAAAAGCCCAATTTTACAACACGAAAAATCTCATTGACAGTTTTTCCATCTGGCGTAAAAGTCGTACCCAAACAACAATTGCTTGAACCAATTAAGAAGCAAACGATTAATCGTTCACCAAGTCCTATACTATCTCCGTCTTCGCCTTTAACAAGTCCATCAAGGAGTCCATCCCGTAGTCGCTTTCAAGTATCACGTGTCTCTGAAAGTTCGAGCAGTGGAATTGGAAGTAAATCTCCATCGTCAAGTAGTAGTAGTCCAACATTTTTTCCATCATCCTCTTCCTCATCATTAAATTCTCGTTTTCGAGTCATTGCTGTTACCGAAAATCCAAAAAAATCCCATACCAATAATCAACCAATAACGCCATTCAAAGTATCAGAACAACCAAAATCTGAAAACATCATGACGCCAACGACGACGACGACGACGAGAAAAGAAATCGATATTTCCACAACTCCATCCATTAAGCCTATTTTAAATGTTCATTCAATAGCATCGTCGCAAAGTGACGATCAACTTGATTATGAGGAAAAGAGGTTTATCGATTTAGATAGCTGTTCATCGTTTAGTAGCTCGATTGATTCAATTGATCGACAAACTGATATCAGTTCAACTGACAGTTTTGATTTGGTAGAAAAGGCACCAGCTGATGATATAAACGATAAAACTATAAATAATGATGATGAAGTGTTGGAAGATAAGAAAGATATATTTAGTAATGAAAATACGTTAACTGTATCGACGTCGTCGTCATCATCAAATGAAGGATTGACACTTACTACAAATAGCCCAGCAGAATTGTCTCCAAAACAGGAACCAAATAAAAGGACGAGAAAGACATCGTGGATTCATTCGGCTATTAGTGGAAGTAGCAATAAAAATAATAGTGGTAACAATGAGAACACATCTACATCGTCTTATCCTGCAACTCTAGATAAATTGTTAAATCTCTTTCATCATCCAAGTAGTATTTTTTCAAAAACTAGTCCCGATTCTTCATTAAAATCTAGCAATGAAGATCAATCACCATTACAGCAATTACAACCCCCTCAAAAGAGTTCAGGAATGGGACAAAAGGAGAATTCAATTAGTGGATTTCTACAATCATTGGTATCGTTGACTCATAATAAAAAGGAAGAAAAGTCTCCACAAGAATCGACAATTTTACAAAACATTTCACCTGAAAATACCATTGGAAAGAATACATCCAATTCACAAATGGCTCTTGAAACACTTCCGAAAAGCATCAAGAAGGAATTAAAGGAGAATATTTCACCAGAAAATACAATTTCGTGCGAGAATCTGGCTGGCATAGAAAAGCAACAAAAGTTATCATCCAAAGTCGTCTTTGTTGTTGGCGAGGACAGTAGTCTAGACTTTTCTGAAACATCTTTCGATGAGTCGTCACATTCAAAAATGTTGAAAACAAACGATCCAAAAACTGATGACATAACATTTGAAACTCACCCACATTCTCTTGGAGACATAGCACGAGATTCATTGGCAATTTTAAAGTCAACAAATGATAAAGCGGATGAATCATAGAATCATTCATAATTGTGTGCGAAGACGAAATAAATGCTCTTTTCTAGCGCATTTTGCAGAACAAATGTGTTCAGTCATTTCTGTTGGTTAAAAATTAGAATGACTGCTTTATTAAATTTTAATTAAAACGGATCGGTAAATAATCCATGTACTTCATTTCAGTTCATTTTATTTGAATTTGAAAAACCGTTAAATTTAAAAAAAAATAATTATTACTGATCAAATTTTAAAATGCGATTTGGTGACTTTAAATCAAAACTAAAAGATTTATAGCTTAAATATAGCAGCAGAGAAGAAAGTTCTTACTACTTATCAAGAATCACATTTTGATTTCAATATAGCTAGATTACTTAGATATTACCATTAAATTACTACACACACACACACACACACATATAAATTAAAAATAAGAGGAATCTACTAACGAAAATATTCCCACCATTGATTGTATAGGAACAAAACAAAACAAAAAAAAATATATATGTATAATAATGAAAGGATCATTTATCGAAAAACAATTGGAAAATTATTTGGAATGTATAAAAAAAAGTGTTTTTGAGATTTTCACAATATCACATGGAACTAAAAAGTCTGAATTATTGGATAAATGATCCCACACATAAAATAACAAAAAAAATCACGTTTTTAAAAATATCGAAAAGAAAATTCCAATCCCTTTTAATGTTTTTCCCTAGCTAGTAACGATTTCAAAAAAAAGAAGCACCTATTTTAATTTTATTAAGAGCGCCTATCTATTTCTTTTTCTACATTCAATATACCAAATTTCTTCTTTGACAAGATTATAATTTTTCTGTGATAAGGGTTTATTCACATTACTTGTGGATTTTTTTTTGTTATTAATCGATAAATGCTATTCATGTGGTAATTATGTGACATGAGCGATGTTTATCTATGCTCAGTCACGTCAGTTGACATAAAAAAATGTATGTACATTAAAAAAAGAACTACTTAAGTTACACTTTTGTATCAATCAAATTAGCTTAAAAATTGATGATTGAGGAAGAAAGAGTCTTCGACATCAAATAATTTGATTATCCATAGTTCTCTATTTTGCTAAAAAAAAATAAATAATAATAATATCTTATGTTTTTATGAAAAACAAAATTGGATTTACACCATCAACAAGATTTTTTTTTATCGTTGATTTGAAACAAATTTACTTAAATGCAAATGATGTGAAAAATTAAAAAATATTTAGAATTAAATACTTAAACTAATTAGGAACACACTGACAAATTTAATCGATAAGCTTGTAAATATTACCAATTATAAATTAAACTATGAAGAAAGAAAATATTATTAAGAGAAATAAAATGATTTAATGAGTCAACCACCGTCTTTTAATTGACCATCATCTTGAATTAGTAATCTAGGTGTTGCAATCAAATAGTCATAAAGTATTCATCTTTTGGTGCATGACACAAATCTTCATTATGTTGCACAATTTTGTATGCTAACTTTACAAAAGTACATTTTAGATCAGTTTTCCCATGAAAAAGTTAACAAAAGGTAAGATGCAAAAAGTTGAAATCAAAAATTTTCAACTCCAAAAAATTGAAATCAAAAATTTTCAACTCCAAAAAATTAATTTTATTTTGATTTTAATATTTTGAAGTTGGAATTTTTTTGGAACTCCAAAAAATTGAAATCAAAAATTTCCAACTCCAAAAAATTAAAATCAAAAATTTTCAACTCCAAAAAATTGAAATCAAAAATTTTCAACTCCAAAAAATTAAAATCAAAAATTTTCAACTCCAAAAAATTGAAATCAAAAATTTTCAACTCCAAAAAATTAAAATCAAAAATTTTCAACTTCAAAAAATTGAAATCAGAAATTTTTAACTCCAAAAAATTGAAATCAAAAATTTTCAACTCCAAAAAATTGAAATCAAAAATTTCAAACTCCAAAAAACAGAATCAAAATTTTCAAACTCCAAAAAACCGAATCGAAAAATTTTCAACTCAAAAAAATTGGAATCGAAAATTTAATCTTTCAAAAAATTAAGCTGAAAAAAATTAGAATGAAAAAATTCGAAAATTAAATTTGATAAATAACAAAAAAAAATTTTATTCCATCTAAAAATTTTACAATTTAGTTTCTAAAACTGAGTAATGAAAAAATAAAACCTGTAATAAAAAAATTGAAGAAAATTTCAAACTCCAAAAAACGGAATCAAAAATTTTCAACTCCAAAAAATTAAAATCAAAAATTTTCAACTCCAAAAAATTGAAATCAGAAATTTTCAACTTCAAAAAATTGAAATCAGAAATTTTTAACTCCAAAAAATTGAAATCAAAAATTTTCAACTCCAAAAAATTGAAATCAAAAATTTCAAACTCCAAAAAACAGAATCAAAATTTTCAAACTCCAAAAAACCGAATCGAAAAATTTTCAACTCAAAAAAATTGGAATCGAAAATTTAATCTTTCAAAAAATTAAGCTGAAAAAAATTAGAATGAAAAAATTCGAAAATTAAATTTGATAAATAACAAAAAAAAATTTTATTCCATCTAAAAATTTTACAATTTAGTTTCTAAAACTGAGTAATGAAAAAATAAAACCTGTAATAAAAAAATTGAAGAAAATTTCAAACTACAAATTTTCAACTCCAAAAAAATCGAAAAACAAAAAATTTTGATGCATAGTGCATTTTAATTTTTCGCGCCAACTCCAAAAAATTAATCGAAAATTTTCAAAACCCAAAAAAAATCGAAAAACAAAAAATTTTGATGCATAGTGCATTTTAATTTTTCGCGCCAACTCCAAAAAATTGAAATCAAAAATTTTCAACTCCAAAAAATTGGAATCAAAAATTTTCAACTCCAAAAAAATCGAAATCAAAAATTTTGATGCAAAGTGCATTTTAATTTTTCGCGCCAACTCCAAAAAATTGAAATCAAAAATTTTCAACAAAAAATTGAAATCAAAAATTTTCAACTCCAAAAAATTGGAATCAAAAATTTTCAACTCCAAAAAATCTAAATCAAAAATTTTTTGAAACCGATTTTTTGAAGATGAAAATTTTCCAACTCTAAAAATTTGATTTTAACTAATTTATCTTTTTCTGCTCCCTTGGTCTCTTTTCCATCGTATGTGCGTACCATGGAAAAGATTACAGACCTCACCACGTGAAGGTGGAGCAAAAGGAGGCCCTCCTAACCGTACGTTAATAGAACATGGGGCTACGAAATTTCCAAAAATTCACTTCCAAAAAAGTTTTCTTCCCTCACAAAACATCCTATCAAAGTCAAAATTGCCAGTAAAAGCGAGTATAACTGTTCTCTAGCTTGTCCGCTCCTTCTTAAGTCGGAAACGCACCACCGGGACTACATACATGCCGCAGTGCGAAGCCTATTAAGGGTGTACGAACCGCCCTGAGAGAGCTATTTAAACGCTACCCGCAGGAAGCTGCAACCTTTATTGCAACTTTCCATTGGCGTTCTCTTGAAAACCTTCCTTATGCTGTAATCCCGTATGGGGCATGTGACATAATTTCAAAAATTCAGAGCTCTCGTTATTTCCGTCTGCTTTTATTATATTAAACAGCTCCTGAACGGTCCGGCAATTTTTGTTATGATCTATTGGATATTAGGTGAGTTTCAAAAAAATCCTTGGAAATGAGTTTTTGAAAACTCGTATTTGCAAGTTACTTTATTTAATTAGTGAGTAAACAAAAAACAAAGGGAAAAAAAGATTTACTCACTATATTTACGTTACTTTAATTGAACACTTCCTGGAAGGTTCAAACACAAACAAAACAATAGCAAAAATGAAGTTAAAAAAAAGCAACCCTGTTCTTAAAAATTAAAATGCAAAGCTTAACCTGATGGCTCAAAAATTAAAAAAAAAGTCACCCATGAGCCCTTGAAAATGAAGAAGAAGAAGAAGAAAAAAAATCAAAAAATGTCGTTGCAAGTGATGCAAGTCAAGTAAGTCATTAAGTCGTACTCTAATAAAAAGGGTGACTTTGAACTAACTACGAGAGATTAAAAAGACCTCAGAGAGCGACTTTTTAACCAACTAACTACGGTATAAATAAAACAACGGAATTAATGATTTTATTGAAATGACACGCGAACGGAAAAAATACCCTCTCTAAAAAATGATGAAATGAAAAAACTAATTCAAAGAGGGGAAATAATTAAAATATGAAAATAGAGGAGAAAAGAAAAGAAATAATAAATAAAGTTACGTTAAATTCAGGAACCCAGCTTAAGAAACAAAATTTAAAGCTAGTACTGAAAAAAAACCCTTAAATGGCTCAAAAAATTAAAAGTCACCCATGAGCCCTTGAAAATGAAGAAGAAGAGAAAAAAAACTAAAAATGTCGTTACAAGTCAAGTAAGTCATTAAGTCGTACTCTAATGAAAATGGTGACTTTGAACTAACTACAACAATTAAAAAGACCTCAGAGAGCGACTTTTTAACCAACTACCTACAATAAAAATAAAACAACGAAATTTATGATTTTATTGAAATGACACACGGACGGAAAAAAATACCCTCTCAAAAAAAAAGATGAAATGAAAAAGCTAATTCGAAGAGGGGGAAAAGAAAATAAATAATTAACAAAGTTACGTTAAATTCAGCTAATACTGAAAAAAAACCTTAAATGGCTCAAAAAATTAAAATTCACCCATGAGCCCTTGAAAATGAAGAAGAAAAAAAATGAAATGTGATCTATAAAACTGAAACGTGTAAATAATTATGCCGCGAAAGAGAAAAATTACGGATAACCCCTGAAAAAAACGAAATAGAAATAACCCAAAAGAGAAATAAAACTGAAAACCCTGAAAAACCCTGAAACACCCTGAAAAATCGCGAATTTAACTTTGACGAAATGAAATGCGAGATATGAGTTTAATTACTTTAATCATTTATATCGCGAATGATTACAAGGAAATTGAATTTAACACGATATTTATATGACATAATAGAAAGTAGAGCGGGAAACCGGAATGCTCAAACCCCCTACTTTATGTTCTGATGCCCTTCCCAAGCAACCGCAAAATAATGATTTGATTGACCTTTTAATGGAACCAATGATGGAATACTTTGCTGGCTTGGTGTAGCATTCTGGAACCTCTGGTAGTAGAACTTGTTGCTCTGGCAACGTTGTCATATATTGAACTTCATCATTATTTTGCAACATGACGTTTGTTGGATCGCAAGTCAGATCTGAATGAGATGAACTGAACGACAGACTTCTCTCTGGCGATGACAATTCTCCTTCAGCTAACCAATCTTCAGCTAACTCTCGTTCAAGCAGACTTGATTCATGATTTTTAGAATCTTCGTACTGAAATTAAAAAGAAATTATTTGGTGAGATAAGTCAGTGATAAACCTCTAAAGTTTTTAAAATAGCAACATTTAGCCAAGAAATGGTGCATTAAATCTATATTTATAACTTTTGAGAAAAATAAACTAGCAGAGTACTTAATAATTGGATGCCTTGGATAAAAATGTTCCCAAATCCTGCCCAAGTCAAAGTGCTACAATTCTTATGAGGACAACCATAAGCACTCCAAAGACCAGAAAATTCATTAACCATCAATCAAAGATCACAACTGTTATAAAAGGTCACTTAGGCACGTACTCAGCTCAAAAGACAAATAGCAATCGTAAATCGACGAAACGATATTGATAGTGACATAAGTTTAAGTAAAAATTTGCAAAATTTTATTTAATTTTATTTCTACAAATTAACTATTACTTTTGACTTTAAAAAATGACGTGTATGAGTAATTTATGAAGCATTATGAAATTAATTAGTGAAGAATGTGGCATCCAGAATTAGTCGGCCACCAAACAGGACATTTACAACTCTGGTGGCTTCACAGTTCATTATGATAAGTGACAAATTATATGAATGCTTTAAATTAATAATTAAGAATAGCATGGATTTCCTTACGGGAACTAGGAAATATGATGTTGTGATTGATGAGGTATAAAACATATAAAAATTTTCAGCATTGCTTTTTCTTAACTTTCTTCTAACTAAATTTGAAGTTTTTTAAAAAAAATTAAAGAAAGTCCTGTTATTAATCAAAGAAATAAAGAACATTAAAACATATTTTTAAAAGCGCTAATGGCTCTGAGGTAGTTCACATATTTTAAACCAAAGCTTAAACTGGAGGAAGGTTAAATGACAGACTACAGAAAAATAGTGTTCTTTTCCCTTCGGAAAATGAACTAAAAATTAACCCTCTGATGAAAATAATGGCTAAGATAGGCAATAATACTATTACACCATTTGTTGGGAAAAGTTCTAGGTGTGTCGTAAAATTTTTTAAACCCACAAGTCGAAAAAAGTTTGAAAGATACTTCCCTAAATTGGATAGAACAATTTTTTTTATCAACAATTTCACCCCAAAAATTTATGTCGTCCAACAAAATGTACTGAAATTTTGTTTATGTATGTTCCTTGACTATATCTGAATATGGAACCTACGCCATCTTTAGTAAATATATTTATGAAGCATGAACCGCTTCGTTATTAGTCTTGATTGACTTATTTGATACGCAGCACTGTGCTAATCAAATACTGAATACAAGAATGCGCTTAAGTTACTCGATCAATAACAGAGGACTTTCAATTTAACTTTTCGCAAGAACTTGGTGTAGTTTAAAACAAGAAAGAATTCTTACCAAAAGCCAGACAATTACGCGCCAAACGTTATATTTTTGAATGAAATTATTGAGTTCTTGGTGCTTCTCTAAGAATTCAGAACTTATCACCCCACGATCCTCATTGTCGTAAGCGCTATCCATTGTTTCTAAATAACAGTCCAATTCATATTGGACTTTTGGAATTTGTAATAACCAAGGCTTCAAGTTCCTGTGAATAATGCTTATGTCGGCGTGCGTGAATTGCTAAAAGAAATAAAAATAAAATTTTATTAATCATTGCAATTTATGACGTCAGACATTTTTCTGGATCCACATATTTAAGCATTTTTTCATTACCTTCATCGGATTTCGTGGAGGAGGATTAGTTGAGTCAAATGAACACAATGAAACAATCTCAACATTAGGCTGAAATCCTGTTTGACTAGCTTGCGAATGTGCAGTAACGGCTGAACCTGATGGGCGATCCTTCGATTGAAGATAAATTTCAAGTTGTGACAAAAGTACTGGACAATCCGAAAACCATGAAGACAAGTTTCTGTGCATAATGTCTTTGTCCGACTCAGGGAATCGCTAAAAAAATAAAAATAAAATTAAGCATTAAAATTGAATTTATTACGTCAGACAATTTTCTGGATGTAATCACTGAAGCATTTCGTCCTTACCTCACTTGGGGTTCCTGAACGAGGATTTTCCGACTCGTTACTTCCCGATGACATTTTCTCAATTTTTGACTGAACTTCTGTTGGATCTGTTTGCGAGTTATGATGCGAATCTACAATAATGGCTGAATGTTCAGGATGAGATTCAATACTGTAACTTCTTGATGGCCATGTTGATTCGTCAGGATTTATATGAGGTCCTAATTTATTAAACCATTCCCAGTTACCAATTAGCCCTCTCCCATATATCTCCGATTGGGAAAAATTAGCTTCCTCTTCATCTTGTTCAGGCCATTGTGTTATTGACAATTGGGGGCACAGTTCGGGACTCATATCATCCATCGGTTGATCACATCGTGAATCTTTAAACTGAAATAAAATAGGAATAATTTGATTAGATAAGATAAGGCAGTGATACATTTCTAAAGTGCATAAATCAGACTGGACTTGCATTCTAAACTTTTGGGAAGAATAAGACACTACAAAATCCTGCCCAAGTCAAAGTTATTTATTTAATTAGATACAAAAAAGAAATTTTGGAGGAAATCGTTTAAAATTAAGTCATTAGAAATAATTATGTTGTCGATAGATGAAATTCGTGATTAAACTTCTTTTGAAAACTTGTACAAAACTGCATTATATGGATCGGAATATGTATTACAGTAGAAATTGGGATATTAGATAATTCGAGTAAAGGGGAAAGCCTTAAATGTGATCAAGATGTGTAACTTTGGAAATTTTAACTTGATTTTAACATTAATTTGTTTGATCAATCGTCATCTCTTGTATTGATTGCAAAGATATTGTTAATTCGAACAATTAATTCCAACTCACATGAATACCCAACAAGAATAAATTTTAGATTTAAATCCAGCTCATGTATAAACCACATTTTTATAGATTTCCACTTTCAAGTTAATACTAATTTGAAAAAATTCAGTCGAGAGAATTAATTGCATAACTAAACTTTATTTAATGTCAAAATTAATGCTCTCCAGTATTCACGTGAGAATGAAGTTTATCAGATACGATAATTTTTAAAGGACATATGGAGGGGTAACTCCACGAGTGAAAATATCGAAGACATTTTCTTAATTACTTCTTTTACATTAATTAGTTCATGATCACTTAATTTTAAAGATTCAACTTAAAGTAAAACATGATAGATTTAATTGGTGATTTAAGCTTTCTAAATTAACAATCTGCATATAGAGATATTTTAGTTAATTTGTTCGCAAATTACGTCACACTTCAAAGGAAGAAAAAAAAATATTTGTGCGTAATAAATTTAAGGGTGATAACAAAACTCGCATAATCCTTCAAAAAAGGGAAAACGCAGTCATACAGTGTGGATTGAATCATATCAATTTGATGTTTGAAGTTTATAAATAAAAATATTACTTAAAGGGAACATAACAGATTTTGTAAATATTCAGGATAGTGTCGGAAGAAGAAAATAGTGACTCTATCCAAGGATAAGTATTGTAACAAGAGATGGGGTATGAAAAACGCAGTCATCGGTGTCCGAAGAAAATTAATAACAAAATACATACTAAGATAATTAAGGAAATTAAAATTAAAACAGTTTCTTACCTTCGCAGATGCCATATCACGCAATATCAAAAATTCTTCATGTCCAGTACCGAATTCTGGATTCTTGATTTTGACTTCTTCTATCTTTGACAGGAGCTCTTTATAGGATTTATCCCAGATACTCATATAATTAAGCAGACCTTGCTTTACTATCAACGGAGCATCGCTAAAAAACATTGTCAAATCGGTGAAGTATTCCTCCAAAAATGGCGTTGTGTTCGTCTGAAATACAAAAAAAAAGATTAGTTAAAAAATAATTGTAAAAAAATTAACACAAAGGTAAGGAAGATATCTCCTTTAAGAATTATGCAAATTTTTGTTTCCAACAGTTTTCATTGCGAATGTATATGAGGTTTTTTACTAGCAATTTCCAAATCTTTCAAAATTTACAACAAGAGTCATTTGGTACATTTTTATTTTTTAAAAATTTTACGAGTAATGTTTTTGAGAGCTCGCGATTCAAGTTATGCTGTCATCATGTAAAGAATAATTGCCCCAAAATCGCAGCATTAAAACTAAACGTTCCCCAAAATTTATATTATTTTCTACGTAAAATTTTTGTGATACTGTTTATAATTTTTGAAAATATAATTGAATTCTAACTTTTGTGTCGCCCAAAAAAATCCTCGGCTATATCTGAACATGGAACCTACGTCATCTTTAATACAACTACATAATTTTTTTTTTGGTTAAAACTATGCTGCACTCAAAGTAAGGTGTAAATATATTTATGAAGCATGAACCGTTTATGAAGCATGAAGCATTATTAGTCTTGATTGACTTACTTGATACGCAGCACTGTACTAATCAAATACTGAATACAAGAATGCGCTTAAGTCACTCGATCTAGAACACGAGGACTTTCTTTAATTTTTTTCAAGAATTTGGTGTAGTTTAAAACAAGAAAGAATTCTTACCAAAAGCCCGATTATTTTGCTCCAAAGGTTGTAATCTTCAACATAACTTTTGAGCTCCTCGTGCTCTTCCAAGAATTTAGAACTAATATCCTCACGATCTTCTTTATCGTAGCAATCCATTAATTGAAGATATACTTCAAGTTGTGACAAGAGTTCTGGACAATTCGGTAACCATGAAGACAAGTTTCCATAGACAATGCTTATATCCGGGTGAAGGAATCGCTAAAAAAATAAAAATAAAATTAAGCATTAAAATTGAATTCATTACGTCAGACAATTTTCTGGATGTAATCACTGAAGCATTTCGTCCTTACCTCACTTGGGGTTCCTGAACGGGTATTTTGCGACTCGTTACTTCCCGATGACATTTTCTCAATTTTTGACTGAACTTCTGTTGGATCTGTTTGCGAGTTATGATGCGAATCTACAATAATGGCTGAATGTTCAGGATGAGATTCAATACTGTAACTTCTTGATGGCCATGTTGATTCGTCAGGATTAAAATGAGGTCCTAATTTATTAAACCATTCCCAGTTACCAATTAGCCCTCTCCCATATATTTCCGATTGGGAAAAATTAGCTTCCTCTTCATCTTGTTCAGGCCATTGTGTTATTGGCAATTGGGGGCACAGTTCGGGACTCATATCATCCATCGGTTGATCACATCGTGAATCTTTATACTGAAATAAAATGGGAATAATTTGGTTAGATAAGATAAGGCAATTCTACATACAATTCTAAAGTGCATAAATCGGAACATGTAATCAGAAAATGCTTTCAAATGAAAAGAGTAGGTAATGAAAGCGTCAAATCTGGACTTGCATTCTTAACTTTTGGGAAAAATAAGACACTACGAAATTTTGCCCTAGTCAAAGTTATTTATTTAATTAGATACAAATAAGGAATTTCGGAGGAAATCGTTTAAAATTAAGTCATTAGAAATAATTATGTTCTCGAAAGAACTTGTACAAAACTGCATTACTATAGGATGTCCATCTGCGCACTTTTTCGTGCGAAAAATAGTTTATCGGATATGAAAAAACTTTAAAGGTCATATGGAGGCCGTGGTATAGAGATATTTTAGTTAATTTGTTGTCGAAGGTCGTTCGCAAATTGCGTCACGTTTTATGGGGAGGGGTTTAAATAATGAGTGACAGCAAAAACACAAAAAAATTATCGTACATAAAAAATTTAAGGGTGATAACAAAACTCACCCCTTCAAGAAAGGGGTGGATGGCATTCAAACAGTGTGGATTGAATCATATCAATTTGAGGATTGGAATTTATAAATGAAAATATTACTCAAAGAGTATTTAGAATATCAAATATTTTCGAATCCTTTTGGAACATAACAAATTTTATAAATATTGTATTGTAACAAGAGATGGGATATGAAAAGCGCAGTCTTCTGTGTTCCAAGCAAAATTAAGTAACAGAATACAATATAAGATAATTAAAGAGATCAGTCAAAGTTTGAATTAAATGAAATGTCTTTAATAGGAGATGAATGGGATCAGGGATTATAATTAAAACAATTTCTTACCTTATTAAGAGCGATATTTTGGGAAATCGAAAATTCTCTGTGCTCAGTACCGAATTCAGGAATCTGGATTTTGACTTCATCGGTCTCTGACAAGATCTGCTTGTAGAAGTCATCCCATTCGCGCATGTATTCTATTAGACCTTCCTTTACTCTCAAGGGAGAATCGCAAAAAAACATCATCAAATCCGTGAAGTATCCCTTCAATTGAGGTATGGTGTTGGTCTAAAATACAAAATAGATTAATTAAAAGATAATTTTAAAAAATTAACACAGGGGGGAGAGGGAAGGTCAAAGAATTAGAAACAGTCCAAACAAAATAAATTGAAAAAACCCCTCGAAAAACTTCTGGATACGCCCCTGAAACGACCCCTAAAGAATAATCGCCCCAATGTTGCCCCATAAAACTAAACGTACCCCAAAATTTCTATTGTTCTCGAGGAATTTAGTTAAATTTAAGGAATGTCCTATATTTTTTTAGAAAATTTCTGGTCACCCTAACCATACCCTAAGTCGTACTCTTTAGGGGAATACCTGAGAAAAATATTCCCTTGATCTAAAACCAATTTTGACTTTCTAAGTCACAAACTCGAGGAGTTCTCTAGGAAGAGGGGACAAATTAAAATGTAAAGTTTTTAAAGATTCTTACCAAAACCCAGACAATCTTACGCCAAACTTCATACTCCTGTATGGAACTTTTGAGTTCTTGGTGCTCCTCTAAAAATTCACTTCTCAAATTCTCACGATCCTCATTGTCGTAAGAGCGATCCAATATTTCCAGGTAGATTTCCAGTTCATTTAAGAGATTTGGACATTCTGATGACAACCATGATGTCAAGTTCTTTTGAATAATACTTATCTCTGGGTTTGTGAATTGCTAAAAGAAATAAAAATAAAATTTTATTAAGCATTGACATGACATTAGACAGTTTTTTGGATGCAATTATTGAAAACTTTTTTCCTTACCTGAATTGGAGTTCCTGGACGAGATTTATCCGACTCCGATGACGAAACAAAATCGAGTTCGTCTCCAGAAAATGCTGCAAACATTTTAATAATTGAAGGCAAAATGCAGTTAATTGATGAGACACAAATATGTTGAATTGTTGACTTGATACGTTGACTTGATACGTTGACTTGATACGTTGACTTGATACGTTGACTTGATACGTTGACTTGATACGTTGACTTGATATGCTGATGAAAACTTTAATTATCGTTGAAAATAAGCACTTGAAAATAAGTTGACTTAACACTTTTAATTAATAAACTGAATGAAAATTTTTTTCAAAGCTTACTGGGTTTTTAGTTTTTTTTGTATTGTTTAGAATGAAAATTCTTTTTCAACAGATTTTAAACTGTCTGCTGCTTTATTGACCTGATTATGTTGGTGATACCTCAGAATTAAGACAACCTTAATTTTTTGATGAGTTTCCCAACATAATTTTTGGATGTTTTGTGTTGCAATACAATTCCTGAACACCAAAAATGAAACAGATTGTGTTAATTATATGCTTTTTTATAATTACGACTGAAAGGGATTGACTCAAAAGAACCTGGATCGTAATAGCTGAAATATTATGCCGCGTTTATGCAAATTTCCTGCTGTATCCTTAAATATATTGGATCTTTTATTTCATTTATAACGATTTTGTAAAATTCAAATTTTCATAGCCGTTTAGAAGAATTGTTATTTCCTCAATAAAACATTTTTTTGTAAGATTAAATAATTAAGTTTATTGAGCGATGACAGTGCATTTGCAAAACAGCTTATGCAAACTAAGAACTTCAAGTAATGCTTTATACAAATCAGTATACAGAAGTAATTATTAATTAAGGAATAAAGATTTTTGTGCAAAATTAACCAATTTTTGTGAATTTTTTTAAGGATGTTTTTCGACACAAGAAGTAATTGAGCACAGAAATAGATTATTTAACCGTGAACAGAAGCGACAATGTTGGCAGAATAGAAAAGATGTGTTATCTTGGATTACCGAGCAACGAGACATTGTTTATGAATAAGAATCTTTCAAATGCATTTAATTGCGCACAACGTAAGTCATTAAGAACCAGATTATTTTAATCATAAAGCTATAAAGCTTCTGTCTATAGATTTCAGCGAAGCAGTTTGTGAAAATGCCGTTTTAGCATTACTCAATGGAAAGAAATTATGAGATGTTCATAGACCGCTTGAGGAATCCTGTACTCTTCAGTTACTTCATTTTAAGCGTCAAGATCCAAATTTCGTCAATCAGGCAAACATGTTCCTTCTTATTAGGCGGTGTCCTTCAAAGGATTTTAAAACACGATACTGGTTTTCATCTTCACAGCTTTCCGTGGTCAAGTATAAAGTCTGGAAGCTTTGTTCATGACATTTCATTGAATGTCGATAATTGGAGTCCATCGGCACAAGATCTCAAATCAATTGCCATTGAAATGATGAAATTTGCTACAGAAAATCACAATATTGAGAGGCTCGAAGTCAATCATGAAATCGCCTTAGTTCAAGGATAATCCATTCAAGTGTGAGCAGCTCCCGAATATTTCAAATAAGAATTAAGGAATCATAACTTTATACCGCGCTGGTAATCATATCGATATTAATAAAGGACCGATGATTTCATCCACAAAGTACATCAATAAAGTCAAAATAGCATCCGTACATAAAATATCAAAGGAAGACAGCAATTTGTATGGTTTTACATTGAGTGCTTATGCTTTCGACATACTCGGACAACGAGCAAAGAGATTGGTAAGCAGCTGATTCCTTTTTCAGTTCTAAGCTTATTTTAATGTGTGTTCCTTATTTTAGAATACAATGAATTTACCTGTGGAATTTGTAATATATAACATATATTAGTGAATTAGATACTTAGTGATTAATGCTGAAATTATATGATTAAAGAGAATAACTCTCAAAAATACAGTTTTTAATGGAAAATTGATGTGTTTTATTTAATAAACATCGTCTAATGCATCATCCTCGTCCGCAAAATAATTTTCTCCGTTTTCGAAATAATTGTTATGATAGTCAGTTTCGTCATCCAGCTCTGGATCTTCGACATCTCCTTCCTGAAAAGAATTTACATTGTTAAAAGTTATTTAATATAATTAAGCAAAGTATACTTACAATTTCAACATCATCATCACTTCCTTCTGCAGCCTTTTCACTTCCTTCCTCATATTCGTGAAGATTTTCCTTCTTTTCAAGAATTTCCAATTCATTTGTGACATCTTCCATTTTAAGCATTTTCAACTTTCCTTCTAGCTTCAAGGACGTATCCAGGATAGTTTTTTTGGGGAAGGGGGGGGGGGGGGGGGGTTACTAACCTGCACAGAATTCTGATTTCATAACTTGCCACTAATTATGAATCCTGTACATCCATAAAAAGAATAAGTTCCTTTATTATATTGAATTCTGATTTTTTCACAACAGATTATATTTTTAAGACAATGTTCTCTTCGCAAATGCTGGTGAAGAACTGAACAAAAATGTCCTTACAAATATAGGTGTGGATTAATAAAGTGTTTATAACAAATGGTAACATGATGTTTTAAGATATAACAATATCACCTGATTATTGTGTGTCACTGACAGCAGCGGGTTTTGTAGATCAACCCTTCGATGGCTACTTCTTCTTTAATTTGCTTTAATTTTGACCCTCCGGAGGGGGGAGGGGGAGGGGGAAGGTGAGTTTGAGATTTTGTAACAGGCTTAGGGATCATCACTTATGACGTCCATCAAAAAAATGGGATTTTTAGACCCCCCTCCCCCCTTGTCACAAATTTTTAATTCAAAAAAATTTCTTTAATTTAAAGTGTCACAAAATCTCAGACCCCCCTCCCCCCTAAATCATGGACGTCATAAGTGAATGACCCCTTAACTAAATAAAAAAATTTTGTTCAAAATTTGTAACAAGGGGAGAGGGGGGACTCCTTGATCTTAAGGCTTACTGCTGGTTAACATAATTAACATTTTATCAACTCCAAGATTTTATTTTCAAAAAAGTGCCCAATTGGAATTTACTAATCTCAACGGTCAAAAAAGATTTGAATTTTTATTTTGCATTTTGCCAACAAGAGTTTTGAGTCAGAGAAAATTGAGAACAGAAGTTGAACAAAAACCGAGAAAAATCGTGTAATTAAGTCGAAATTCTATAGAATTGACATGTGAAATCCATACTAGATACACAACGTATAAAAGTCTCTTGGAGATAGCACGGAATTTAATCATTTGATAATAGAATTAATCCATCAAAATCTTTCAAAATTAATATATTTTTCATCAGCATTTCAAATCTATTATCAGGAGTAATCATGAGATATTCTCTAGTATTTTTGGCATCGGCTGTTCTTTCGGGAGCAGTTATAGCCAATGCTGTGATCCAGAAGAAACAATTTTATCCTTCTGTTGTATATATTTCAAAAAGTAATCCGAGTATGGCCGTAAGTATATTTTTGTATTATGTACTTTTTATCATTTTTACTGACGTATATGTTTTTCATCGATAATTCAATTCTAATTAATAAATGCAATCGTTTCAGGTAATCTATTTTCAATCGTTAATTTTAGTTTTAATGCTAGGAAAGTTAATGAGAAAAGTAAGTATGTCCATTTATTTGTGCTTAATCACTAATATGTTGTCATTTTTTGCATCCTGTCTATCCACAGATTTTCCTGGGAACATTGAGAGCTGCTGAATTCGAGCATTTAATGGAACGATTTTGGTATGCGCTCACCGAAACATGCTTAGCTTTTACAGTGTTTAGAGATGATTTCAATCCAAAGTTTATTGCCCTATTCACTGTTTTACTATTTCTCAAGTCATTTCACTGGCTTGCAGAAGATAGAGTTGACTATGTAAGTCATTATACCTCATTTCTGCACTGCTTAACTTAGCTAACTAATATAATTTCATTTATTTTTATAGATGGAACGGAGTCCAGTGATAGGCTGGATCTTCCATTTGCGAGTCGCTGGCCTTTTGAGTGTATTGGGAATTTTAGACTATATGCTAATTTTGTATGCTTATCAATCAACTTTGGCAAAAGGGGCAACAGTACAATTAGTCTTTGGTTTTGAATATGCAATTTTAATAACGATGGTTGCGAATACTATGATCAAATATGTGCTGCACGCTGCTGAACTACGATCTGAATCGCCTTGGGAAAATAAAGCAGTCTTCTTGCTGTACACTGAACTCGTCGTTGGACTTATTCGAGTCATTCTCTACATTGTTTTCGTATTTTTAATGGTCAAGATCTATACTTTACCGTTGTTTGCATTTAGACCCATGTACTACACAATCAGGTACGCTAAACTAAATATACTTTTTTCCCCTATAATTAATCAATTTACAAAATAATGCCAATTTATAGAAACTTCAAAAAAGCATTGAATGACGTGATTCTGTCACGACGTGCTATTCACAACATGAATACACTCTATCCTGATGCAACTTCCGAGGAATTGGCTTTGTCAGATAACATTTGCATCATCTGCCGGTATGTAATACATATTAATATAGGAGTAAATACATTAATTTGTGAATTATTTTAGTGAGGACATGATGAATAATTCGAAGAAACTTCCTTGTGGTCACATTTTTCACACGGTGTGCTTAAGATCCTGGTTCCAACGCCAACAGACGTGTCCAACATGTCGCTTGAATATTTTGCGCACTCCAATTACCTCTACACAGCCTCCACAAGCTGCTAACAATGCAAATAATAATAATAATGGTAGACCTGAGCAACAACAAAATCAGCCACAGCAACCACAACAGCCGATAATTGCTCCAAATCCTTTCTTAAATCTTTTAAATCAAGCTGCAATGAACAACCAAAATCAGCCACAATCATCATCAGGAATTCCTCATAATCCTTTTATTCCATCAACGTCAGCATCAGGGCCGAATATGCCTATGCCTCCACCGTTTTTCCTTCCGCCTTTTATGGCACCTTATACAATTCCACCACCTCCAATGCCCCAAAACTTGGATACATTAACAGTCGAAGAGTTGCGAGCAATGGAAGGAAACGAACGGAATCATGTTGAGGAAAGACTTAAGTTACTAAAAAATATTAATACAATGATAAACGCATCAGTCGCTCTAATGAATCAATATCAAATGGTCATAACAAATCTGCCACCTGTTCCGACAGTTTCTCCACAACAGTCATCAACTAGCACTGAAATGCCTGTAAAAAGTGATAAAGACTCATCTCCATCGACATCATCGTCATCCACGTCAAATAAGAATGAAGATGAAAAGATTGACATCACTAAAGTCAAAGTGGAAGATTTGGGAAGTGAGACACATCTTGATCAACCAAAAACGTCATCATCTGTAGATTCTAAAAGTAGTCCTCAATCAACCTCGTCAATAATAATAGATAGTCCATCATCTTCGTCGTCAAAATTTATTGCGAATGAGACATCCAACACAAATAATGGTGAACCAGATGAAACAAACGAAATTAGAAAGCGTCGATTACAGAAATTTTTACCCAATTAAACTTTTTTTATTATGCAACTAAATAAGTTAGTAAATTTATTAAAATAACGACCGTACTATCCAATCCAAAATTCTATGAAAGACAGATGGATCGTTTCGGCAAAAAGTTTGATGTGTAATTAATGGCAAAGATTTATACCTATTCAAAGTGAAATTGCTGAATAAAAATGTAAATATATTAATCGAGTCCGTCCTTATGTTTATGATATGTTATGATAGGCACTACATGGGATACCAGAATTAGGTGGACTGTCTAGCAAGTCTCCAAAAATAACAGTAAATTTTTTGAATTTCAGAAGTGCTTATCCCTCTCAGATCAGTCTGTTGATAATGCTTAATGAAAGGCTTTATAAATTATTTGGTGGATTTTACATACTCAGTAGTCATTGCACAACAAGCTGACTCAATCAGAAACATTAATAGTAAGGGAAAAGTCTCCGAAAACTCTGTAGAGTCTCCGAAAAACTCTCCAATCTTGCTTTACTTCCGCGTTCAAGTCAAAATAGTAGGAACTGAGCTGGATAAATTGAATTGCTTCAGCAATATCCAGTTCCTGATGATGATGTTCCATTAAGAATAATCATCTGCTCTTTTTGAACTCTCATTTGTTAAAGGCTATTTCAATGCAAGCAGCATAACATCAATAGACGTACAATAAGCTACTTCCGTTGTACTCATATTTCAACGGTCGAAAAAAATTCAAAAAAGTGCTGGACTTGAGCAAATCTGAGCACTGGGCAAATTTGCTCAAAATTTTGCGTTTTGTTTTCTCCATCCATTAATTAATAAAAATGTTGAATTTCATTGGAAAACACTAACTAAATCGTTAGGAGCAAAGTGAAGTATATGCTTTTATGTGTAGTGTTTATGTCTTCAAAAAAGTATTCATTAAAAATCAGTAATCTAAGGAAAAATATTAAAAAAATAATTTAGTAAAAAAAGAAAAGAAAATTGTGAAAAAAAAGAAATGGCTTTAAGTAATAAGACGGCCTTTTCTAAGAGGGCTGAACAATTGAAACGATATGAAGACTCGGAAACGAATCGTGAACCGGTAGTGCCAAAGAATCCAAAGGATAGAAAAGTGAGATTTTCAGCTGGATGTATATTTCTAGCGGCTTGCGCTGCTGGCGATAAAGATGAAGTGCTTAATATGCTCAATTGTGGAGGAGCTGATATCGATACAGCAAATGTCGATGGATTAACTGCCTTACATCAAGTAAGATGATCAAATTTTTAACAAATTCCCTTAGCACCATTTTATGTTCAATTGGAAATATCTAAATTGGATAAAATTTCATGATGCTCTGATTGAATCATAATCGTCTCTTTTTGCTCGCAAGCAAGCTAAGAAGAAAGGGAAAGAAAAAGTGAAATGATTATTTTTAGAATTTCTGAAACAAGCGAAAAAAAATACATAAACATGATGGCTTGTCTATTAAAATTACTACAAGCTATGTATAAAAAAAAAGCTGTTCCATTGCTGTTTTTGATAATTTTGTTAGAAAATACATATGTTATCTCGGTTTAAAGTGTTCCAATAACTAAAGTTTAGTGAATTACATACAATTCGTCAGAATCTTGCCAAAATATTTCAGTTCTCATGATCTCAAAGAAGAAAATTATATACATACATTTTTTCTGTCTTATATAGTGAGTGCTTGGTCGATTTACGTATATAGTATGTACGTGCTTGTGTGCCAGAAAATGTAAGGAAATTCACAATACAAAAAAATCTCGCGAATTTTTTGTTGTCATCAATTATTTTATTTTTTTTTGTTATGTACAGCACACACGATATTAGTGCTTATGACTTTTTTTTGAATTAATATTATTTTTTATGCACTTATGTGTCCTACATATAAATAATAATGATAAGGACACATCATTTTTGTTGACCCAGTCATAAGCATACACTTTAAGACTAAATTGAATGAAGGGAATAATAATAATAAAAAAAGTCAGCAATTACATTCGCATGTTTATAATTGTCAATTTATGATGATTTATTAAATAAGTTGAATTACAAGTCTGTCTGGCTCAACAGCAATTTCATTCAGCCAAAGAAGTCTCTGTCTCATGCATTAATTGAATTTTAATAAAGGAAAGAAATCAATTCCCTACATTCTCTGCCATGCTGATAAGAACTGATCACATTATGTTATGTTTATACTATTTTTATGGAAGTTGAAAACAACATTAGCACGATCAGATAAAATTAATTCAGCAAAACTATGATGATGATGGTGTGAGATCAAAAGATGTAAGACATTGAAGATAATAAATAATTCATTAATTGAGTCAAGTGTGGCATGATTATGCACAACATTTATGAAAAGATTATGTAGGCCTTCAAACATCTGTTCTCGTCCCTTATAACTGCTCTTTCGAGAATCACCATGTCTAAACATGGACTTTTCATGATTTCAGTCTTTTTCGCTCTGATTGCTATAAATATTTAGATAGAAATTTCGCGGAACATTCGTTTTCTTAATTCATATTTTCTTAAAAAAATTTCTCTTGTTCCAATGAATACTTTTGTGTCATGCAGTCTATAATAGTTTCCATCAATTTAAAGTCTATGAATTTTCGACAGCAAAGTCTAATTTATGTAATTCAATAAAACGGCAATTAATCTTTGAATTCTAAAATTCGTCATCATAAAATTCTTAATAATATTATAGTCTAGTCTTTACACTCTATAAACTGAATTTTTTATGAATGGATACAAGCTATGTAGTTCAAATTCAGATAATACAGGTTCGTTACAACTTTGACAGATAAGACCAATATAAGGAAAATAGTAATAACAAGAACTATTTTTATGATGTTGTTTTATGACTTCTCGTGCAACATTGATAAAGAGACTGAGCTAATTGATTTTACTGGGACGAATTGTTGGCAGTTAAAGCTTGGCATGCAATCGTCTTAAAGGATTAGTGGAAAGTATTAAAATCGGGAATCAGATTAAATTCAGCAGGGGTGTATCGAGGTTGCTACCCCCAAGTACCATCGAAAAGTGCTTCCCGTTCGAAAGTATAAATTTTGTGGAGGAACTCGTGAACTTGGCTCAACACCCTAATCATTATGTTCTATAGCACTCACTTTTAACAATTGAAACTGTTTTGATTTCCATTTAAGCCTTATTTTACTGTCAATTGACGTCATAACATCCCATTATTTAATGAATAGAATAATCTAATTCGATTATGAAACCTGTCTACCTAGTGCATTTCATGACATTTGATACAGTTTTTGATTGTCATCTGTAATTACATTTTACATTGTGTTACAAAAGCTGCACAGACAGAATGTAAGGAAATATTTTTAAAAGTGTTTTTTTTATATATTTTATATTTATTTCTTGTGCTTGTTTGCTGCTCTGAGCTGAAATTTCATTTTTTCTTCTTGAGCTTTTCATCACTTAGACATAGTAAACTAAATTTGAGGTGAATCTTCTATACTGCATTACTGACTGTAGGAAAGAAGTGGAAACCTTGAATTGGAAATATCTGTGTAGCCATCATGTCACGAATGTCACATAAAAACATAAATAAATATGTGGTGCAACATAAACAAATGACATTAAACGCGAATAAATTTAACACAATTGCCATTGCACTCGTTCTTAACATTATGCAATTTATGCTTTTTGGCTTGAGAACCATAATAAATGAATGCCTATAATAATAATTTTTGTGTAAAGGAATGTCGAAACATAATGAGATATTTAATTAAGAAATGATTTGACGAAAGCAACAAGTTGCGAAGGATTTGGCATTGGCTTTTATTTTCACATTTATTTCTCTTTCTTTTCCTCTCAAATTAATGCAAGCTTTTAGTGCTGTGCGACGAACAGTTAAATAAATATATACAAAATGAGAAAAATATTTTTAATGAATGAATTGGTGAGCAAGTGCTGATATGATACACTTCATCCATCACTGGATACATATGTGTGCTTATACTCTAGAAACAACAACAAAAAAAAACTTTTTTTTAATAATAGCCAAATGTGTAAAACAAATTGCATTTATTATGGTTTTTGAGTAATGAGGAAAGAGATAATTTTTATTGAGAAAAAAAAGTACATTAGCGTAGACGAAATCATGCATGATAGAGTTATAACTAGAGCATGTGTGCGTACATTTCTGCATTATATATCTTTATACTCGACTCAATTGAGCTTTTGTTGTAAGAAAAATTTCAAGGATCATAAATTTGAATTAAGCTATTTATCAACATTTATTATGATTAATGATTGGAGTAACATGTTGGAATTTAATGACATTATGACACTTTAAAGTCGCAATTTCTTTCACAAATTTATCAATGTGCTGTTGTTTTAGGGCTTAGTCTTATGAACGGGATTATCCGTTATATATGTCAAGATTATTTATTCATGCTTTTTAAAAATTGAAACTAAAATAGGCTTTTGCCTTCCTTATTATTATTACGAAAACTAATTAGCTAATGAGTCTGTTGACTTACTAATGCAAAATCGATCAAGCATAAGGTTCGTAATCTTTTCAAATTTCTATTTTTATCCGTTCACATATTCATGAAATATATTCTACATTTATTGTCTATCTGAACGCATTAAATATTATTAATTTTACGAGAAAATGTTCCTGCTTGTTAATTTTTGGCACATATACCTATTTAGAGTTAATTATTGTTCGCCCCACATATATTGATTCTTTATTATTATCGTTTATCTCAGAATAAAAATTTTAAATTCGTAACGAATTGATTTAATGCTTCTTCCCGAGTAATTGCTTTATTTATTCGGAAGTGAAACTATATAGCCTCATGTGTAGCCAATACAAATTTAAATCTTTAAATGTTTATTGCAATAAATAAAGTTTCTGTTTCGTTTTGGGAAAGTAATGTTTGCAAAACTTCTTTTTTAAAAGAAAACATAATCTAGCCTGAAATGTAAAGAAAAAGCTTATCAAATTCTTGAATGATTCATTCATTTTAATTCCAATGATTACCAATGTGTAATAAGTCTGTGTACATACTTGAAATATCTGTTTCTAGAATCAATTATTAGTGCACAAAGAAAGTTACCGCATGTCAATTTCATAATTTAGGTAATATTCAGAATTGCTTAATTTAGACAATTAAATAATTAAATTAATTTGACCTCTAAGGACAATCTGAGAACGTTCTAACTTAATTGAACACACCATACCAGAGTTGTCAGCTGTATCATGGTAGCTTTTGCCTTTGACCGGGTATTAGCTAATCCTATGCCTATTTAAATGCAAAAATTCATGCTTTTCCAAAGGCAGTACCTGTTTCTCCCTTTGAAAGGATGTTGATAGGTTACAATTCTACACCATACAATAAAATAAACTAATAGAGTATATTCTCCAGTGTACCGGAGGTTTAGGTCTTCTAATGCCTTAAAATATCTGAAAACTTGGTCAGAGATCCCTGCCAAATTTGTCTATTCTTCCTATTTTTACATTCAATTTATCTGTTAGATCCATACTCAAGCATTTTTACACTCAATTTATGCTCTCTCATCATGAAGACATGAACTAAAGAATCTTACTTATAAATACACGATTTGTATTTAATTTGCTAAGAAATAAATTCTAAATTAGCCTTCGTGACCCTAAATTCAATTCTAATTTATGGAAATCGATAAACAAATTTTTTTAGATTGAGGATCCGATGACAAGAAAGCTGTTGAAATGATAGTATCGAAGACAGAAGAGAAAAGAAATGATGTTTTTAACTTAATGACGTCTACGTATCAAATGCTGGATTGAAATATGATATAATGCTGTGTCTACTCCTACACAAAAAAATATGAAATGAAATGAATGAGACTTGATAAAATTTCGGAGCCAAGATTCTTTGTCGTTTTTAAGCCTGTTTCCTAATCACATTTGAATTCCTTTGTAATTGTCTCAATTAGCAGTCAAATATTGAGAGACATGAGCTTGATCCCATGAATTGGTTTAGTTGGATACAGTAAGCAAAAGCTCATCCAATCTAGCAGACATGCAGCATTGTCGGCAAAATTTACTTCTCAAAATAAGCCATAAAAAATTTTCATACTTGATTTAATCATATTTAGGAATAAAAACCTAGAATTGGCATGTAAATAATAATTCATCAAATCAATTAAATATTCAGCTATCAAAAGCAATACAAAAGCCTACGACAAAACAGCAGTGATAGATTTCAATTTGCGGTTAATAATTTTAACTCTCAGTTTTTTTTGTTTGATAAAAAAAATCTGATTCAATTTCTTCGTACATTTAGAGCTTGTAATAAACAAATCCCAAGTGTTTTTGCTAGCTGTGCATTGATGAATGTATTTGAGTATTCATTTAAATCCTAATATAGGAAACAGTTCAATTTTGCATGATTTTTAATATTTTTTTTTTCAACTTTTTATAGTTTTAATTATATCCGCATTTTGTGTGTTAAAATGATTTGGCTATAATGAGCATAGCAATGTGTAATGAAAAAAATGGAAGCTCAAACGTGATGATATTGAGTTCAGTGACCTAATATCCAATTTTAATAAGACAAATTTTAATATATGAATTCAGAACAAAATACTGATTGTATGCTACGAACGTTGATAGTAATTGCTTAATAACGTTAATTGCTATTCAACTGCTGCATTGTGTATGAAATATATTAAATTAAAAAAAATTGAAGGAACTCGTCTCAACTCTTTATGATATATTATTTTGTATGTATGTATTTTATTTTTTTTTTCATCTCGCAAAAATGATGATGATGATGTTCCACAATAGAATGTCTCTGTTAATATTCCATTCATAAGACGACAGTCAAACAAATGATGTTTCTTTATTATGAGTTAACGAATTGATAGTTGCTCGATAAAACAGAAGAAATTATAAAAAGAAATGATTTATTGTTGAATGCAATTCCTTATTTGATTTGATACACACAACTCTTCAACTCTATTCTCTTACTTACGACTTTCAATTCTTTGTATACACACTTCTTATGTATACTTCTTCGGATGCCCATAATGTAATGATAATTATTTCTTGCTACATCTTCTTTTTTTTAAATCGCGATTTTATGCAATTTTGATGCTTTTTGTTGGACATTTTGGGTGGCTAACTGTAGTTCTTATGTCAGGTGAGCATCAAAATGAAACAAAAGTTCAATTGATCCTTGCTAAAAGAGTTGAATGCCGCGAGAAATTTCTTGACACAAGTCCTCATAAATATAAGATATGGATCCGCTAGTTAATTAAATCATGATCAATCACGACATTAAGTTCATGACCCACATCATGCACCCTTCTCTATTCTTCGAGTTGCGATGAAAAACCTGCTCAATAAAACTGCATAAATCAGACTTGGGTCATTATCCACACAGACTGTTAAAATACCCAAAAAACTGCGCTACAGTCACAAAAGTCACAAAACTTGCGATCATTTTCAAAGAACATCTTTGGGGCTATTTACATATTACGTAACGCAAAAAAATGACTTTTTAGACCCCCCTTCCCCTTTGTTTGAATCGTCACAAAATCACAGACTCCCCTAAAAGCGTTACGTAATAAGTGAACGACCCCTCTGCTTCCTGACGATTTCGATCATAAAATGTAATGAGAAAATGAAAATGAATGTTACGAAATATATCAACAAAAACTATTCTATTGCTCATATAAGGTATCTCTTATTTCTTCAATGATATTTTTTAATGAAAGTGATGAAAAGCATGCTCTATCGATAAATATTTTAGATGAAAAGTTCTGTTAAACACATTCCAGATGATCGTAGATCGTTTTATTTTGCCAACATAAATCATTATTTGATAATTTGCCAGATTTCAATGTATCATGTGAAAAATGACGAGATGCTGTGTAAATAAATAATTCTGGAAAATTTCCATAACAATACAAAGATTTTCTAGCGCGAATATTATTGTTTCCTTTTAAACCTTGAGATGAATTCTATCACTTGATATTTACGGCATTGAAAATTCATCGAAGACATTAAAGAACAATTAATTATGGTCGATTAATGGAGATGAAAATTCACCTAAATATCAATGAACGAGTGAAAAAAGTATTTTCTTTCTTCTCAATGGGATCTTTCAATAGTTACAGCTATAAATAGAATAAATAATTTTTCAAAAAAAGAATTCACTGTTCCTGCTTACTTCACATGGAATTACGAAAGGCCCTTTAGTCATGTCTCTAATGTCTTCTCTATGAATTATTGGAAATTTTATTTTATTCCTTTGTTCTATCAACAAGCAGGCAATTAACGTGTAAATTCTACTTTTTGTAGTGAGACGTGGGTGATAAATAGTTTTACGGACAGAATAACTGATTGTAATGAAAAATCGCCAGAAATTGATGCACAATATTCTTACTGAAATTCTCGGAATACCTTAAATTTGATTGTATGGGGTTCATTTACAAATGAGGTCACAAAATTTTTTAAATTAGGAATCAACTCAAACTTAGCTTGCAATGCTTTAAGATGGACAGCAGGGACATTTTGAGATTAAAACTCTCTGTCGATGACACAATTCTTAAGAGCGCCTCTGATAGTCCATGAATATGTCGCATGAAATTTATTCCAAATCATGCAGCCTTTTGAACAGAAAATGTCCACAGATCAAGATAAATCCAAATGCTTTTCATTTGCACAGCATTGGAGATAAAATCTATTTTATTTTGCTCTGAAAAATTCTATATGCCAAAAAGTTTTAAAAAAATTTTTAAGGGCTTATCAGGGTAGCAGCGTTGCCAAATTTCGTAGAGATTTTACAGTAGCACTGACCGTCTTTTTTTCGTAATTATCCTTCACATAAATATTACAGCACACAGTTATTCATTCTAATAATAGATCATCAAATATACAATGGATGTAAAAATCGTGAAAGTGGAAGAAGAGAGAGAAAACGTTACGTCATTATTTCGTTGCGACTGGCTTTTAATTGAAAATTTCCGCCAAAACAGCAACAGTTTTAAAAGAAAGAGAACAGAATTATTATTTTTAGAGTCTTGGATGGCAATACACGTTCGAGAGGTTAGACTGTCTGAAATGCTTGCTGAGACTTCCAATGATTTATCTCCTTTATTGATTAAATTATGAATGATTCATGAGCATGCTATTTCCAAAATTAAAAACAATTTTACTTATTTTGAGTAGGATTGATATGATAAAATATTTTTATTTTAAAAAAAACTTTTCTTTTTTTTTGCAGGCGTGTATAGAAGATAATTTAGATATGGTAGAGTTTCTAGTATCTCATGGGGCTGATGTTAATAGGAAAGATAATGAAGGATGGACGCCGCTTCACGCAACTTCATCTTGCGGGTAAGATGAGAAATTATTTTAATTATTTAGACTATGAGGTTAATCGTTCAATTAAATATTTTTAGGATTGTTAGTATAGCGAGATATTTAATTGAGAATGGTGCTGATTTGGCAGCAGTTAATAGTGATGGTGAGCTGCCTATTGATATTGCAGGAACAAATGCCATGGCAGATTTACTTCAGCGTTATATTGACGAGCATGGTATTGATTGTGATGATGCAAGACAGCAGGAAGAAAAGACAATGTTGTCTGATGCTAAGAAATGGTTGAGATCAGATGCTAGCGAGGCTGATAGACCACATTCAAAAACTGGAGCAACTGCGCTGCATGTGGCAGCTGCCAAAGGGTATACGAAAGTTCTTAGTCTTTTGTTAGCTGGAAGAGCAAATGTAGATCGACAAGATAACGACGGATGGACGCCACTTCATGCTGCTTGTTATTGGGGTAAAAAAGAGGCTGCACAAATGCTCATAGCGTCAATGGCAGATCTAGATATTCAAAATTATTCAAATCAAACCTGCATTGATATTGCGCCTAAAGATATGGTTCCATGGCTTGAGGAACTTAGAAAGAACAATAAACGTACAAAACGACGACCGATCAGCCAAATTAGGATAAGTGACAATAATTTAGAAAACAATATCGAATCACCACCAAAAGTTATTCGTGTTGAACTTAAATCACCCGTTGAACCAGAACAAACTACTAATACAGGTACGCTACTCATCATTTCCTTATTAATAATATTGATATTCGAAATTTGATTGTACATTTTTCGGCCGATAATATCTTGTCGATAAATAATAAGACTTAAAGTTTTTTAAATGAATTTCAATTTTTAAATATTTCTTTAAACTCGCTTCATTCAAAAATAAAAAATCATGTAAAACGCCTAGAATCTGAATCGGATTCTGAGAGTGAGGAAGAAAGCGAAGAAAGTGAAAGTGAAGAAGGTAAAATGACCCTTCATGTAATTTTTTGCTGTTGTCTATAACCGATTTTTTGATGTAAATATTGCCTTACATAAAAAAAAATCAAAAATCAATCACATTTAATCAAATTTACATTGTATAATTTTGTTCTAATAATTAATTTAATATTCATGTCCTAAAAAGCATTCAAGTATTATGTCTGTAACTAATTCCCTTTTCATCTCATTTTCCAGAAGAGCAAAATAAAACGAATAATAATAATAAAACAGAAACTGTTCGAGAACAGATACAGTCGACTGTACCAAAAGTAAATGATTCCAATAGTGAGATAGGACGAACAAATGCTCAAGATGAAAATACACAGAAAACTCGTAAGTTTGTTTTGAAAGCTGCATTACTTTTTGAAAAACAATGACGTGCAATTTTTTATTCTTCATTGTAGAAGTTCCTGAAAAAGAAAACCAAACAAATGATTCTGAAGTGATTTTACGACGAACACAAAGTTTCGAAAATGACGAGAAGTGAGTAGATTTGTTCCTTTATAGTCTCTAATTTGTTTTTTTTCCTTGTTAATTATATTCTTAAATTTATCAAGAACTAAATATGATTTTGAATTCACTCTGTTGGTTGCAGACGAGTGCGTTCAATTTATTTATGATTTGCTAATAATTCCTTTAACAATATTTACTTATTTTTTGCATTTTCATGTGTTTTTTTCTTGCCATATATTTTGTGCTTATTTGAAAAACGCTACTAAATTGTTTTAATCATAAAAACTGATTACCTAACAAAAATTCATCAATAATTCATCAAAAAATAAATAAAATACTCAAACATGAAGATTTTATCAAAAATACATCGAGCTTCGAGCGCGAATTAAAGCAAATTCATGTCCAGCATTGCCTGCTACTAAACTAGTTAACGCAAAGGATGATAGTGATAAGGAAAGTACCACAAAGCCTATAACGAATTTTCTTATACAACGTTCAGCATCGCTCAAAGATCATAGAAGTCAATTAAGGTAGTATTTAACATACCAACTTCACATTGCTATTAATCTATTAATTTTGCAACATTTTTAATTGTCAGTGCATGCGTCAAACTTGACGATTCCCTAAAATCTTTCCTTCGTTAAAGATTGTTGACTAATTGAAACTTTTAATTATATTTTTGTAGTAAAAAAGCCAATGAGAAAACGCCACCGACAAGTCCGTCAACAACTCCTTCGACGCCAGCATTAACTCCATCATCAGTGCATTTGAGAAGGTATGTATCAAGTTTTTATCCCATCATTTCCCCATTATTTTTCATTTCATTAAGTTCTTGTAAGAAAAATTCTCGTACATAAAAATTACATTTTAATTTTACACAACAATTTAACTCACACGAATCATAAATGTTTTGAATGAAAGTTATGAGAAGCCAACGCCAAAACAAGAATCAGCCGTGGGAGCATTGATGACAGCAAATCAGAATATAATTGATCTGATCGCGCGACGATATAGTTCACCAGCAGAATCTTTAAATAATATAACAAACACGGTTAATGCGAGCGTATCAAATGTGCGAAAAAATTCAGCCACAGATGTTGCAATTAAAATTCCCGAAAAATCTGACGAATCTCAGATACAGATACCAAATCAATCGTCAAGTCCAACAAGTCCGTCGACAATGCTTAATAAATTGTCGCCCGGAAATATTTTCAAAAACATTTTCAAGTAATTTTTATAAAACTTTTCATTTCTTATGTTTGGATAGACAGTTTAGATAAATTCAGTTGGACTAATGATTTTAGCTGTAACTTTATAGATTTGACCCGAGAGTTTTTCATTGTCCTGATTTGAGTGCTAAATAACAAGATTGTCATTCCATGACTAACTACTTAAATTTGTTTTTTTTTTTTGCTTTAAACTTAACATAATTCACACAACACTGAGATTGTTTTTTGGATGATGATTCATTAAGACATATTATTCACATCCCGAATGAAAATGGAATTTTAATTAACAACCTTTTATTTCATACTAATTATTACAGTTTCCATACACAATATTATATATAATATTTATTGTTAATTCCTTAGATCGTTCGTTCCACCGACTAGAGATGAGGAAAGTGAGACACAGCGAAAGGCACATGCAAAGAGAGTCCGTGAGACAAGGAGATCAACTCAAGGTGTGACTTTAGATGAGATAAAGAGCGCAGAGCAGTTAGTGAAACTGAAAAATGCCAGCAACAGCAATGGAAACGTAAGTGAACTTTATTTGCTAAATGATAAAAGGATTAACGAGAGATTAAGCTTTCTTACCGAGTGACACATCTTTTATTTTTCATTTGGAGAAATTTTTTTCATTCCGCTTTTAATTAAATATTTTTTTTCGATAATCGCGGATTAAATCTCAAGAATTGACTTTAATCCTTCCTCTTTAATAATCCCACAAAACAAAAAAAAAATCTAACATTAATTAATAACTCCTGTTAGACGGAGAATGCTAGTAGTGAGCTTAATGAACGCTTATCAGAGTCAACAGCACCAGCAGCAACTGAAGAGTCGACTGTAAGTGACAAAACGGAAGTTAATGTAAATTATACAATTAGTTCACCGCTTCGAAAAACACTGCGACAAAGTAGTGAGAAGGATGAAGACGGAACTGAACCAAAAATATCTGCAACATTTACAATTGCACCACCACCACGATCAAATACTAGTTCCATAAGTAATTTGGCAAGTCGATTGGAAAAAGGCTTAAGCATTGAGACTTCAACGGCAAACTCAGTTACAGCAACAATTAATGTGCCTCTTATATCGTCAGCGAAAACAACATCCTCAACGAATAGCAATAGTGATACGGATGTTAACAGTAAAAAGACTGATCGTCAAAGTCCTCCAATTCCGACACCCAGATCTTTATTTGACATTGATAATGCATCATCCTTAAAATTAGCTGACAAATTGCAGCAAGAAGCGAGGAAGTATGATGTAAATGCAATCGACGAGTCATCAGCAACCGCGACGACAACAAATGAGCCTTTAAATTACTTAAATGATCCTCTTCCGCCCTCTCCAATACATCATACAATTTTCGGTGAACGAAGGCCTTCTTGGAGATTAAAAAATGACTATAATAATAAGGTAAACTACCAAGATATTGATGGAAAAGCTGCACATTTCTTCACAAATTTTATGAGTTCTTCTCTTTTGTGTGTATGTGTGTGTGTCTATCTATTTTTTTCTTCTTCTTCTTTATTTTTTGAGGAATTTTTTTTTATCTTCTATTAATTATTTTAATTTTCTTACTTGCTAATTAAAAATAACAGCTTTCCTTAATGTTCTGAATGAATTTAATTTGCAAGTTTTTAACAATAATTATCTATTGTTTGGTACCTAACAGTTCAAATTGGAAGATTCTTCACAGTCATCGACATCAACGAAAGGAAATAATTCAACAACACCGCACATATCATCATCATCAACAACAAATGGAGTAACACAAGAACCAATTAAAACAACAGTTATATCCGCAGCCCCAAGAGAACAAAACTCTACAGAGAATACAAATTCAAATGAAACAACTACGGGAGCAGTCACAACAACAACAACAACTTTACCATCAAAAGAACCACAAATTACATCGAATCGATCGGACGATGACAAAGGTGAGAAATTTTAATTCAATCTTATGTCGACTTATTGACTAAAGTTTATTCTTAACTTAGAAAATGACAAAGAAAATGATAGCAGAGGTGGTCTTTCAGCACAAGCAGCAATTCAGAGAAGAAGACGACCAAAAAGAAGATCCACTGGAGTTGTTCATGTCGATATGGAGGTAATTTTGCATCTTTTGCTTATTTGATGCTATAAAATTTATAAAAATTTCATCAATGCTAGGAGATTGATCAGGAATACCGTCACGAAGCGCCAGCGGATAATGATGAATGTAAAAAATTGGTAAGTAGGTCAAATTTGTGTATTTGTTGTTTCCCAATTTAAACTTTTAAGTCTAAAAATAAACATTTAAGCTTGCTAAATACTTCCTCAACGTATCATCGCGAAATTGTCGTAACTTTTACAGGGTTTAGAGTCATTTCGCTTATCATCAACGCTTTGTGATCGATTTTTAAATTAGTTTTAAGCCTCTGCAAAAAGTTTAATTAAATATAAACAGAAAATTACACACAAGTTGCGGTGACTAAATCAGTTTTTTATAAGTGTCGATATAGAACAATCGCAAAAAATATATATTCAAATGGTTCGACGAAAGGTGAATATTCTCTAAAAACTATCGTTCCATGTCTCTTTCACTTTCATTTGATTTATGCTGTTATTTATTTTCGTTAAAAAAGAAATGAAATTTTGAGAAAATTATTAAAATTTAATAGTGCGTGAATGAAATTTATAATGTGGAAGTTTAAATTTAATTAACGCTGTGTGGTGTCAAAATATCTCGTAAAATATGATAACTCCTTAATGCTGACCTATGGAATCATAAAAGCTTCACCATTTTTAAGATATATTAAATCTCTTTTTCTTCTTTCATTATGAAACGGTGTTTCATGAATTATTGATATCTTTTCCACAACTGTTTTATTGTTTCGCACATAATAATTTTTTTTTTATTTGATCGTTTTCGTTTTCTTGCTTTAAAATGAAACTCGCATTTTTGAACGTCTCCTTTGATCATTTTGTATTCAACGTCGATCAAGCTTCTCTCAAAGACAAATTGTTGTTGATAGTTCATTAGGAATTTTATCGAAAATTCATCAGAAATTCAAGGGGTACGTGGGATTTTTATGTTCCACTTCATGGAATATCATTGACGTCATAAACGAAAAAACTAAGATAGACTTACTAGAAAATATTTCTTGCTGGATCAAAGTTCAGATTTTTCTGAAATATTTTCCGATAATGTTCAATTAAACATTCCACAGTGAAATTGATTCTGGTAATTGACGATTAACGTGAATGAGGGAATCTTTTTAAGGCATAATGTAAAAACATATAATCAATTATAATTAAACAAAAGATTTATGACCACCCACACTCAAATTAGACTTTTTTCGTTGCACATCATTCATTAGACTAATTTACTGTATAATTAATTTTCATTTCTCATACTTCTTTTATATAAAATTGTTTCTACTCTTTTAACCTTGGTCAGTTTTCTGCTGTCTGCAAGTGTTTCCCTTAGCGTCACATTTTTTTTTGTATGTCGTGATTCGCGAGTGAGAACGTCCTGTGATGTCAACATTTTCAATTGACATTGAACTTTATTCGTGTTTTGATTTAAATACTTTCAATTTTTATGTGATCTTTATGAATTGGGATGAAAGGATTGGGGTTATTTTCAAATTTTGTGCTGAATCATTCTTAATAATAATAATGTAAAAGGAGGGTATCAGCTACTCAGTGAATTCAGCTGAGGAGACTGTGATTAAATCATTTATGGTTTAGGGGTCATTCACTTATGACGTCCATGATTTAGGTCTGAGATTTTGTGACACTTTGTATTAAAAAAAATTTTTTTGAATTAAAATTTGTGACAAAGGGGAGGGGTTCTAAAAATCCCATTTTTTGATGGACGTCATAAATGAATGACCCCTTAAAGCCTTTAATTACAATTTAAGGGAAATTGTCTCTAATTTCCACAACATTAGCAACAAAGTTTAAGGAAGGCATAGATTAGTTTGTGTCACTCAAATTTTAATGAACATCTGTTTTGTCCAAATAGAAAATGGAACAAAACAAAACCAAAGGAACAACTAATGAGTTAGTGGACATATGTTTTGATTGGCTATTCCTACTAAGAACTAAGTTGTATAGTAATTGAATTTATTTTTAAACACAAAAAAAATGATGCCAGTCATGAATGGTTATTGAAATCTTTAATTTCATTTATATTCATACTGTCTATTGTCTGTGAATTAACTGAAGACGGCAGAATGTCTACTTGTAACAAATAGTCGCGCAAATGTATGAAAAAGATTGTCTCTGATCTCTCAGAGAATAAATAAAAATAAGATGATATATGGAATGAAGGAAGATGTGGGAAGTTAAATTTGCTTATATTCAAATTGATATTGGTAGCTAAAGTGCCTTTCCATTAAGCATTTGCGTATAGGCGAGGTGTGTTTTGTTTAGATTTTCTGTAAAGATATGATATTATATGAAATGAACAGCAATTAACGTGTGATATGAAAATATATGTTGGTAGAAACGCTCATGTTATGTACCTGATGACACATTTATATCCACGAGACCAGAACTGCGTGAAAATGTAAACAACCTCTAAAGATCCACGTTTTGTTTTTTTAAAGCTGAATGAGCGTAGAGATCGTTTTGAGGAAACCCGCTTTTCCATTGGAAATTTTCCACTGATTCTCTCGATTTTTCCTCTCTTAATTTTTTTTCTTTCACGTATTAAATGAAAATTTGACGAGAAATGTGCCTCAGAAGTGCTGTGAAATTTTAACAGAAAACACGTTAAGGCATTCGATTGTTCATATTTTTCGCGTAGGAAATAAAATTAATAAAAAGAAGAAGGAAGCATTTTGTGAAGAAAAAAAAAATATTTAATTCTATAAAGTATGTGGAAATTGCTCATGCAGTCATTCTTGGAAGATTGTGTTTCAAACATTTCCGGTTCCAAAATTTCTTTATTGATATCAAATGAAAACGGATGTTTTAAAAAAGATCATCCTTAAATTTTGGTATCATTAAAATTTATAGTCGAGTAAACTGTCTAGGAATAACCCGAACGAATTAATTGCTTCTTTCTACTTAAATCTGTCTAATATTTTTTCTGTGCCGTTTCGCATCGCAATTACTTTCGGGGAACAGCGAGGAACAGAAACATTTTTTTCTTGCTCGCTTATTTTGCGTGAATTTTTCTCATTAAAGGAGAAATATTGTCTTTTTTTGGCGATCACTGATGTCATAATCCAAGTTTGTCTACAAGCTGATCAGCAGTTGCTTTGGACAAATTGACAAATACACTGAACAGATCTAATTGACAGTTGTCATAATATTTTCTTAAATGAAATAAAAAATAATATTTGTGCTGTGCTCACACGTCAGAGAGTTACCGAACGAGATTTCAAGCTTTTTTTCTTCTCGCACCGTGAAAGTGCGGAGATACGAAAACATCAACAAAACGTCACTTGCATATATTTTGATCTGCCAAATGTTCACAAATTAAACATTTTCCTTTATTCTTATTTATTATCTCATCATATTAAAAGAAAAACACACGTTGAATTAATCATTTGAGAGACGCAGGAATGATCAATGTACAGAAAAGTGAGAAGAGAAAAATTATTTTTAGATTTCTTCTCGACATCATCATGATTTTTCTTCTTTAACTGCTTTTAACAGAAAATTTCATTTAATTTTCATCTTTTTGTTGTGGCTCAGGTTGAAATTTTACTTTCATTTATATCGTTAATTAGTCATATTCCGCACAGTCAAGTCAAATCTGCGGCTTTTCGTAGATTGTTTTGTTTAATCCCAGAAAATTTTAAAACAAAGTCATGTCAATGTTTTGCGAGAATTTTCTTTCTTGCATTGAAATCTGTGGGATGATTTCAGTTTTCTAAAAATGGATTTTCATCCTTGAACGAGACAATTGATTACATTTCTAGTATCTTTTTATGTAAAGATCAGTATTAAAATAGCAATCGAGCCACACTCCACATTTCTGTTTGTGTCATTCAAGTACTAAAGCACTTGACCAATTTGTCACTTTAGCACACAAACTAAGCTTATGCTAGATTCTGTTTCTTAATACGCTACGAGATCACCATATTTTGATCACACGTCATAAAAGTTTAGGGCCTTGTCAATAAAACAAATTGCTGATACATTGTGTAACATGGTTTCATTCACTTGTGACTAGTCACAGACGCACATGTTTCTAATGGCCACAATAAATAATACGTCAGAATGAATATGAAAATATTTAATGTCAAATAAATGAAAAATAAAAAGAGAAGATCTTTTTTGAATGAACCTACGCGACTTAACAAGGAATATCTTTTTCTTTTTGACATTGTACCGAAAGGAGATCACGTGATGCAAATAGCTGAAGAATAAGAGACAGATTTAAAGACTATCATTGAAAGATTGAGGATGTTTACAAATGCAATTAAAATCTCCAAAAGTGAGAATGGATTGTTTTGAAGCACATACTTTTTGAGTCAATGACATTTCTTTCCGTATTTCCTAAAACTGCAATTTATTACTTTTTAAACAGATAAAAAGAATTTAAAGCATTTATTTGAACCAAAAATGTCATTTCGATCGAGATCACAAACCAGACCAGTTGTTCCTCCAAGAAGACGTTCTTCGTCATTGACCAGAGCAGCTGGTACAACAAATGGCAGTTACCCATCAAGCTCTCGTCCAATTAGCATTCATGGCTCGTCTATGAATTCCCCCCTGAACTATCAATCAACACAAACTAATGGAAATTTCCATTATGGATCAAATCAGAACTTGAACATGAAGACTAATGACTATTATAATGGAAGAAGTGCATACAGTTCCGGTGTCACAAATGGGACATTGAAATTTCCATTAACAACCATGAATACAGCATCATCAGGTTATACCTCACCATACAAGGACCGTTACGCTCAGAATTATTATAAAAATGGAACAGGAGCTGCTTCAACCTCAACATCTGGATATACATCAGCATATAAGGATCGTAATTTTTACAGTCCATATTCAAGTTATGAAAATGGAGTCACGACTGCAAGTTTAAGCATACCAGGACCTTCAGTAAAACGAGATTCATACAGTTCATCAAGGGGTAGTAACTTAATATCCACGTCCACAGCTAGCTTAGGAGGCTCAAATTCTAATTTAATGAATAATAGTCAGGGAATTGTAAATTTGGGTCGATCACAGTCATTAAGGGAACAAGAGAGGAAAAGTCGATCGCGACGATATAAGGAAGCAGCTAAAAATGCTGTTCCTGATTCAGCCGTTCCTTACGACCCTGCAGCGTCCAATTTACTGTCTTCTTCTGGACAAAAATCAATTAGTACACAATCGTTGCAATCTGAAGGATATGAAGTAAGATTGACAAAAGTTTTTAAGGAATAGCTTTGAGGAAGTTATAGCAAGTTAATCGTGTTTAAAATGATCTAAATAATAATAACTTTTTTCGAACAGATGATTAATTCAGTTTCATTTATTTGTCATTACAGTCTGGCAACGAATCTCGCTCTCGTGCTGAGTCATTAGTGTCAAATTCTCTCGTAGATACAAACGATGACGGAGAATTTATTGATTATAAGGCTCTCTACGAGGCTGCTAAGTAAGAATACTAATTGATATATTTTTGAATTCAAACTCATTTGTACCATTTCTAGAGCTGAGAATGATCAATTAAGATCGTCGCTAAAAAGTAAAGAGCATGATTTGGCAGCCGCAAAATCGGCATTGGAAAGACTCACAGCAGCTGTAAGTAGAATTAATCAATTTTTAATTCCTAATTAGTTTCTTAATTGGCAATTATTTTTCCTAAATGCATCTGTCATTTTATTTTAATCTCACTTAAGAAATTCATCTTAAAAACTGTCTAATTTTGTATTCATTCGTAATTCCTTTTACGTCTATTTCTATACAGGCAACCAAAAGTTCTTTATCGGAAAATGAGAAGCGTGAGAAGCGAGCGATGGAAAGGAAAATTTCCGAAATGGAAGAGGAACTTAAGGTAAAGAAACTTGATGCAATATCACATGCTTTAATGCTTTTAGTACATTTAGCCATAATATATTATATTTATCACATGAAAAACTAACACAAATCTCATTACTTGAAATTCTCATCAATATTACTCAGGACATAAGAAATCAACCCAAAATATCCCCAAAGCTCTTTTTTTTGCACTCACTTTTTATATGTTTTTAAAGTTTTTTTTGTCATACACCAACACATATTTCGGAGAGCGAAATCCTTCTGACATTCTTCATACATCAAGTTTGTCACCAAATATATTTTTAATATTTTTATTTTATTTTATGGATGATTTTTTAAAACTGCTTTTACTTACAATAATCATTGATCTCATCAAAACATTACACTAGGAACATTACACTTTTGGTGTTCAAGTTGTCAATTGGTCTATTTAGATACATAGAAGTAGCGCATTTTTCAATGTTTTTAGGCAATTGTCTTGTTCTAATGATAGATTTTTTTGTTCGTTTCAACATGAGTTGTATGCTAAGTTTTCCAGCAGGTTTCAATATATTTTTCTTGCTGTTCTCTTTTTTGAGATTATTGAGTCGTGTCAATGTCTTTTATTCAAAGGCATTTTTATATCAACTCTGCTTTATTTTTCTGAAACATAACGTGGGATTATTCAGCTTATGTTTTCCAGAAGGCAGGGGTTATAATATATACTGTTTTGTCGAGTGCTAGTCAAACTATGCTTCTAGTGTGCCGTGAAAAATATGGCGACATTACTCTAGATAAATAGAGTACATCAGGTCTTATGACGTACTCGTGTCCTTGCAATGAACAGAACTTGTAAGCATGTGATTCGGATCCCATTACAAACTGTAGGTCTAAAGGGTGTGGTACAATAGATTCTGTAATCGCAGTGCCTCCAGCTCATAAGGCTGCATTATTACTCTAGATAAGTGGTTTAAGTGTGTCGCGCTTGACAATGTTTGAGAAATATGTCGTTCTTAATGGACTATCTGTTTTGGAGAAAATATAAGGCATTTGCCATTAAGGACCAGGATTTTAGGAATTTCCTACTTTCTTACTGTTGTTGATCACCTTACCTAATTTTTGTCGAAGATATGCTGCTGAGAAATTGAAAAATGCGCTACAAAACACGAGGAAATGTCAAACACAAAATTCAATAATAATAATAATTTGCACTAAGCTGTATGGTAAATTCAAATGCATTGGATATGTTAGGCATGATCAGAAAAGCAACGCAAAATTATCTTTTAAGCTTGTTTCCGTACACGAAAAGTTATCTGTAACTCATTGTTTTAGTGACATTCTTTGCAAAGTATATTCTGAACACTTTGAAGTCTTATAACACAGAAATTTTTTGTGAATTATTGCAACATGTTACATAAATCACCCATATTCATGTCATCTGTTTTATTTTAATGCATAAATAATGACAAATCAAAGATCATTGTAATTCATTTTTCTTTTTCTTTTCTTTCTTTTTTTCTTCTTTTTTCTCAAAACTGCAATTTTATATACAAAATTACTATATTTTTTGATTTTGAAAAAAATATGGGAATCGTTTGCCAAAAAAATAAATAAATATGTCGTGATCTCACGCAATATCCTATAAATTGATAATTGATGCTATAGCTATTGAACAAATACAAGCAAGAAAATGAACGTTTACGTGCAGAAAATCGGGCACTTACACGTGTAGTATCAAAATTGACAACATCAGCTCAAAATCAACTGCTCAACAAGCAATAAATTGTAGTGAATGGGAGGAAAAATCATTTGGAAAATTTACTCACTTAGAATTTTTGATTAATTAACTTTTTTTCATATAAAAACCTGTGTGTACTCTCCTAATTTTTGATCGAATATGGAAATCAGCATAAACATTTAAGAATTTTACAACCAACGATATCTGAATATTTCATTGATTGAAAAAAGAAAGAACTATCAAGTAGTTAACTTAAGGATTTTTTTTTTAAATTTTTGTTATTGAAAAGTTAGATAAAACACAATATACACACACGTAGATGCCATTTGAGAGCGACAATCGTTTGTTTTGTGGTATGATAATTTAATACTACTCAAGAATTGTGTTTATTTTTCTCTTTGTTGATGAGTCTTACTTTTTTTTGTTTTATTTGTTGTGGCTTCATTACATAATGCTTTCTGTACAATGCCAATTATTCATTCTGTGTACCGATATCACTAAGTTCCGTTGTTCCTGTTTTATGTGCTGTCCTAAAATTATTCTTATATTAAGTGTGGGGATTCGGAAACTTTATAAAGTAAGGATATTTCCTGCTTTTATTTATTAATGTTACATTTTGGATGTAAAAGCACTATAAACTTCTCAAGAGCCTTAGGACAATCTTTAGACATTTAAATCTCATGAGACTTAGTGAAGTCGGTTCATTCATTCCCGGTAAATTGTCATCCATTCATATTTCATCATAAATCACTTATCGTTCATTCTTATTTATTTTTGTAAACATCACGCGCTTTTGTGGTCACTACGTAGTGATTGATCGTCGAAAATTGACAGATCTTTTTTGTTTAAAAATAAGTGAGCTTATCTGTTGCCTTTTATAGTCACAAAAGTCAGCTGGTTCTTACAGTGTAGATGGATGGAAAGAATCATTTGATTTGCTATTGCTCTACTTATTTAAGGAACTAAATTGTCAAAAATTATTTTTGAGGGTTCGCAACGTGTATGTAAGTATGCACATACTGTATACAAGTTCCGAACCCTACGAAAAATATGCCATAGCTGTTTAGTTAATGTGCTCGTCTTCAATATTGCCTATCATATAAGCTATTGGATCTAATAGATTGCTAATCAGTTAATGCTAATAATTTATAGAGTAGCTCATTTAAGACCAGAATCACTTGTGACCAATAAGTCTTAGTACGAAAAATTTATCATTCACTCCACATCTGTCTGTGAAGTTTAAACTTTAAAGTCATCATTTTTTAAATAAACATAAATTCATAGACATGATAGACAAGCGTATCCAGAAATTTTTTGAGGGAGGAGTTTTAAAAATTTTTTGTATGAACTGGAATTTCTAGGAATTTAGCAAATTGAAAAGTTTTTCTCAAAAAGGGAAGGGGGGGGGGGTTGGTTTGACCCCCAAACCCCTTCTCCCCTGAATACGCCCCTGAGTATATCTATGAAATGTGATCGATATTTCATAAAATGGAGTATAAAGGATTACTATGTCCAGTTAAAGGAATCAAATGAATTAAAAATCTGAATTGAACTATATTTTTTGTAAAATAATCAGGGTGGGTGAGTTAACTCAAAACTCAAATTCCAACTCATTTTCAAAATAATTCCAAAATAAATTTGAATTTAATTCATTTTCAAAAATGAGTTAAAGCTCAAATTTTTTTTTTGAAAATGAATTAAATTAAAATCAAAACAAATTCAAGCTCATTTTTCAAAGGAAATTTAAATTCAAACTTACATTATATTTTTGAATTAATTAAATTTTGAGTTAACTCATCAAATTCTCACCACCCTGATAATAATGGAATAGACATCCATGAATACGAAATAAAATAACCAGAATTAACATATTCATCAAATCATCAAACTCATTGAGGTTTTCTTTGTTGTTGTTGTTGTTGTTTTCCTCCTTATTATATACATCTTGGGTTGTTTATCATTATCAAATCCTTTGCATACCTTTTTAATGTCCACCAAATCATGGATAAATTATTTCTCTTAATGGATTTCCTTATAACATTAATTGATTTTAATTTTGTTTTTTTTTTGGAACAATATAATACTGATTTATGGGGGTCATTCACAAATAATGTTCATTCAGAGACACCTTTGATGTTTAATATTTTGTGTACCACTTTTTGAACGTTATTTGTGAACGGCTCCCTACCAATTTGTGATTTTTGTGTTCGTTTTTCTTTTGGGAAGATTAAAGCTGAACATTTTTATGTCTAGGGATGACTGTCATGGTCATTTGTAGAGTGTCAACTTAGTAGATTGATTTTTAATAGCTTTAATCCTCCCAGCTTTGATTTTTGATGTACAAATGATATAAAATTTTATTGAGTAATGGCAAATATTTTAATTTTTCTATAATTTCTTTTACAGCTTATGGATACACTTAAAACAGAAAATCAACGTCTCAAAGATGAAAATGGCGCTCTGATTAGAGTCATTAGTAAATTAAGTAAATGATGAAGAAAGAACCTTTTAGAATGATGAGTAAAAACAGTTTTTTTTGTCATTATGTTAAAAAAAAGTGAAATGATAAAAATGAACATAGAAAATGCCTTGATTTTTTATGAAAAAAGATGCAGCATTAAATGTAATTGATAGTTTCCTTAACACATACAAACTCAATGTATATAGGACGATAAATAAGAGAACGATACTTTCATGCAGATATACAATATTTAAAAAAAATTCAACTTTAACGAATAAATTTTTGATATTTTCAAAACTTACTAGGTTTAAAAAAAATCAAAAGAAAAAAGTTTCTGACAGCAAAGAAAGTTCTTTTGTCGAATATTTTAGTCCACAGCCTTAAAACATTTTTTTTTGTATCTGATTTTCAATCATATTTATGTAAATGTAAATTATTTCAAGTCATTCAGTATGGAACGTCCTGTATAAATTTTTTTGTCTAATGCTTAATTGCATTTTAAATCATGTTCTACTTCTTTCTACGTTAATGTTTTTAACCAATGTATTAACATCCTGCCTTTAAATTTATTTGTTTCTCCATTTCCAATTTCTTTTTATTTTTTACTCTTAATTATGTTTTAATAAACATTTTTCTTGTTATTTGATTTAATTCAAGCTTATTTCTTATTTCTCATACTTATTCTTCTCCCCTTGTTCAACCCTTAAAGTTATTCATTCATTCTTAATCTTCCTTAATTATTGAAGCATTTTTTTGTTTTGAAATTTTAAATTAAAATTATTAAATATTATGACTTTATGAATGAAGAGAGGATTAATTTCATTAAAGTGGGCTGGTTTTGAATTATGTAGGATTGTCATGATTACAAGCTTTCAGCAAATATCGTAAATAATGTGCTTAAAAGCTTCTGCTAATAAATCCATAGGGATTTAAATTAAAGCTTTCGAATTAATTTTTAATCCTTCGGATTTATTTTAAATTCATCGGATTTAATTTTTAATCCAACGGATTTATTTTTAATCCTTTGGATTTAATTTTTTAATCCAACGGATTTATTTTAAATCCTTCTGATTTAATTTTAATCTATCGGTTTAAAATTTAAAAGCTTTGATTTAATTCGACAGAGATATGCTGCAACCATCCACATTATGGAATCGATCAGCTATTTTCATTCATTGAGAAACACATACGTTAAAGCTATTAAAATTTTTGTAAAATAAGATCTTTGTGATAGAAACAAAAACAAACAAAAAAAGTAAAAAAAACATAAAAGAAAATTCTAAAAATGCCAAAATCTTCATTTCTGTAAATTAAATGAATTACGGTTAATAAACGCTAGAAAAGCTTCTTTACATGTGAGTGCATTTTTTACCCAATAAACTTTCCTTTAATATTTGATTGTCATTAGTTATGATTACTATTAGTTATTTTATTGTCATCAATAATTATTATCATTATTATAACTACAACCATAAATTAAACACTTTGAAAATCCGAATCATTGTTTTACATAAATGAAGCAATCGAACAAAATGCGAATCATTTGTGTGTTGATTGATTGATTAAGAGAGTTTGTTCTAGTAAGAATATTATATAAAAATTTAGACGGGATAGTTTACTCGTCAATCCCTCCATATTGCTACTTCCTATTCATGAAATTAAATATTTAAAATATTTACAACAAAATTTGTAATTTAATAGTTTTTGAAAATCAAAAATGAACTCTTTTTGGACATTTCATGAGTATTAAAGAGGAGAAATAAACTTCAAATGTTTAAATAAAAATAAAAATCAATGAAAAATTTGACAATAAAGTCGGTCTTGTGGACTTTTTTTATTTAATTCCCTTTCAGGTTTTCAGGCATGGCTCAAGGAACTTAATATTTGTTTCTTCAAATAATTTACTTCCTCCTCTAACTTAATGTTTAATTGATGATTTCTTCTCTAGCTACCCTCATTCAAATGTTAAGTTTAATTGGTTTTATGTCTCAACGGTCAGCCTTTCTCTGTTTGATCCTAACCTGATGGCCTTATTGACTGGAGGTTCTTTACACGTGATATCCAGCATAAGGATGTAGCCAACCCCTCAAAACTCCTGGTTTGGCATTGATTAAACATACCGGAGTTTACAAAACTATATTTTGCTGAATTCTTTTATATTTAGGTCCAAACATCGTTCTAAGTACCTTACTTACTTACTTACTTCGTTGGTCGTACAGATCAATTGTGATCCATGACCTCCCTCAGACGTCGCCTAAAGCTGGCTCTATCGCTGGCTACCGTCTGCCAATTTCCAATACCAAGTGCAATACTGTCTCTATCAACAGCGTCTTTCCATGAGTTTTTCGGCCTCCCGCGTGTTCTTTTGCCATCTACAAAATCTGACTTAAAGACCTTACTTAACGGAGCTTCCACAGGCCTCCTTATGACATGCCCTGCCCAACGCAGTCTGTTGACTCTTATTCGTGTTACGATATCAGCTTCATTGAAGAGCTGATACAATTCTGCGTTACTCCTGGATCTGAATAGGTCTCCTTCCTTCTTAGGACCAAAGATAACTCTCAGTATCTTTCTCTCAAATACACCAATTGCGTTCTCATCTGTCATGGTCATGTTCCATGACTCTGAACCGTATAGCGCTACAGGGCGTATTAGCGTCTTATACATCACTAGCTTGGCGCATCTAGCGATCCTCTTTGACGTGAGTAGATGTCTTATTGCAAAATATGCACGTTGTGCTGCCAAAATTCTCCGCTTAATCTCAATGGAAGTGTCAAAGTTGTTGCTGATAATGGATCCTAGGTAGACAAAGTCGTTAACTACCTCGAATTTCTTATCACCGATTGTAAGGTGCGAGCCAACAATCTAAGTACCTTATGTTTAAATAAACACATCTCATCTGCTGAATCAAAATTGTAAAGTGCTACTAATCATCCTGTATGTATTTCAAGATTGTCTTTAACGTGAGTACAAATAAATAAGGTAAGTTTCATTTCTTATTGAATTTATTGCCAATAAAACAAGTGCATTTTCCAAATTAGTTCTTACATATCATACTCGACTTTATTGTTTGTTGCAAAATTGCAATAGATTTATCAAATTACATCCTTTACAAATGTTTGAGTGCAATATTAAACTTTTCATTCCTTATCAGAAAGTAGTGGATCATAACAATCCAAATTGTCAATTTTAAATGTAGGGTAAAATTAAGGATTATCGAGAAATTTCAAGTTTATTAAAACGTTGAATCGTTACTGTTTCTTCTGTTTCTCTTACGTTTAAAGTTCATCTCAAAAACACGGTTCACACTTTTCCGATACGTCTTACATGTAGATGAAGTTGAATCTGGAATGTCATGAGGACATTAGTAAAATGAAAATAAAGAATTTTCAGAAGGTTGTTCATTTATGACGTCTAGCATACTGGAATTTATGGTCTGTATTTCTTCAAATCTTGAACCTTTGGATTGCTGTGTTGAATCCAATTTTCTGACAGGCGTCATCTATGAACAAATCACGATGTATAATTACCGGCACAACGCTTGTGGTAAAGATGAAATTATGGGTCCATATCCTTGCGCATTATCATACAGCTCAAACAGCGGTGCGGCTACTAGCTTGTAGTTTTTAGGGACAGCAAAGAGTGCTAGAAAATAAAGACATGACATGATTAATAGAGATTCATTTGAGACTTAACATAAGTCAGAGAGCTCAGCTACAAAAAGTGGCATAAATAAGCATTGTTGACATTTGACAGATTTTCGTGGCCTTAAAATTGCACGAATTTTATATTTGCTCAAAATTTTAAACATAATTAAGTTTAAATTGATTTTTTTGTAGTATTTTTTTATAATTTCTTTTTTTCTTTGGTCACATAGTTTGAATTATATTGATAATTATATTATTTGATTATTCTGTTTTTTAAATATATACATTTGTGATGACAAACTCAATACTCAATACTTTTATCACATATTTTTTGAAATAATTATATAATTCATTTGTATTATCTTTGTTTATCTATAAAATTGGAGAAAAGAATAGGACAATTAGTCAAGTCAGAATGTGCATCAATCATGATATAAAAATTAGTACAAATTAATTTTGAATTTGATAAATTTTCAAAAGAGATCCATTTGTTTTGTCTAAATATAAATCTATAGGACTGTACAATTCAATGAAAATTAGCAGAGTATATAAACAATGATAAGAAGATATTAATGAGAAAATTAAGAATATGAAAATTTTGACTTCTTTTGTAACATTCATATTGTACAATATGAGAATTAAATCAGTACAATTTTTGTTCTTTTCTAATTATTAATTAAGTTACATCGCCGCTGCTATCCTCAAACATAACAATTCTAGTCTACATTATGCTTTGTTATTTTTAAATTCAATTTAGTTCAGTGTTTCCTAAACTTTTTCTGAATCTGGGATGGACAGTAACAAAAATTCAACACCCACCGTCTTTGGGGAAAAAATTCACGGAATGTCTAAGAAGTTCTCACGACACACAGTTTAAGAACCACTGAATCATGTTTTTAAAGGTGATACACATTGAGCTTTTTTATGTTTAAGGTAAAGCGGCAATTTTTTTAACAAATTATTCTCTTTTCATTACCCTTTTCCTGTAGTTGCACTAAAAATAAACGTTTATGTTCCTTCGGTTTCTGCAAATTGAAGAATTGAGTTGTTGAGATGGTTATAAATTTGATTTGACTTGTTGGTTCTTTCGATTGAGTCTATAAATTTCTCGTCATTCGACCAAGTGTCAGGAGAAGCACAAACAAAACATTTGTACTTCAGTCATGACACTTTAGTCAAACATGAGGATATAAATTTATAAAGTCAATCGAAATTAGTGTCCAGTTATTTTTTTGGTAGATGATCTATGTTGGAAGATACTTAAACGGTTATGTGCGGCGGGCAATAGGGATACGTTGGTGGCTCAAAGTTGGGTCTAAACCAATTTCCTATGGTATCCTCGACAATCCATTCGTGTGATTTAACTCCTGATGATGGCTGTCCTAAAGTCTTTTAAAAATTGAAATTTTTTGTTTGTTTTTATGACACAATTAGGCATTTTCAAAACATGACTTTTTTTTCGTTTCAGATATTAATATAATATTAATAAGTAACAAATTTTAAAAACTATAATTCTTACTTGTTCTTCTTTTTCATATCAGAAAATTCTTTGATACAGATTGATATCATTTTGTTCATAATAAAAAGTAGACATTGGCAGAATAATTATGAATGTACATATATCATAACATGTTTTTTTGATTGTCGTCTGTATCATAAACAGTTAAGTACAACTTATGAAAACATTACATATTTAAGTAGATAGACAGAGCATAAATAATAATTTCACAGAAATCACAAAGTTATGATGGAATGAATACAAAAACAATTTCATAAAATTTTCTGTGAATATGTTCTTAACATTTTAGAGAAGCATAATATTTGGATTATAATGCAATAATTTATAATTATAGTTTTTATAATGCAGCAAGTATTTTTTTTATCAGAAAAATAAGACTAAAAACAAGAAATCACTAAAAAAAAGTATTGAATGCGATAAAACTTTTCTAACTTACTTCTGTCAAAAGTCTCTTTAGTCCTTCCACTTCATCCTCGCCTGCATTGAGCTCGCCGCCGGGCAATTTAAAGAATGTTGTCCCCAACTGGATATAAAAATTACGTCCTTGATTACACAATCACACACTTTTTGAAGACAATTTCATGTTTTACAAACCTGTAGAAGAAGTACATGCGGTAATCCATGTTCGTGGACTAATAAACAAGCTTCCACTGATCTCCTCATTCCAATTTTCTCAAATTCATCTCTCATTCGCTGAAATCTAGCCGGAACTGATGGATCTTTTTCAAACAACGGCTCTTTTGTTCCAAATGTATAATTTGTCAGAGGATATCTACATATTTTTTTATACATAACATAAAATGAATTGCTGATTATTATGCCAAAAGCGATAATTTACTTACAGATTTATGGTTCTGTTGAGTGTTAATGACTGACTTATTGGAACCTTCATTGATGATATTTCAGTTGTGCTATTTGATCTTTTGGGCCAACCAGCTCCTTCAGAAAGTATAATTTATGAATCAGGAAGTTAAATAATATTCGTTTTGGCACAAATTTGCTGTCCTTACCTGACATTTTGTTTTTTTATTTTCTTTCAGACCTTTTTACAGACTTTGATCAAGAATTTATGCTTAAACTCGTCTGATTACAATACTTTTGATGCTATATTTCACTTTTGCACTAATCTAATGCTCATTAAATCACTTTTTACTTAATATTTTTAATAAAATTTACAAAAATCTAAGAAACTTGACAAGCGGTTTTAGTGAAAATCCAGGCATGCACACTCTGAATTGTCTATGAGCAATGACCTTTTTCTACTAATAATAAATGATTTACTTTTAATTACGATGCATAAGATATGATAGTGATGAATTTAATTAATGTATACTATTGCCTGTAACAAGAGATTTTCGAGGATTTTGTCGTATAGTAAAATTATTAAAGTGTCTATGCCTTGAATCAATCCAAAGTATATGTTTTATTTTTGAATACAGAATATTCGTTAAAAGAGACAAATTCTTAAAATGATAAAGTTTGCTGAAAATGCATTTGGATAGTATAATTAAACTTTCATTTAACGCTTTCCTCTGCCTCTCGGTCCACCTCGTCCACGTGGTCCTCCGCGACCTATAAATACACAATAAAACAATTAATAAATCTCAATAAAATAGCATAGATAGTAAATTTACAGACCTCTTGTTTGTCCTCTTCCGCGACTTCCCATTTTCGTGTCTTTTTTCTTGTTCTTAGACTTGGGAGCTTCATCGATGAGCATCGTTTCGAGTGGCAAAGAATCCGGAAGAATAAAGTATCGGATGTTGTTTCCTCGAATGCTCAGCGATTCTAACTGCACTGGATTTCTGTTTTTGATCGTCATTTTAACAGCTTTGAGGTGTGTATTCATGGCTACATCTAAAAGTTTAATTATGTTAATAAATTAACCTTTTTTTTTACATCGACTATCGTAATTATTATCTTACCAACTCCAGTGACGGTTCCGTGGACTTGTGTACCATTTTTCAGCTCTATCGTGACCGTCTCATGACTTAATTTCATCAAAAATCTAGAATTAATAGAATTTTCACAATAAACGTTTGTAAACAAAAATTATTTGCGGAAAAATGCTCGAAAAACTACCATTCCTTTATATTCCATAATGTTAAAGAGTAATAAGTTATGCTTACCGTACTAATTTCATGTTGAAATGTGTTAATTATTAGTGGAAATTTAATAAAATTAATTTTTACTGTTTTCCGCGGTGTTTTCTGTTTGTGCACTTGTATGAGTGTGTGAGGAGTATAATATTTAAACTAGTGATGCGTCCACGGGCTGCGTGACGGAAGTATATTTTACTGAACTACTGCGCACAAAAAACTAACGCACAAAAGGAGTTAATTAACCAATTATTTAAAGAATTATTTGAAGAATTATTTTAAAAAAATAACGGTCAGATAATATTTGAAAATAACTAAAGGACAGACAGACAAAACTCAGACCAAACTCATACAATGGTATGCTATTTTTAAAAAAGGAAGTATACTTAATATCGTATACTTAAAGCTTTCGCAAAAAAGGTCTTGTATTTTATTAAAACATTAATTATAGCATATCTCGAGTTTCTAAAGTATTTAATTTACACATGTGTTATGAGAAAGTATTGTAATTAGTGATAAATTCAGTGTAGAACATTAAATTTAAGAAGGCTTTGAAATATGCATTGAAAAAAAAAGTATTGATCAAAAATGTCAGCGGAAATTCACGTAAAAGTTAGTTAAATATTTGCTAATCTATTGTTTTATGACTTGTTGTATCAATAGGCATTATATAAAAGCTATTTGACTGTTTCGAGACACGATTTTGAAGAGAAACAAAAAGTGCGATAAAATGACGTCATAAATTAAATATAAAAAACTAATTTATTAGATAACACAACAACACACACTAATTAATTATGTCCATATGTTCAAAATTGTTGTTTCGTTTTAGTTGCAATAAAAGGTTTACAAAGCATGAGTGCAATCAATTCAAATTCCGATAGTGAAAAGTCGAGAGATAATTTATCTGAAAATTACAATAATATTTCGAGTGACTCATCCACATCAACCTTTGAGTTTATAGAAGGAAGTATTTATGACCGTTCGGGACACTTTAGATCGAATCGACCAATAATATGGTCATCGACAAAGGAGGAAAAACAGAAACATAACGAGGAAATTGCTGTCATGGACTCAAATTTTGAGCCTTCATCATCTTGGGAGAAAATTGAAGTTTCAGACGTACAAAAAGAAGAATTGGAAGCATGTAGAAATTTTTTAACAAACGAGAGATCATTCAACAGCCATGGAATTTCTCGCCCGAGTACATCTACTAAGCCGTGCTTTATTGATGCATCATCGTTGCTAGATGATGACTATATTCCCGTACCATTTCCAAGAACCACTAAAATTGAGTCATCTGCCAACAATAGACACGGCACCACCAACACATCATTTTTGTCGTATGATGAAAATTTACATAGAAATGATTCAAAAAATCATGAGATTAAGGATCAATATTCTGCTATACAAACGAATCATCACATTCCAAGAAACTTTAGACCAAATAATACTAATAACACTAACATTAGCAGAGAGCAGCATGACGAATATGAGAAGCATCAAGGTCGTTTAATCTTCCAAAACAATAATCTACAACAAAGGGTCATGGCAAGCGAGGATTATGCAAGTGATATTTCATTTCCAAGCGAATATTCGTCTAGTTCAACATACAATAATTTAATCTATGACACAACAAGTGGATATTCAGGATCCACAAACTACTCTCGAATACCATCCGATGTCGAATCCATGACTTTTCCAGACACTCCATTTAACTCAATAGTTCAACTCGGCAAAAAACTTGAAGCATGTTCAATCGACAATAATATCGACGGTAATGAGGAATTAAATAAAAGAAGTACTTCCTCTCCAGTTCAAATCCCCAAGAGAATGATATTGCATGACGAATCAGCACCAATTTTATCTGGCGGAGCATCAGTAAATGATTTCATACCTAAACATTCCGAAAGTCCTTCAATTAGGAGAAAAACTGATTCATGTCCGATTGTTTCTGGAGGATCATCTTTGGACATTGAAGATGAGTCAGCTCAAAAGCCCATTAAAAGTGATATTGATAAGGATAAATTGTCATATTCATGGGTGGTTGATTTAAGTAGCAATAATTCACAAGTTGATGAAGAGTCAGGATGTAATAGTAGACAGGAATTTGACGAACATCATACGCCATCAAAAAGTTCAAGTTCTTCAACACCAAAAAACTCACTTGGTTTTTATGTCGATTTTAGCAGCTTAGAGCCACTTCCAGAAGATACAAAAGCAATTGCGGCTGCCAAGAAACGAGATGATTTACGAAAACAATCTCTTAAGAAATCAACTGGCTTTTTTGTTGATTTTTCATCCTCGTCTGATGCATCACTTACTCCACTTACTCCAAAACAAAATGCAAGTGCAAATACGGAAGATAATAGCAAGAGACGTGAGTCAGAAAGTAGTGATAAAAGTGCTAATATATTTAATATGTTTGTTGATTTTGAGAGCACCAGTGAACCGACTGATAAGGTCGTTGAGGATTGTAGTCCATTAAAAAATGATAGTAATAATGATATTACGAATGTTGAAACTTCCTCGACAGTTGTTGCTTGTTCTTCTAAGAAGGGAGGATGCTTTATGTTTATTGAAAACGATTGTCATGTTGTAAAACATCGAAAAGTCTTACCAAAGGAACCATCAAAGCGACATTCATGGAATGTGCAAACTAACGAGTTTGATGACATAAAAACTAACAAAAAAGTTTACCAAAGGTCAACTAGTGTAACTAGTAACGATGAAAAATTCATTCCTTCTTCTTTGCCAGCCGTTTATTCAAAAACATCTAGCATGTCGATTGGCAGTTCCATATCTCCGCACGAAGATTTTTCATGTTCTAAATCATTAAGTTCACGTTCAAATTTGTCGATTTCAACATCTAATACGAGCATAGATAATAGTGAAACAAAAGTACAACAGTGCAATGATATGGAAAGAAATTTGTTAAAGAAGCGACGAAAAGAGGCAAAAATCAATGAAACATACGATAAGAGTAGTCAAGGCTCAGTTACAGATGAAATTTTTTCGAACGAAGATAATCGTACGTCTTCTGATACCGACGACGATCTTACGTTCCAAAATCCTAAACAAGATAACAGCACAGAACAAGTAGAACTTGATTTACACAGAAGAGAATCATCGTTGTTAGAGGACATTAAGGTAAAAATGGATACGATTGTTGAGACATCTGAAAATTCGTCGCCATTCAAAAAACCAGTAAATAATGAAAAGACGAGTGATAATTGGATCGACAATGATTTAAAGTTGGATCAACCAATTCACACGATGGAATCACTTCAGCAGCTAATAGAAAAGCAGAAACAAATCTTGGAAAATGTTGCAGAACCTCCAATTATTTCCTCACCACCATCCTCGCCTTTTGTGAAGCTTTCTGATCTCGATAAACCTACCGTTAAAAAGGACTATCCAATGATGACGACTTCTGCTGGTTTCCGGACATCGATGGACAGTCATCAAAAATATCAAGTATCGCCTGACATTAAAACAATGTCACGTTCAACTGGAAATTACATGATCAACCTGGCATCGTCTGTTGAAAACTCTAAAAGTCTTAGTCGCCTATTTCCACACTTATCAAAAGGTACTAATTGCTTCTAACTAATTAAATATATTATTTTAACGCATTTCTCCATCACAGTTTTTAGTAGCAGCGTGCCTAGCAACGTTGGATTTAATATAAGCTCTATGGATCAAAGTCTTTATGAATATATTGAATTTATATCATCTGATTTTTCATGCACATCAAGTATTAATTCTAGTCGATCAGGAATGGGTAAGAATACGTCTTAATAGTTTGTTCACAATTAATGTCATTTGAAAAGTGAGATTTGTCACATTTTTATGGACATGTATTGTGAACATCAAGGAACAAATTCTAAAAGAAAGTATTGTTTAGAATCTGCAGATGAGTCATCCATTTCGTGCCGACAGCCTAGACGATTGGGAGAAGATTTATTGAAAATGTTTTTGCAAGAAATAGGCACCGATGTAATCATCGATGTAGATGGACGGAAGATTAAAGCACACAAAATTATACTTTCATCAAGATGCCAATATTTTGCTGCAATTTTAGCAGGCAAATGGATTGAAAATACTGGAAACATAATTACACTAACTGGATATTCGTACAATACCGTTCATTTTGCTTTATGTCACGTTTATTCTGGAGCTGCACATGTCCCATCTGGATTAGATTTAATGGAACTAGTGTCGCTTTCTGATTGTCTTGGATTGGAAGGCTTAAAGGAAGTTACTGGCTATGCGTTGAAGATGAATTATTGTCATAATTTCCACAAGGTAAGAGTATACTTGCTAATTAGTATAGCTTATGTCATTAATTAACACTTATTTTTATTTCACTAATTAACAGCCTTGCTCTGGATGTATCGATGGAATCGTTCAAGTTCTCTCCGTGACTTTAGACCACGGATTTGATGATCTGTATAGAAAGTGTTTGAAATGGTTATGCAAGCATTTCTGTAAAGTATGGGTTACTAGGTCTTTCGGGAATCTTACTTTCGATTTAATGCTTCGCTGCTCGCAACAAATAACTGCACATTTTACGTCCGAAAGTGTTCTCAATTGGTTACTGGATTGTGAAGACGTGTTGGAAACGCTTCACAAATCGAGATGGGAGTATTATGAGACACAGAATGTCGTGGAAATTATTTTGGAAGCAGCACATGAATATATTTTGGACCATTTTTCAAGTTTAATTGCATCTGATTGCTTTTTGTCATTAGGACATGATAGAAAGGATGACATTCCGAAATTAGAGCATTTTATTCTCAAAGCAGCCACATCATTGTCACCAGATCAAGCATGCAAGAGCTATCCAAGAGCTGTTCGCTTGAATGCATTGTTAAATGCAAAACTAATTAAATTTCCAAGTCCATTATCAAATGACAGTTTTAAGCCACAATTTGATCATATTCAGCTAAGAGATGAAGACGAAGATATAGAGTGGAACGATGAATTTATTAAGTTAGTAAGTGCTATTTTGAGTGCTGTAGAGCAGAGCTTGATTCGACAATGTGGAAAAGCTATGAAATGTTCAGCATGGCAAAGAATGGATAGTGATTTGAGAAGTAAGATACAGAAAATTGCTTGTGTGACAGAGAATGATGATATGAGAAGGAACTTGAGATCAAGTGTGACAAGTTTAGGAAGTACTTCGTCTGCAACAACTAACCGTGCCAATGATTTAAGGCAAGTTAAATTGGCTATTCAAGCACATAAACTTTTACATGAAAATCATGCTTATGGAAACAAGACACATCCTCCACCAAAACAAAGAGCACAAACACAGAAGGAAGCGAAAATATCTGCAGCCAAGCATATCCTCAAGGCTACAAAAATACAACAGCCAGCAGTAATTCGTGACATTTCCACTTCTAATTCACAGAAGCAGATGATCACGCACGATAAATCTCAGAGTAATGAAATCAAGAGTAAATTTACTTCCATTAAAGCACGATACATGGATCCACCAAAGCCTCGAATAACTTTATCTGAAATTCCAGTCAAAACAATCAAGAAACTCTCATCGAGTGAAAATTCAAGAGACTCATCGCCAGCATTTAACAAGAAGAAGCACTTTGATGTTGTTAAGAAAGCTTCGAATTTATCATTGGACAGTCTACAATCGCCATCAAAGACAAAACGAATGATGCAGCATAATAATCCAATTCCGAAAAAGGATTCTGAAATGTCGATGGATTCATTGAGTGAATCATTAAGGAGCACATCGAAAATAAACAGAACATCGTCAGAGTCAGTGATTAAAAGAACGAGTTTGAATGAAAAGGATAGTGCAAGAAGCTCCGCGAGATTATCAAAGGGAAATATCACAAAACAATCTACAAACAATCAAAATCAGGTTGTGCAGCAACAAAGAAGCTTTCTATCGCAGAAATCTCGTGAAATATTAGCAAAACGATCTCAACAAGCCACCAGAAAGCTTTCAACTAATTCAAATTCAAGTATTGCAACAAAGTCCACAAAATCATCATCACCAAGAATGTTTTTACCAATCAACAAGTCGCACTCGACGACTGCAGTCATTACAAGTAACAAAAAAGTATATAATACAACATTACATTTGCGAAAGACATCCAAACTTCCCGAGCCAATTGAAACCGTAAAAACTACCAATAATTTAAATAAAAATAAGAACCAACCACAAAAGAAGGAGATCTCGTCAGTAAAGCTACTTAAAGAGAAGGAAAAGGAAAATGACCACAAGAAAGGATCTGGAAAGTTGAACAAGTCAAACAAATTGGATGAAATTAAGCATGAAAGTATTCTCACAGCCGATCCACTTTCCATTGAGGAATCATATGAAGTCAAAATGGCAAGATCCAATACCTTTAGCAAAGAAGCTGATAATCCTATTGAATTGTTGAAAACTATGAATTAATCAGCATTTATTTATTGAAGTTAATTTATAATGAAATATTTAATTGCTATGTGGACATTCTTTTGCTATTGTCCTTGATATAAGGATGTGTTCATGCAAGAATCGTGAATTTAAGCACATTGGCATTCAAATTGCAACACATTTTGGAAAATTTATATTAAATTTGTAAGGTTTTGTATCTTAAAAAGGATGAAGTCAAGATTTTATATCAAAAAAGACAAAATTTTAGCGCATTTTCCAAAATGGAAATTTCAGTTCCTTTTTCAATGAAATGTATTTTATTTATTTTAAAAATATTTTTATTCTGTTACTTTTTTGTTGTCTCTGACTTTTTAATTACATTTATTTTTAAATGCCTACTTTGTGGAATATTCTCAACATTTTTTTGTTATTAGTTCCATGCGAGGAAAATGCACTTTCGACCACGTCTAACAAGTTTTTTTTATGAACACATCAGCATGTCTTGGATTTATCTACAAAAAAAAACTAAATATTATGAATCAAATGATTATATGGATATATCCATGTATAGATTTACGTGATAACAACATAATGTTTGTTTCAAACATAAAAAAAGTTCTAGTCAATATTCAATATTTATTCCAATTTATTCCATTCTTATCTTGAAAATGGTGGTAAATGTATAGGAAGCATGACATTTAGTTATCTTGCTGTGCATTAAATAGGACATAAGAAATTGAAATATATTACTAAATAGTATTTAATGCTTGCTATTTTTTTCTCCCAACTTTTGTATTGCATTGATTGTCATATTATAAAATTTATATATATTGTAGTATTTTATTCAGTAGATGCATTTTTATAATTTCATAATTGAATTATTATGGATATGAAAAAACCTTTTTTTTTTGGGAAATCTCAAAGAATAAAAATCTTATATTTAATTCCTATCAATGTGACTTTTTATTCGTTAGTAATTTTGAAGAGAAAAAAAGGTGGGTAGGTGGTGGGGTGGGTGAAAAAAGTCGTTCCTGTTTCTCCTCATTTTCCTTTATTTCAAAAAGTAGTTGCCCCGCGAAAATAAAGGATAATAAAGAAATTTTCCATATCATGGCTGTGAAAGTTAATCAGTTTCTTGGGATTATATTTGGAATTTTATCAAGTCTTTGTTTTAGTCTCTGTTCTGTGATTGCCAAATATCTGATAGAAATCTCTCCAGTTGAATTGACTTTGTACAGGTGCTTAAAAAATTACGTTTGCAGTATAAAGTTTTTCTTTTGTTCTTTCTAAAATTTTTTTCTTCCTTACAGATTTATAGGAATATTCCTACCATCCTTATCAATAGCAATTTACAGAAGTGAGAATGTTTTTCCTGATGATAAGCGCGATAAAATTGCCTTATTTTTGAGATGTTTTATCGGAACGACTGGATTAATGTTGAACTTTTATGCTGTTCAACATATGAATTTGGGAGACAGGTATTTTTGAGAATCCGTTAATTGCAATATTTAAATTTATCAAGTTCAAATTTTGAACCTCCGTTAAATTCAAATTCTAAATTTCCGTTAATTTTCAAATTCTGAATTTCCGTTAATTTTTCAAAATTTCTTTTCAGCTCCGTCATCATTTATTCAACGCCTGTCTTTGTTGCCATCTTCTCGAAAATATTTCTCAATGAACCTTGCTCACTCTTTAATTGCTTCAACATTGCATTGTCAATGGTCGGAATTGTGTTCATCATACAGCCAAATTCTCTATTTAATAATAATTCAACGTCATCGACATCAACAATATGGGGACCAGTAGCAGCTATTCTGTCTGCAATCTTCGGTTCCAACGTTATCATAATTTTACGAATTTTAAAGCATTTACATCATTCAGTCATCATGAGCAATACCGGCATATTTGCTATATTTTACACATTGATTGTGCTGTTGATAGTCAACGAATTTTGTAGTCCTTGCACATTTAAGGAACGAGTTTTAATTGTTGGATTGGCTGTATTTAGTTACTTTGGTCAGATGCTGCTGACTGTATCTTTACAGTTCGAGGAACCAAATGTTGTATCCATGACACGTTCAACCATCGTGTTGTTTTCATTTATATGGCAAATTCTATTTTTTGATGAAATCCTTTCGACTTCATCACTTTTTGGGGCGTTCCTGATCGTTTTGTCCAACTTTTTGAATGCATTTTTAGCTGTATCAAAGCAGAAATATTTATCCAACAAATTCTTAAGACTAATACAATTTTAAGGTATAATGAATGCTTTATGTGTTATTTAGTGTCCAAGATTGAGTCATGTGAAGGAAACAATAATAATACAATAAAAGTCGCATTTTGTCTCTAAAAAAATTTAATTAATCCTAACCTGAGATGACAAGTGGCTGAAAAAAATCGTCTTTCGAGGGGATAAAATTAATTACTGAGGAGACGAGTCGCGCTAGAAATGTTAATTTTATTAACTCCAGGGCTTTCTATAATGATTCGACCACTGTGAGTGCATTTTGGTCCCGCCAGCTGCTTCCGTTGTATACATAGAATAATGGTCAAAATAAATTCAAATAAATATTTTTTTCAGCTTGCTGTTTTCCCCCTAATATCACCTAAATACAATTTTTCAAGGCACAACACACAAATTAGTTTAAAATTATTAATTACAGTGAAAGATGACTCAGAAGAAAGGAGAAAAGAATGAAGATGGCACGGAGGTAAGCATAGCTGTTTATCCATAAAGATCCATGATACATAAATCATGCTTAATCATAAAAATTTGAATGGCCACATCATCATTACATTTTTTGCCAATAATAATATTGAAAACTGTCTAAACGCCGCAAATACGCTAATTAAATACTTTCTAAACATGCAAATCCAAGGAACATATTGATCCAGTGCCATTTCATGTAATCCATGTATAAAAAATTCATTTATAGTTAACAAAAACCGCACATCCAGAAAAGATAACATAATCAATAAAAACTTTATAATCCACAGGTCGTGCAAATAAACAAATGGGATGGATCTCAAGTGAAGCATGCAATTGATGATGCTTTCAAAAATGCATTAATGGAAAGGCAGAATTGCAGAGAACATTTTGGAATAATTGATGGACGTCTCATCATCTGCTTCCTTGCTGTCGGCATTGCACTTTTCGCTTTGGCTTATGACTACATCTATACATTCCCAACTTCTAGGTATGTAAATGTAATTGTTTACGTGGATTTGTATTAATTCTGACAATAAACTTTCTTTAAGGCCCATTCTTATCATCTGTGTATCGTCATACTTTGTGCTGATGGGCATTTTGACAGTCTACACGACATACGTTGAGAAAGGAATTTTTGCTGTTGCCATTCAGAGCGATAGTAATGGAAATACAATCAGAAAGTGGACAGCAAGTTCAGATATGAAGAAATATGATGATAAATATTCAATTACTTTGAGTGTTAAGGATACAAAGAGTGCTGCACGTGAAATCTCGTCGACCAAGTCATGCGCAAACTTTATTGATGTTGACGGTGTTATTTGCCACGATTTAATCTCTGCTGAATTAAAACGACTATATAATTCCTTAAATAGTGCTGATAAGAAGGATAAATAGCTTTTGATTCTTTGAACAAGACTAAGTTCCAATTAAAACTTTAATTTCTCATGTCCGTTTTTTATAATTCAGTGTAAGTCATTTATTTCAAAATTATTATGGTAATAAAAATGAATACACTTAATTTAACTTATATAATTTAAACTAACTTACAACTTATAAAAAATATATATGTGATTACAATCTTCTAAGCCAAACAGGACGACTTAATATCTTCACTTTGTTATACTCTTCACAAGCTTTAGCAGCATCCTCTGAAGTGTTAAAATTTAAGCATGCATTTCCAGTTGGCTGTCCATTATCGTTATAGCGTCTAATTATCTGATCAGCTTTCAAGTCAAATTCACGAAACTCATCAAGAATGTCTTCGATTGTTGCACGATAGCATAAATTGGACATCATCACAATGCATCCATCAGTTCCAAAATCTTTTGGTGGTGCCCAATTTAAATTTTGTGGACGATCTCGATTTTGCTGCTTGCTCTCATCATTATCGAATGAACTAAGTACAGCTTCAACTTGCTCACGCGGAATCGGCAAAATTTGTACTCGATTTGGTCCCAACTGCTGATTGTTCTTACTAATTGCTTTCTGGATGTCATTTTCAAATTTAAACTCTACAAAGCAATCGCCACATGGTTGACCTAAGATTAAGGAAATACAGAACATTATTATCAAATTTGATTCAAATTTTTTTTTATTTAGATCTAAAGCTCACCTCGTTTGTCCAGCAAGATGTGTGTACGCATTTGATTCTTTTGGATATTGACGTCAGCAAAGAATTTCTCAACGTCCTCAATGGAGCTTTGAAGGTCTAAATTTTTAATTAAAATACAATCCGTCTTAAAATTTAATGGTGGACCATTTGAGCTTGGTCTGTCATTGTTTAGTGCCTTTTGTCGTGGATCACGAGACTCATAAACTGGCTTCTTTTGTTCCACTGGCTCAGCTTTTGAAGTACTTTGTTCTGGTGATTTTTCTGGCTTCTTGTCCTCAATGGATTTAATTTCGTCTGCAAACTCAGGATTGTCAAATTTGCCAAACTTCTTTACTACGTCATCATACTGTGCCTCTGCACCTTTCTCAACAAAAACTCTCTTATTTCTAATGTAATGTAGGAAGCGATTTTCAAGTACAGCTTTAGCAGCTTCATGCGTTCTAAATTTACAATATGCTGTGTACTTATCAATTGTGATGCCTAAAATATCTGGAAAAGCTTCAAATAGGTCTGCCTCATTTTTGTCTGGAATATCATCAATAACCAGGACATTGAAATTCTCGTCTGGGATATACTCAATCTTTTCTTCTGGCTCATTATCTCTAAAGTTACGATTTCGGCCATCATTATTATCACGACGAAAATCTCGTCGATTATTATTGAAATTATTATTGTTGCCATTATTATTATTTCTATTTGCAGGTCCATTATTTGATCCTCGATCTCTGTCCCTATCAAATCGATCATTGTTGTTGCTGTTGTATCGATTATTCTGATAATTATTTCGATTATTAAAGTTATTGTTCATGTTGCGATTCTGGAATCTGTCATTTCTATCGCCTCGATCATTCCTGTCGTTCCTATCATAATTCCTTTCCCTGCTATCGCTTCTGTCACGGAATCTATCATTTCTATCGTTGTATCTATCTCGTCGTGAATCATCATAATTCTTATTATTTTCCCTCCTATAATTTTCTCTGATAGAACGTGCTCGTGAGCTGTCCAAGCCATTCTCAAAGTCATCTTCACTTATGGATGTGATCATTATTTGTGTTGATTTCAATTGCCATCCGTTTTTAGTCAATGATTGCTTCTTCGAGTCAGACGAGACAAATCGTATTAAAGCAACACCTGTATGATCTCCATTGTCATCAGTTAAGAACTTAATGTCATTATTTCCAATTGGCAAGCCACCAAAAAATTTGCGGACGTCTGAATATGTTGTCTCCTTATCGATATTAGCAATTTTAATGCACGTACCAACGCCTCCAGTAGCACTAGTTTTAATGCTACTATTGCTGGTAGTGCTATTATATGCATTTGGTTGGAACTGAGTATAGGCGTTTAAATTTAATGGCGGTGGAACATCCCAGATATTATTTGGCATCTTTGCATTATTAACAACAGGATTTAAATTAACATTCGACATGCTATTCATATTCATACTTAAAACTGGCTGTTGCTGTTGAATATTTAAAGCTATTGGCTGTTGTTTTGGTTGCTGTATGATTGGAGGAAGATGTTGTAGAAGTGGATTATTAGTGCTCACTGCAGCTGCCTTTTCAGGAGAACTAAATCGTGTACGACGCTTTCTGTCTTTCTTATCATCGCTATCATATCGAGACGACATGGGACTTCTTGATCGCTGCCTTTCTCTACTCGTACTTCTTTGATACCTGTTATAATCATTATGCTGTTTCTGTTGAACAGGAACATCAACTCTCTTATCCTTATTATATAAATCTCTCAGCTTATTAGCATCAATTGGATAATTGGCTGTAGCATTTGCCATATTCATGTAGCTTAAGTAATCAGCAGGAGTTGCATTCATCATATTTGCATAATATAAAGGAATTTGAGGATTAACTGCTAAAGAAGCTTGAGGAGCTACTGCCTGACTTAAAACAGACTCTTTTGTCGTTTTCATTTGGAAGTTATTCATCATTGGAACGACTGACTGTGCAGAATGTTGTAAATAATTGGCCATAAGTGATTGTGATGCATTTGGAATAAGATTCGTGACAGTAGCTTCAGGCAATTTCTTTACAAATTGATTGGTGAATGCCTCAGCTGACGGAAGTTGCATTTTAGCAGGCATAAAAGCTGTTGCTGCACGCGCCTTTTCTATGACTTTTTGCATTTCAGCTCGAGATGATAATAACAACGTAACTTTGACTTCTTTTATTTTCCCACCATTTAGTGCCATAGCTTGACGTGCGTCTTCATCGGAGCTTTATATGGAAATTTTTTTTAGAAACGAGAAGAAAATTGTTAGACCAAAGTTGGGGAGGATTCTCAAAGTTTTCATTTTATGGGTGTCTCGTGAACAACAGAAATTGTCTAGGCTTGGATACTCGAATATTTTTAAACAGTAACAAGGAAAATATTTATTGGATTGTCCCAAACCTACTCAAAATGTCATGGAAATGGCTGAAAATCATTAAAAATAATATCTGTCTTAAATTTAATCATAATTTGCTATTTTCTGCAAAACATTAAAATATGGTCAAAATCTCACAAGTTATTTCGTGGAAATATTTTATTCATGGTAGTTTTGTTATATATTCAACGATTTTTGCAATCCCGGAATTTTATCGGAACTGAAAAATCTCAAAATCACACGTAGGGAATTTATGACGAATATTGGTGACCGCATATGAAGTTTTTGTGATTATGTATCTGCTTTAGTTTTAGGGTGCAGAAATTTTTGATATTCAGGTACAATAAATTTACTTTAAATTTTTTTTTTTCATATTTTCCAAAATATTTCAATTTGAATTTTTGGGAAATAGGGTATATAAAATTGTAAGCATACACGACAGAAAAGTAAGCGAAAGAAATAAGACAACCTCAAACCTTTATATATGTTTTGATTTAATTAGGATATCGTTATTAGACATGTAACTTGAAATGCTCGTAAGACAAATTTCAGGTGAAATTTTTGAAATCGACTATGATCCCTAGAATAATGTAGACTATCCTAAAGCAAGGTTTATGAAGGAAAATGAGATTTGCATCAATTTGAAATTAAATCCTAGGATTAAAAGTAAGATTTAAATTAAATCCTAGGATTAAAAGGACGATTTAAATTAAATCCTAGGATTAAAAGTAAGATTTAATTAAATCTTAGGATTAAAAGGACGATTTAAATTAAATCTTAGGATTAAAAGGACGATTTAAATTAAATTCTAGGATTAAAAGTAAGATTTAAATTAAATCCTAGGATTAAAAGGAAGATTTAAATTAAATCCTAGGATTAAAAGTACGAATGAATTAAATCCTAGGATTAAAAGTAAGATTTAAATTAAATCCTAGGATTAAAAAGAATATTTAATTAAAACCTAGGATTAAAGGTAAGATTTAATTAAATCCAAGGATTAAAGGTAAGATTTAATTAAATCCTAGGATTAAAATAAGATTAAGTTATTCTCCAGGTTCAAGATGTTACCTTTTATATTAAAAAAATCACAAAAACTAACTTTTAAAGACACAATTTTCAGCAGACATTTCCAAACTACTTAGACTTAAGCCCAAACATTTTATAAATTTCTGAAATACGTTACATATTTAAAATGATAAATTCCGCCAATTATCATAACAAGCATGAGACATTCAAGACATTTCTGAAACATATTCGTAGGTTGCCCATAAATGCAATAAAAATAAAAGTATATACCTGAATGCGATAAAAGCATCGCCATTCTCGCCTCCAACGATATGAACTCCGCCTTCAGGAATTTGAAGACCTTTAAAAAACTGTCGAATATCAGACGCGTTTGCTGACCAAGGAAGATTTTGAAGTCGAATGATTACATTCATTTTGCCGTTGATTATTAATTAATTAATTATTTAGTTTGAATTGGACAATAAATTATTCTGGAAGTAAAAAAATTAGAGTAAACATGATGAGGAAAAGAGCGTGCCTTGATAATTTTAGAGAATTCATTAATTAGGCGGAAATTATTGATATGAAATTCCTGAAATAGTGTTCTTCATTAATATAAAAATAAAAGTAGATATATCTACTTATTATGATCATTATTATGTAATAGTGGACGGAAAACTCGCTTATTTCCTTCCTCACTCGACAATGTTTTTTTTTTCTTTTTCATTACCACTGATGACATTACTTTAATAGATGTGTATGTGCACACGTCTTTCCTTAAGTCTCTATTAAACAGGAATGATTAGATTTTGCAAATACATGCATAATGTAGACAGCATGCATGCCAAGTTGCGGACGCAGTGAAAGCTCATGTGTGATTTTTTTTATTTATAAATAAGAAATTCACATGACCATCTCGGTTTAGTCAGTCTTTCGATCAATTGGCAATCACATTCAGTTTATTGAGCATTAATATCATCATTCATTCATTCGCACTTAGGACTGAAATAAGCATGTTCAAAAAGCACACATTATGGATAGTGACATTCGTGCTGTTTCATTGTTCTCAACAAATTAGTTCAGAAGATGATTCCGATAAGACAAAACGCGAAGTGTGGTCAAGTGGAAAATTCAACTTGTTTAGTGATGATCAAAATGACAAGTCATTCGGACCAATGTCACCATTCGCACAAGTTTTCTCAGCCATTGATAGTTTAGGATTAAAAATGAATAGAAATGTTAAGTCAACTGTCGAATTTTGGCCGCCTGATATGGATAAAGAAAAGTTTTACAAGTTAAGGCAGGAAGAGTCATCATTTCCATTGACATCGTGGTTTAATTTCAAGCCGTTAGTGAAAGAAACAAAAGAGCCTGAAATTTCATATCCAATTGTTGTTAATAATAATGATGATAGTTTAAAAAATAGTCATGACTTGGCTGAAAGTACGGTTAAGCAATTAAATAATGATAATTATAGCACTAAGAGCTTAAAGGATTATACAACTAAACCTGATGTCATCAGGAATCCACAAAAATATTTTAAACATGAACGTTATACTGTTAAACCTGAGATTCATGACATAGAATATGATCAAGAGTACATTTTAAGCACTGCTAAGCCGGAAGTTAAGTATGATGTAAAATATTATAAAAGTACTATAAAAAGGCCAGAAATCGTTCATCAATTTGGATTTGAACAGAATAATTTTAAAGGTATTGAAAAGCCGTTCATTAGTAGTGTCGAGTATGAAAATGCTATAGCAAGCCCAGCTCCAATGAATGATCATCATTCGATAACAACGGAGCAGACAGTTAATTTCGACGATGCAATGGCAAATGTTGGACCAGTAGTTTTCCCAGCAAGTAGCGGATTGACAGAAGAGAAGAGGACACACGAGTTTATTACGTTTGTTCCGACAACAGCCACAAGTCCGCGAGCTAATAAAAAGCGGAAATTAAAAAAGAAAGTAAAAACTTCTTCTATTACACAATTGAATATGGAAAAGTATATCACTCAAGCCCCACCAACAGCATTAGTTGTGAATAGTTCAATTGATGTAATAGCAGAAACTAGTTCCGATTATACGCCAGTAAATGGATTCATTGATCATGATTCCATTCAGTATACTGACATAATAAGTAACTTATCGAATTTGACTGAAATGTCATTCAACTCATTTAATGGCACTGGAAATAATCATCATCAATTTAAACAGCAATCTGATCATCAAAAATCTATTAAAAATAATATTTATAGTAGTAAAAAAATTATTCATTCGACGACTCCTTATTCATTTATAATTAAAGTTGAGCCTGAGAAAGTGGCTGAAACTCAAGATGATGTGATTGAGGATGTTAAAAATAAAAATCAAGTGACATTGTCACCATCACTTTCGCAGCATGATATGAAAAAGTTGGAATCACCAAAGTTGGATTCCTCAAAAAAAGCAGCTGAGAAGAAAGTTCTTAAGCAAAAAGTGACTGATGACATGTCGTCTAAATTTAAGATTATTGTTGAAAACAGTAGTAACAGTCCAACAAATAGCATAGATGAAAAGTATTTTACGACTACTGTGTCGACTGCAAAAAATCTTCATCGTTCCAGATTTGGCATTAGAAATTTCAAACCTAGAGTTCAATCGGAAGCAGTAAGGAATCAAGCATCCTCAACAGCTTCCTCTGTGGCCAGTAGGAGTAGTACGACTGTAAAAAGTATACCGAAGAGAATTAAATCATCCATAAATACGGTATCATCAACAGAAAAACCTATAAATGATTCTATGATGATGGTAAAGTCGACTGCAAGATATTATACACCAAAAGCAAGAACCCGTCATCATCAGAACAGCAGAATTAGGCAGAGTACCACTAAGTCGTCGTTAACAACGAAATTAGCAACAGTCAAGACTAAAATTCGTAGAACTACTAAAAAGTCGTCCAAAAATTAAATGTTTGCTTTAATTGACTAAATTTTATGTATGTGCAATATTAACTTATGTATATTATGTATTTTTAAAATAAAACGTCTTATGTAGTGACTACAACCAGATTTACTTCCATTTTTTTCTCGACTGTACTGTGCTGTCTTTGTCATACACACTTTTTCATATACGTTTTCTTTAATTACAGCATATATAACCAATTTGATATTTTCTTCAACTTGAGCATTTAAAAATTTTATTTAATGATTTCAGGTCCTCATTTAATTGTTTTTATTGATATTTTACACAGTTTTCAGGCAATTATTATCGATTTAAACATTTTTCTCTTAAATGCTACACTCTCATTTTTTCATTCGATGAATTTTCCTTTAAAACTCAACTTACCAATCTATATTTTAATGCTATTTCCTTCACAACACAATTAATTTTGAAAATGTGATGTTTTCTGCTTGAAAATCCTTCCAATAATAGCTTAATTAATTATTTTTAAAATTTTTTTAGAAGAAAAGGTGTTTGACTTTCTCAACCTTTCAAATATTTTTCGACCGTTATTTTTGTTATGCATTTATGTGCTAAACTAATGTTGAGATTTTTGTTTACAAAAGTTTTTAGTTAATTACAGTGAATTTAGTAGGAACATGTCTCAGGATATTGAAAATTTAATACCTACAAGCAATATAATTAAACAAAATGATTGTGTCAGAATAGTTAATAAACGAAAGAATGCAGAATTCACTGAAACAAATATCGAATGCATAAGAATCTTTAATAATATTACAAATAATCATGTCCAGTACCTAAACAACAATGTTCATCATGCTCTATGCTTAACAATCGAAGATATCAAAAGATCAACATATGAACAAAATTGTTGGAAATTTAATACAATAAAGTTTAGAAATATTTTAATCTACGGTAGAGTTGTGATACAGAACGAGACATCCAGAGACAATAGATCATTTTATACACTAACTATAGACGATGAGACTGAAAGCATTGATGGATATTTAAATAAACATAATCCAAAAACACAAGACCAAAGTGATAAGAGAATTAATGAGATAGCTAGAGGAAAGACGACACTAGAGAGACGAAAGGAAACGGGAATTAAGTTAAATGGACAGTATTATCCATCGGAATCGGAAGCATGTCAAACAGTCATTAGTAATCTTAAGAAACTACAACTTATGGTTGAGAAGAATTTAAAGAGTAGCGAGAGAAAGTTTTCATTAGGTCCATTAAAGCAAAAAGCACTAATTTATGGATGTCCAATAATAAGGTATGATTCAATTCGGTTGAATATCTTTGATATTTCTCTGGATGATGAACTGGATCTAGTTTGGAAGCAAAACATTAATAGACTGTATAGCGAAGTGTACTTTAAGTAATAAACAATAAAATGTAATTTATTTTTCTATTACTTTTTCACTTTTTTTTTTATTTAATTCCTTGAATGTCCAATTGTCTGAATGCAAAAGGGAAACTTTATATTTTGAAATATACATAAGTGTTGTTATTATTCGTAGATAAAAATCCGTAAATGAATATATATTGTTGAAAAAATTTTGACAAATGTTGTTCGGAAGTTTAATATTAATGCAAAAAATAAAACATGAGCCTGACTGAAACGTTTATGCAGTCTTTGCACGGATTGCAGCACGTTTGCTGGTAACTGCCTGAAAACCAGATTTGATGCTTGCTACGGAACATCTTGAACCACAAGACTCACATTGTAAGAAGAAAATACGGGTGTCTTTCTGTAATATTGTTTCAGGTGATCTGCAGGTGTGGCATGTTACATATTCCTTAATATATCTACAAAAACAGTCATCATTTAATAATAGTTATTAGTTATATTAAGATCTGTTTACCTTCTTAAAACATTCTCAATCTGTTTCGATTGGAAACGTCCTTTGATAATGAGTTGTGAATTGCCGTCAACGGAACCGCTTGTACCCAACTCAGCTAATAAGAAGTCAAGAAGATGTTTCGGCTGTCGATGGAGAGCTTTGCAAATCTCAGTAAAGTTGGCAAACGATGTCTTTTTAGTTCCAACTCGGAGAACTTGTGGAGGTCTCATGACAAATTTAGGTTTCTGACCTGCTGCCATACCTGGATTCTTTTCAATAATAATTTCAAATACCCGATTTAGCAATTCATCGTATGTATAGTCACGATCAGATCCCAGCCATTGATTTGTGTTGTTTTCATCGACTAAAAAAAGGTCACAAAGGAATATTAAACAGGCAGAAAAGGAAGTAAATAAAAATTAGATTAGTGGACATTAAGAGCTACCTATTTCTGAATCAACAATTCCTCCGTCGTTATCGGAAAGGCATGTATTTCAAAGACAATTGAATTTATAAAACTTTTGCTCGCGATTTCATAATAAGGCATGAAAGTTACAGAATACAGAAAAGTAGCTTACCATTTTCGTTATCCTCTTCATTTTCCATACTTTTAAGGAGTTCATTGATGTCAGCCTTCTTCTTCTTCTTTTTTTTCATCGCACCCAAATCAAATGTATCATCAATGTTGTCTTCCTCATCGTCAGGCATAGCTGGTTGATCGTCGTTGACTTCCGTAAGTGCTGTATCGACACTTTCCATATTCAATGGCTTTTTCACCTTCTTCTTCTTTTTCTTTCCGAATGTCTCTATATCGAAATCATTCTCAATATCGATACAATCAGCATTTTCTATCGCCTTTTCTTCAGCTTCTGACATTGTTGTTGTTGCAGCAACTGGATTTGGAGCACTGGATGTGACATTTCCATCATCTGCCAACGCAGCATCTAAATCAAAAGTAGTCTTCTTCTTTTTCTTCTTCTTAACCAAAGATGGATCAAAAATCTAGTTGATAATAGTCAAAAGAGACATTAAAAACATTAATTAATCATTAAAATATTATTAAAAATCACTTAAAACCATGTGCAAAATATTTATTCATAAAATCTATGTTTTTGACTATTCCTGCTTATTCTAACACTTACAGCATCGTCTTCTTCCATTGTTATATTGTTTTCTTGATAACTGGACTTCAAATGACTTGATTATCACTTAATTAATTAAAAAATATAAATTTTGCTTTCTTCGAGAAAAAATGACGAAACTTTTTAGGGTTGTAAGCTTTGATTGTTATGATGAGTTTAATTTATTTAAATTTCACTGAAAATCAGCCGTTACAGAGTTTATTTATTCATCAATCGTTTTAATAAACTTTATTTAATACAAATATAGTTAAATTAAGTGGATTTAACGATAAAACTTTTTTAATGTAACGGCTTTTTGAATTTTGAAAATGAAAATATTAAGGGGGTTCTCGGTTTGCATAATTGTTTAAAATAGGAGAAACTTCTATTCAAAAATCATTTTTTATCCAAATCGAGGTAATCAAAAACGAGGACCCTTGTACATTCTTATTGCAAACAACTCAACGTTAAAATAATTTAATGAAATTTACTAGTTAATTAAGTGTTTTTAACCGTTTTAATAATGGATCTGAAGTGCCTTAAAAGTATCCTTTACTTTGTACTATTTGGTAAGTCAGAGATTTGTGTGTAAAGTGAGGAATTGTAAAAAACATTTAATTTTTGGGCGTGACAACAAAATAATTCGGTTTATAATTTTATATTCAACCTTCCAGGAATCTCATATTCGCAACATAGTTTTGATGAACATAAATCTAATTCGTTAATATGGTGCACAATATCAGACGAGGAGCAATATAAATGTCAAAATTTCACAGTTGCTTTGGAACGAGATAAAGCAATGTTTGATGATGATCTAATGGATCTGAAGTGTGTTAAAGGATATGATACGGACGAATGTATTAAAAAGATTGATCACGAAAAGGCTCACATTATGTCGTTGGATGCTGGAGAAGTTTTTGTTGCCGGTCGATACTTTTCACTCATTCCAATTATGCAGGAAACTCTTGAAGGCGGTTTATCTAATTATTATGCAGTTGCAGTCGTTAAGAAAGGCTCATTACCTGACGTACATCACATAAGAAATTTAAGAAATAAGAAGGCATGCTTTGCATATGTTGGTTCGCAAGCTGGCTGGAATATTCCTATTTATACTGTAAGCTAAAAGTTGCTATGACTCATCAATGGACAATATTCTTAATCATTTAAATGATTTATTTACAGCTAATGAAGGAAGGAAATATGGAAGTTGTTGACTGCAATAATCACGTGAAGAATGCAATCAATTTCTTCGGACGATCTTGTGCTGTAAACTCTCTTATTGACAAGTATAATCCAATTGGTGATAATTCCGATAAGTAAGTTAAAATAAGTCAATTAAATGTTATCAGGTTCTAATGGACTTTATTTTATTAGGCTCTGTCAATTGTGTATTGGAAAAGTCCCAGGTGGTTGGTGTAATTCTGCAGATCCATACATTGGCTTTGAAGGGGCTTTTACATGCTTAATGGAAGCTGGAGATGTTGCATTTTTAAAGCACACAACAGTTAATGAAATGCTTGCAACTAAATTTAAGCATGTCCAAGAAGATCAACTTGAATTGTTGTGCAAAAATGGTGAACGAATGCCTGTAAGTGAATACTTGAAATGTAATTGGGGAATGGTTCCATCAAATGCCTTGGTGACATCATCTGCCAGATCAATTGAAGATCGAAAACGATATCAGCGGTTCCTGCAATCAGCTGTTAAGCATTATTCTCGCAAAAGAGCCTTCGATCAAAGTACAACGACTAATCGATATAATAGATTTGATAATCGTAACCGCTTCAACGATGATCCTTTTGGATTCTCAACTACAACAAATGGTCCATTAAATGACTCAGTATTGTATGAAAGCTTCCAACTATTTGAATCGAGTCGGTATGGCAGACGATTGAATCTACTATTTCAGGTAAGCATATCTCTAAACATCATTTAATTTTATTATCTTATTAAAAATTGTTATTTAATTGCGTTTTAGGACTCAACTCATGGTCTAGACTCTCTCGAAGAACAAAAGCAAACGTTCAAGACGTATCTTGGCGATCATGAGAAAATTATTTATGATATTCGTCAATGTCCAGTTGGTAGAATGACTATGTGCGTCACATCAGATGCAGAAATGGAGAAATGTGTCAAAATGAGAGTAAGTTAACTAACATTATATTAATAAATAGATAATTTAATTAACATATTTTATAGACTGCTCTGAAAGCTCAACTTGTGAAGCCTGAAATGCTTTGTCATAAAGCTCACAGTCACATCAGTTGCATGCAATCGATTCAAAATGGAATAGCTGATGTCATTGTTTTAGATGCTGCTGATGTTTATACAGCTGGATTAAAGTATGACTTGATTCCATTCATGTCAGAAGTTTATAATTTAGGAGAACCAGAATATTATGTCGTAGCTGTTGCGAAAGTTGAAGATCCAACAACTGAATTGACTTATTTAAAGAATAAATATACATGCCATTCAGGAATTAATACAGCAGCTGGCTGGATTTACCCAATGGCTTATTTAATTTCAAATGGTTGGATTCGTCCTTATGGATGTGATAGTATGCGAGCAGCTGCTGAATATTTTACAAAAAGTTGTATTCCTGGAGCAATAAGTAATGAATATAATATTGGAGTACCTTACGATAACATGTGTGATCTATGTCACGGAGCAAGTTATCGATACTGCCGTAGAGATGCATCAGAAGATTATTATGGACATACTGGAGCTTTCAGATGCCTTGTTGAAGGTGGTGGACATGTTGCATTTGTTAAGCACACAACAGTTTTCGAAAATACTGGAGGAAAACGTAAAGAATGGTGGGCACGAGATGCTTTAGATGATGACTTTGAATTGCTCTGTCCCGACGGTACACGTGCTAAAATTACTGACTATCAACATTGTAATTTGGGTCGAGTTAAGTCCAATGCAATTGTGACAAGAGGAGGCGAAGGATATAACCAGAAACAAATTGATGCTTATATTAATCTATTCGTGTATGCTCAACAGTATTATGGACGAAAGACTTTCGACGATTTCAGTTTCAGCATGTTCTACTCTGTTCCTCCATACCATGACTTGATATTCCAAGATTCAACAAGGCAACTTACTATCATTCCAACAAATCAACGAAGATGGGACTTATACTTAGGATCTGACTTTTTGAGGGCTCGACGAATCACAGATTGTGATTCTGGAGCTAATATTTTACGTACTCATTCCTTTTTGACTATATCACTCATATTTTTAACATTCCAAACTTTCTTTTAGTTAATAGATTTGTAATTAAATCCGTCCAAAAATCCATTTAGTTATAATGAATGACTTAGTGTTAATGTTCCGAAACGTCCGTCCACAAAATTTTACAAATTTATTAAAGTTTTTTATGCTGACAAAAGTAATTAATAAAATTGAGATTTTATAAAGAAATTTAATTATTTTGTGTTTTTATCTTTTGATTGATTGTAAATCTTGTCTGGATGTAATGCTGTCAGATCCTGTAAAACAGTGCCCCAAAAGTGGTGATGAATTAACGGCTATGTGAAATTCAAACCTTAACAACATTCTGTAGATTTTCCCAAACAACAAAATAATGGAAAATATATTTGGATAATTTTTATTAAAATTTCATTAGTTAGAGTGCCTTAAATTAACTAAAATGAGTGTTAACTATTAAATGTTGAACTGTTTTTCTCTTCCAATATAAATTAAGGTAAGAAATGTGGCTAAAAAGTGGAATAGATGGAAAAACTTGACATTATTTTTTATTTTTAGAATAAAAGTGCTGAAAAATCATATTTTACTCAAAATGGGTGTAGCACCAGAACGGTCAAAGAAACGTACTGGATCGTTGGAGACGTCACTTGACTTTTCTAGATGCAATTTGACGGAGATCCCGATGATTGAAGACAATATTGATATTTTGACGGAAATAGACTTTTCATATAACAAAATTACAGAACTGGATCCAATTTTGATGAGAGCGAAGAATCTAAAAGTATTGAATTTGTCGGATAATCAGTTACAACATATTCCCGAGCAACTTTCCAGTGCCTTTAAGAATTTAAGAAGCATTAATGTCTCACACAATATAATGAACGAGATTCCAACATTCTTTAATGCGAATTTCACACATCTGCATACAATAGATCTAAGCAATAATCCAATCAACAAGATTCTTGATGGGACCATAACTGATCTAGTTTCATTAAAAGAGCTCAGACTTAATAATTGTAATCTTAATTTTCTTAAGCATCGTGTGTTAATTTGATTTTATTAAATGTAGCCAATAACAAGTTGAAATGCTTGCCTGACAGCATTGGATATTTGAAGCAATTGAGAAGCTTAAACGTCATGGGTAATTATCTAATGTATCTACCGCTTTCATTGGATATGCTACAAAATTTAGAAGGATTATGGTTATCGCCATTTCAAGAAGGTATGAAAAAGCCAAATTTATCAAGAGTTGAACTAATGGATGGAATTGTTCTTACATCGCCTTTACTCGAGCAAAACTATAAGCCAATTGATAATAAGTCTATGAAAAGTAACTGTTAGATTCATTTTGAAGTCAACAATGCACAATCTGATGATGATGAAGGAACAGCAAATGAACCAGAAAGAATTCGATCGCCAGAACATCATCATATTATCAGAATTCCAACACCTACGCAACGTGAACGAAAGAGACTAGAAAAATTTGCACGCACAATCAGTGCCGAAAGGAAGGAGGTGACGAAAAATTTTGAGATTAAAGAGGCTCGTGTAGCATCAACATCTAGCAGTTACGCAAATGTTCCACGACAACGTCGCTCACTCGATCCTGAATACATAGAAATTAATAATACAAATGAGTTTCGACCACTTCCGCCACCTTACATAATAGCTTGTCAATACAGCAAGATGAGTCAATCGGACATAGAAAATTTTCAGAAAATGAGTAGAAATAGTATTAATAACGATTATAATAACTCTAATCTCCCCTTACTTTCGACAACAAGGAACGATTTGGTGCAATGATGAGTGATCGAAAGTGATTATGATAAATATAGTATTATGGGGTCATTCACACATGACATTGTGACATAGGAAGGATTGGCAATTAGAAAATCCAACCGTGATGGACGTCATTTGTGAACAACCTCTATTATTATCATCCGAATTTAAGTATACATATATCAGAAAAGTGCCTATATTAGTGTTTAATACCTTAATGACGACAATAACTTTGTGTCTTTTACCAAAAATTTTTGTGTTTATTAAAAAAGTAACAGAAAGAAAGTATAGATGAAAGAATATTTTTCATTCCAACATTCTTTTGAAAAAGGAAAAATTTAATTGTAATACCTAAAATTTTTTAACAATTTTTATAAAAAAGTTAATGAATAAATAAATACAGGAAGAAGAACATTAATTAATTTACATGTAAAAACTTTTAATTTCTTATAATCTCAAGCAGCCCAATTATCGTTAAATCCATATGCACTGTCAGAGTCTGATCCAACTTCTGTTTCACGATTATGTCTACTCTCGAGATTCGGTGTTGTAGGCATTGAATGGCTTTGATGCGGCGTGTGCTCATTATGTTCTCGCTTTTGCTTCCTTTTCTTCACCGAATGCTTTGGTGGGCCCATTTCGATCTATATATATGCACAGTAATTAATTGTGTTAGATACATAAACAAATTAATCAAATTTTTTGGGTTTTAGTCAGGGCTTTAGAAAGAGGATGTAGGGGACATTGGGGTTAATTATTAAGATTACATAATTACTTCTCTGTGACAGTTAAATTGACGATTATTAAATTTAAATCCTGAGATTAAATTGTTGAGTTTAAATAAATCTTGAGATTAAAATGCTGGATTTAAATAAATCTCGAGATTAAAATGCTGGATTTAAGTAAATCTCGAGAATAAAATGCTGGATTTAAATAAATCTCGAGATTAAAATGCTGGATTTAAATAAATCTCAAGATTAAAATGATGGATTTAAATAAATATCAAGATTAAAATGCTGGATTAAAATAAATCTCGAGATTTAAAGCAAAACTTTACAGTTGTTTCAGAATTGAACGAGCGAGTTATACTGTCTTAGAGCTGTGATCATTTAATTTTATATCCTATAAACAGGGTTGGAAAACCAGCATAGATATCAATTTAGATTCAAACGTCCACAACCACAAGCAGTCAGTCAGCAGTTTTCCAACCCTGATGAATAACAAGGAACAACATAAATTTATAAATTACCGAATGTGGTAATGAAACATTGTCAACAGATCCATAATTTTTGTGTACTTTAATGTCAAGAGAGGAGGGTGGTTGCATGCTTGAACGTTGAATAAAATTATGATTGTTGTGATGTCCTTTCGTATGTCCCAATAAATTTCCTATTCTTAATGATCCAATTCGCAGAAAACTGTCCTTTTCTATGGGATTCATTTTCAAGGAATTTAGTAAATATCCATGCACATAAAGTGAGTGAGAGAGAGAATTAATTGCATTTACCTGATACTTTCTTTCGTGATTTGATCTCTGAAATTTTTAATTAGATTATTTAACATAAAAAGAAGAGAAGAGAAAGAGACAGGAATTAATTTCTGCAGAATGAATGAATGAATGAAAAAAATTAACGGATCTGTTCATTAAAGCTTCATGCATAGCTTTAAAAAAAATCTTTCTTAAGCATTTAGCGAATAATGTTTTATTCGGTGGACTAATTATGACACGAATTTCGTAGAAAAACACAAAAATTCCTCAGGAAACAAGTAATTAATTTTTTTCTACGAGTCCAACAACTTTTTTCATGTAGCTACCTTGTGTTTAGCATAGTACTTTAATTATGTTAATTATGACTGGTAATTTGTTGGTATTTGTAGTAAGTAAAAGCATGTATCGCGCGCTCTTTTGCGCTTTCTTCTACGAGATTCATGCATATACCCTCGGCAAGAAACTAACTGATACATAGGTGGTATAAAACAAGCCAAAAAAGAAGTACATAAATAAATAATTAATGAAAGTGTTTTCGAGAATAATGATCTACGATAGTCTTTTAGTCCATTACTTATTGTTAAAAAAATTGAGCCATTTCCAGTGGCTTTGTTAAATGAAAAATGAGCGTCTTTCAGCATTCATTAGCTTATGAGTTTGTTAATGTTTTAATTTAGGATTAAAAACTGCAAAATGTTATTGTCGAACAGGCTACCGGCTGTGAATTTGTGGAGATCGTGTCATGAAAGTAAGGTTCTGTGAGTTGCTTCCTTTATTACTTTCAGAAGAATTTCATATTCTGGTATTTATTTTTCAAAATTGACCACATGTCATCTAATTTCCTGGACAGGCATATTTGAATGAAGAAGCTTCTTGCCACAAAAAAGGTCAATAGTTTGAAAAATCTATAGCAACCCCTCCCCCTTCCTTAAATTCATCCCATTGAATCTTGGACAACATAACTTAAGAAAACTCAATGCAATGTACAGGGACGTAGCTAGAAACTTATTAGAGGGGAGCTGAAAAATTTAAAATTTTAAGAATTTTAAACTTTTTGGATAATTTTAAGTTCAGGGAGGGGTTTTGGGGGTCAAAACTTTTTTGAGAAATTTTTTCAATTTCCTAGGGTTTTTAAAAAAAAACCCAAAACCCACCCTAAATTTTCCCTTCCATACAAAAAAATTTCAAAACCCCTTCCTCAAAAAATTTCTGGATACGCCCATGGTTAGGGGTCTTGAAAATCCACCTGGCTACGACCCTGCAATGGTACAAATTTAAGGACCATTTTCCATCCTTAATTTTTTTGAAAAGCTTATTGAATACCATGACCATCCATCATTCAGAATAGGTCTGAATCAGTGGCGTAACAAGGGGGGGCAGCAGGGGTATTGGCCCCGGGCGCAAACTAAAAAACTCAAAAAATCCCATACAAAAGGGTGCAAATTTTTTTTTAAAAGGGGTACCATTTTTTACGGGGGCGCAAAAATCCTGATTTGGCCCCGGGCGACGAACACCCTTGTTACGCCACTGGTCTGAATTTTGTGACAATGGGAGTAAAAAATCCCATCTTATATGAATGAACCTCCCTTAATGGACATATTTTAGTATGAGATGCCTGTTAGTTGTCAAAAAGATTCAAAAGTAACCAAAAATAAACAAAAAGAAGCAAGTTACCAGAACTTGCACTTATGATCCGAATATTTTTCCAACATTAACCCACTAGAGCTTACGAAACATCAACTTTCATGGCACATAAGGACACATTTCTACAGTACGATGCACACTACAATACAAAAGTATTAATTGAAATGTCTTGTAGGCTAGGATAATCAGGAGAGGATATATTTACTAAATTTTTTTGGTCTAATTTAAATCTTTAATTACAAAAGTTCCTCATTAGCAATTCACCTTACTTCAATTAATGCCTCTGTGTTGAAATTATTTTAATTTTTCATCAAATTACTTTTCCTTCCGTTGCTAGTAAAAATATATAGGTATGTAAGGTATAAATGTTAATTTTATTTTTATAAAAATATATTATTTCTAAAAAATACATTTTGATCATTTCAAATGCTAATGTTTTCATTAAACAATAATTTTTTATTGTTACGACTTCATTATGTGTCAGTAAAAAGGTGTTTTTTAATACAGAAGAAAATTTAAGAAACAATTTGAAATTCTCAAAATAATTAAAATGTTTTAATGTTTATGAAACAGATATTCTTTAAGACGATTATGAATGAAAAGAAAATATTTTTTATTTTTTTGGTTTCAGTGTTAGAAAAGCTAATGCAGTCATTGTCAAGGGATGGAAGCTTGAAATGGCATTTGAGTAACTAGTGTAACTCAAACTATGCTCCGCGACACACTAGTACTTAGTAACGGCACACTATGGTCGCAATTTGACATTCTCGTATGTCTTCACACAATAACACATTCGTGTATCGCGAAAAGTTTGATGACACAAAGCATGCATAGATAGGGTAGTCAGACTTTTTGTGAAAATCAGGGACATAAAAGAAGATTTGAAAATTAACGGTAATTTTTGGTGAAAAAAGTCTTGGACGTAGAATAAATTCCGAGCAAATGGCTAGCCTAAGCATGCAGCATTTCCAATTTTTTACTAACAATTGTCATAATATACTATGGCAGAGATTTTAGTGATTTTTTTTGTGAGTCGCTTGCTTAAAAGTTTGAGAATGACTGAGTTTATGGACTTTTGTAGGATTTCAAAACCGGAATCAAGTATGTTTTTGAATTATTTATGAAAGAATGCCTAATATATCTCAAATATTCACATGTCTAGATCAGTGTCACATACATAATAGCGTTAAAAAATGAGTTTGAAGGAAGCTAGCCACAATTTATCCCAAAATGATCAAAATCCTTTAAAAAAATTCACTTCTGACAAAAAAAACCTCCAAAAAATATCTAAGTCATAACTTTGACTTGCCATAAAAATACAAAAATCATAAAACATACAAAAGTTTCCATCCCCAAGTTTCAAACTGCATGCATTATAGATAAGATTAATTTCTAAATTAAAAATGGCATGTTGAATGATGTTATTTGATATAAAAGTGAAATAAAATAATTTGTTAGGAAAGCTTCTTATTTATTTCATCATTGGTGAAAAAAGGTGTTAGTTTTATACATGTGATAATTAATAAGCATAAATCATACTGCAAACTCTATCAACTACATCAATTAATTTTAATTTTAATCCAAATTTCTTTAAGGCTTTTTGCTCTTTTTCAAGAAACTGGCACGAATGCGATTTTTACTTTTCCTTCTCGTTGTTGTGTCATAAGATATCGAGCCAGTTTCTTGATAAAGACTTCTAGTATCATCATTATAAAAAATGCTATGACTACTTCCATGCAAAGTACGATATGAGTCATCAACCCTTGCAGAATGTCTTCTCTGCACCGACTTATTTGACTTCGTTGCTACCATCGGAAGTGTTTTATACTCACTGCTAAATGTCTGCGCGGATATGCTTGTCAATTGTTTCTGATAATCCAGCGGCTTCTTTCCCGACCAGTCTAAAATGTCTCTGTCAGCTTCTGTATATTTTGAAGTTGAGGAATTGAAATAATTAAAATGTCATTAGCTGTGCTGATTTTATTGATTATCATCAGAGTTGGGCAGAGTGACACGCTAATGAATTTCTACTGATATTACCCTAATCCACAAAGATCTAGATCAGAGCTTGATAATTAGTCAAGTTTCTAGCTCTTTGTTAGTTAGCATGCAACACTTTGTCTTTTTCTAGACATGCCTAGGCGTAGATTTTGGTAATTTATTACAGTTCTTTATAAAACGAGGAATATGGGATCATTCACTTATGACGTCCATGATTTAGGGGGGAGGGGGTCTGAGATTTTGTGACAAGGGGGGGTAGGGGGGTTCTAAAAATCCCACTATTTGATGGACCCCTATGCTAAGATCTACGATTACACAAAGACTGTAAAGCAATATTTTAGTATTATCTGCAGTAAATGTAATAAATTACTGCCTATATCACTGAATTAGTTCAAAATTAATGTAATTCAGAACCCTACTGACAATCTATACAAATTTGCCGTCTTTAGTGTCATTTTTCTCAACTCTGTGTCTAGAAGCATTCACGATGCAACGGAAATATTTTTAATATTGCAAAATAAGTTTCTAAAGTAGAAACCTCAAAAAGCAACAACAGAATGTGATTGACAGGCGTAGAGATAAGTCATAAGAGTATGACATATGACTAAAATCGTCATTCGTAGAACGATTTCTCACCTGACAATATTGGGCAATTAATGAGGAGTGTGCGTATTTTAAAAATAAAAAGTTTATAGATAAAAAAAAATATGAATCATCAAAAGACACTTACTATAGACATTGCATAGCAGCTCGAATATATCATTTCTTCCACACTGCATCGAAATATGTAAGCTTGTGTATCCCTTTAAAGAAAAAGATTGAAAAAAAAATTAGTCACATTTTTTAAAGTACATTACAACAACTGTGAAATGCAATCATTTTAAATATTTCCTCTTCCTTACACCCCTTTTGCTGGATGAGAATTGAACATGTAGAATTGTAGAAAATTGAATTTTCACACACATCATAATAATAGCAAAAATATGTTTTCAATATTTCATGTATGTTGCTCTATAAAATTACAATTTTTTTAAAAAGTGTAAAATTTATATTGTAAGGTAGAGAATGGAAGCAAAAAAAATTGATAAATTCACTCGAATATAAATATCTGAGGAAGGGATTGTGTATTATAAAGTGTGAATTTTACATGCGTCGTCATATTGAAAACTTTTTAATATCACTTTCTGATTTTCTATCTCGATTATTTCAATACTTTTTTTTTGTTTAATATTGTATGAAGTAACAAGTTTTTATTATTTTCCAATTTAAAATTGCCATTTCTTAATGCTTTAAAAAAATCAACATATAAAAACATGTTGTAGATTCATGAATATTTAATGCGATTAAACATTTGAGTACCTTGTGCATAAATTTAAATAAATTTTTGTATAATAAAAGTATGACAATAAAAATATATCTATCAGCTGCATTTGTCATCAATAAAAGATGAAGTTTGCAATGCAGTCGAATGGACGGAGGATGTAGCTTTGTGGGGAGAATATTGGACTTTAAGTTTTGAAGTTTATGCTTGTAGGAAACAGATTTAACATGGTGTTATCGATTTTAAAACCTTTGTTCTGTTCTGGACGTGCCCTTGATTTAGGAATTTCAAAATTTTACACTTTAATTGTAATTTTTGCTATTATTAAGATGTGTGTGAAAATTCAATTTTCTACAATTCTACATGCTCAATTATTTCACTTAGAAGATATTAAGAACTTTTGGTCAAGAGGGAGTTTTGAGCCTCTGTCATGTTCTAACTGGTTCTAAAAAGTGACGAAGTATAGGAAGGGATGTAGAATGTCCAAAGCTAAGCATGACGTGAAGTTGATTCGAATAAAGTCGACTAGACTCAACATTTCCATCCAGACAGAGTTGACTTTAAGCTCTGATACAAAGGTCACTAAATCTTATAAAATAGATGTAAATTAATGATTTGACCCCGGTCGCCAGAAACCCTTGATATGTCACTGGTTGTAACCAATAATTAGTTAAGTTATCAAAATATACGCGATATTATGTGGGGATCATTCACTTATGACGTTATGATTCTGGGTTTTTGTGACACTTTAAATTTTTTTGTGTAAAAATGTTGTGACAAGAGGGGAGAGTATCCCATTTTTTGATGGACGTCATTAGTGAATGACCCCGTAGCTATTAACTAAATCATGTTTGACATTGTCTAGCACAAATATTTTTACGCATTGCCTGAGGAAAATCTATTAGAATTGTGTATTTTCAAACATAACTAGACTGAACAGATATTTTTCAGAAAAGTCGAGGACACTTTAAAGTCTGCTTTAAAGTAATTTAAGCCTTATTTGAATTACGCTACGCCTTCAAAAAGAACTAAAAGTATAATTTTTTTTAACTCAATTTTTCCATACAAAATCGGAGTAGACATTAAGCACTTTCTTCAATAATGAAAACATCCATTAAGAGAAGTTGAACATCACTAAATTTGTTGCTTAAACATCAAATTTCGCTAATTGCAGCATATTTTAAAGTTGTTTTAATAGAAATCATTGGAGCAACAAAGAAAACGGTTTAAAATTGATAATAAAATTGCAAATTCCACTTACCCCGTTCTAAATTATACAAGATGATGATGTTAAGGTACAGTTTGATGCATCGAAATTTTTTCATTCATTTACGAAACGAGATAAGGAAAGAAAAGAAGGAAAAACACAATAAATGCATGATAATAATTTATATCATTATATTTTTCACACACCGTTTGACAATTTACATCAGCTCTGAAAGTTCCAGCAATTAATTTCACAACATTCTCATTTCCATGCTTACTTGCCCAATGTAATGCAGTCTATAAAGGGAGGAATAAGAAAGAAGAATCAAACGTGATGTTAAATACAAAAAAGAAATATAATTTAATTCAACATGATACTTACATACTGTTGCGAATCATTTGATGAAACATGAAAAATAGACAGATAATAAGAAGGAAAGAGAGCAAGAAAGAATCGTAATGAGTAACTAGCAAAACAAATATGATTAATGTAACTAGATAATGAAGTTTCTTAAATTAACAAACGATTTTGGATCAAGAGATAATCAGCAAGGACATTAATCGTCTCCTCATTGAAAATTAGACGTTTTAAGCAGAGCTACTTAGTCCCTCAACAAATAAACAAATAAATAAATAAGGAAGGAAGAGGAGCAAATAGTATAATGACTACTCTTGTAACAAACTTATAATTTGATGATAATAAATTTTTGACTGAGCATTAACAGGAAGAACAAATGAAATATAAGAGAAATGCACTTAATTTTTGTTTTATGATATGTATGTGGAACACGAGAATTCTGTACGCAGCAAGTAGCAATTTTTTAATGATAACAGAAAGTTTAATTCGTTTTTTAGCAATATTTAAAATTTTCACATGTTTGCTATTAAAATTATCAGCTGCTGTCCCTCCCATTTATCATGTAAAGCATTTTTTTTTGTTTTATAAAAAAGAAGAAAAATAAGAGAATAAAAATTAAATTATAGTAATTTTCAAGGTGTTCGCGACGTTCTGTGGTACTTGTGACCCTTTAACAGGTTTGATAAATTAATAAATGGTAATATATAGGTTTTTGTATATACACTCGACTAAAATTATCAGCTGAATAAAGTAATAATCGAAAGATGCCACTTCTTTTCTTCTGTTTTGTTTATTCTGTGATGGCACTCGATGACTTAAATGACAAGCTTCTCAAAGGTATGAATTAATTTGCCTTCAGCTCGATCGCACGACGATCAATAGCTGACCATCTGTCTATAAAATGTATGCTAATGATTATTTATATTGTGTTTCCTTAACCACCCAAAAGTCTCATTAATTTTTATTAATCGCATTCGATCTTCACCCGACTATCAAGTAGCGATCTTTTAGAATATAAAGTAAGTGTATCGAAAAAAAAACTTTTTTTTAATTAAAATATTAATTGGGATAAATTTATCGAAACATTTTCTCTTCTGTGAATTCACGAATGAAGATTTGTCTCTTTCCTGCTTCGTTCAATTTTTGTTGTCGATAATATTATTGATGCAGAGGTAGGGAGATCAGTTTGGGCGACTGACTTACTGGATAATGTGTTATTCATACGAACAAGCTTGTTGTCTTAGAATCAACCACAGATTTTATTCCAAATTTAGTTTCAAGCTTGGTGATTTATTCACCAATCTACTTAACAATTTGCTAGGTGTAGTGTTAGAATTTTTGTTATGGTTAATTAGGCCTAACAAGAGGGAGAGGGCAGGGGGTAGGGGGGTTCAATTTTAATAATAAATCCGAAAGCTTCGAGATGTTGGGTCAAATTTTCATCAAAACTAGACCGAACTCTGAAGTGAGCCCTAGATTCAGTAAAAAGTCGCTTCAACCTCCGATTCCACTCTAACTTGTGAATTTTTTCTTCACTTACTTTATCCTCCTAGTGAAGAAAAAGAAATATGGATTAATTTTTTTCTGGAGAAACCTTTAAGATCATTCCCAAAATGTAACCAAAAAAATAAATAAATGAGAAACAGATTCAAGTTTTAATTTATGCGCACCTTTTAATGCTTAACAGAAGAATGAGAGGAAAAAAATCTTTTTCATGCAATGAAAAATTTATCCCACTTTACGAAATATTTCCAATATATATATTTATATCCACATATATGCATACGTAAGAGACCAAAAATCGGCTAATTAATTAACTAACATAATGACATCGAGCTTCTGGATTGTTTCAACATTTAAAGTATCTCCGTTGATCTTCTTTTTCATCGCAATGCAGTAGGTGAATAATTGCTACCGTTTCGTGTGTGCAATGGTAAATATAAAATCACAAGATCATGATAAAGGCTTTTTTTATATTTTTATAAATTTATAAGCATACGATGCATGTATAGGAATCTCATCTTATTAACAAAGTGTGTTTGAAAAACGAATTCTTTCATCTGTTCTCATTCTGAATTACTTTATAATGGATAGGAAGACAATTAAATATAAATTAATGTAAATAAGTTGATTAAATTCTTCGTGGAAATCGATTGACATTAGCGCACTTCTCAAGGCACTTCTTGATGTAAGATCGTTCACTTGTTACGTTCCCGTTTTATGGAAGTAGGAGGGGGTCTGAGGTTGTAAGACAATTCAATCAAAATAATTTTTTCTTCGTGAAAAATAGGTGAGAGCTATACTAAGGATAAGGATAAGCTAACAAGCACGATCGTTGGATCAGTAAAATTAGGATGTCTAGTAACGTCATTCAATTATGATCCCTATCATTAAAGGAAGAGAAGTTGCGACACTCTTGTAATACAGAGATAAGTGTCATTTATGGATGGTCTCATTAAAGTATGAAACAATGTTGCAAAAAGGGATCATAGCTTGACGTATACTAGAAAAACTTGAATTATTTACAAAGTAGCTACAATGTAGCTACAAAGTATCATTTAGCCACTGGCAGAATGTTAAATGAGCAGTGGAATTCACTCAATTTAAATAATAATTTTATAATTAATGGATATGAGTAAGAACATAGCAGACGGACGGACCAAAAAACAAATAATTGTATAGTGCATTTCTCTATATAGAACCCCATCATAAGAAAATTTCATTTATCAGTGAATAATTAATCTCGAACAGATTCCGTAGAAGAAGTTCATAAAGCATATCATTTTGTGTGCGAGTGATAAATGCTCGAATGAATTTTTTTAGAAGTGTCGAAAAAGTATATTTCAACACCTTTTGTTGTGTCTAGTTTAAACAGCAATAATTTAATATTATTAACTTAAAAAAATATATATCGTTTTACTTACACCCTAATATATCATATCCAGAAGTGCGTGGTAGATATCAATTATAGATTTGATGAGTTTAATTCCATTTCCATTCGTAGAATCAACCAAGTGCATCAAGTCACATATCATCGGTGTGTGAAGAAGCACATTTCGTATATCGTTGATAGATAATTGTAAAGTAATGTAGATGAGAATGTTTTTATCCATCATTTATTGAAAATAATTTTCAGTGTCCGAAAATAAGGTATTATTATAATCGCAATTAACAATCCGATGTCATCATCACCGATGTTGTCGTAAAATGTTAACATGAAACAAGAAAAAAATACACATGTTAGGATTTGAAGCGAAATAAATAGTAAGTAGCAAGCAACATGCATGAAAATTGTGTATACTCTGTGTGTATGGATGTAGCTGTAAGTGTATAATTATAAAATTAGGAAAAATGTTTGGTTAATTTTTCTGTTTTTTGATATTCACAACAAATATAAATAAAAGTAAAAAGAAAAGAAAAGAGAACTTAAGAATGAATTAAATACACGAATATGTGGGCATTCAGATATATCAATAAGCATGGGCCACTTGTTCTTCTTTCACTGTACTAAATTTGTCATCAAATATGTACAACAAATTTTTATCACTCGCTTTTTATCAAAACAACAACAGCAAGGAATTAAAAGGGACCTCGCGTGCTTAATAACTATGAGAAAATTAACCAAATGGTACTTTACATTGATTTATGATAAATCTGTTCACAATTCAATTTTAATTATTAAATCAATAGAGCTCCTTTTTTATTATTATTATTTGTGCGTCATTATAGATTGACGAGTGAGAATAAAGGAACAATAATATGGATACACACATATCAATTTAGTGGCAATTGTTATCATCATCAATGCCGAACGATAAAAAAATAATCAATCATTTTGCTTGTTTTGTTTGTTAACTAATTTACATAGTGGTAATTTATGTTGTAATTCAAATTAGTTACACTAATTTTCGGTTCGTGTTACTCTCATATATTACTATAGATGTATCCATTCCTGACTTGTACATAAATAAATTTCAGCAAAAGGCAAAAAAAAGTAACACCAAAATGCACAAAGAGCGAACACAATAACAATAACAGATTGCCTTAGTTAAATTATTTCGAAAAAAAGAGACTTAACAAGGCACAAAATATTAATAATAATAATCAAGTAGCAACAACTGTAGTTTATGTTGATTAGTGCTAAAGTTACCTTTTTAGTAGTTTATATAAAAAAATGACTTTATATCGTGTTTAAACATGAATAAAAATTTTTATTACCGTGTTGGGATCCTGTAAAGAGAAAATAATAAGAAGAATATATAAATATATGTGTTATTATTAAAACATTTCGGATTAATTAAAGTAAATTTGCATTAAGGTAATTAGCAAGTTAAGTGTGTGACTAATATTTATTGAAGACCTATGCATACTAATGAGGAGATGTTAAAAGATTTCTATGTTCTCATTTTGAATAGAACAAAAAAAAAGTGAAAAAGAAAAATCGCATGCGTGAGAAATGTGAGTTAAAATAAAATAATATATAATATGCTTTATAAAGAGGCTGATTAATAAATGTATCTTTAAATGAATTAAAGTAGTGTAATTTCCTTTAGTAATCATTTATTTTTACATTTTTATATATTGTATATGCTGCATAATCGTGTGAATCTCTCACTGCAGACTCTTTTTAGCAGCTTTTTTGCATTAACAAATTGACCGATGTATTCATTTTGCTTGGCTGGATGGGTGGCTATAGCCTGACACAAGGTAATCCCCAGATTATCATACAATCCTATCGTCAATAAAAAAGCTCTCACATATAGGAATATGGCGGGAAAAGAAGTATTCAGTGGATTTTTTTGGGTCAAGCATTAACGGGGTCAGATATACATGAATGCCTCACGCTTCATGTCAACTTTTAATAAATTGTCATTTAATTTGAACTTTACAACCTCATTTAATTTCAATTGTATGACAAAAGAACTGTATCAGGGGCATATTCAATTGAGATTTCAAACCCCCCCCCCCCCCCCCCCTAACCTCAAAAAATTCCTGGATACGCCCTGAACTGTATAGTCAGCATTACAAAGTCGACTCAAATTATTTGCACATTTCAAATCCACTTCGACATCTAGCATTAAGGAAACAAACTGTATTAGTTTAGATAGTTTAAGGAAGTAACCCTATACAGACATTATTCTATAGATTAAGGACATAGGTATTTCATATCTGAATCATAGAAATGGTGCAACAGATCATCGATAACATTGCATTTTTTTATAGTTTATTGTATTCGAAGTCTAACTTCCATTAATCTCTAATCAGTGGTCGTTCACAGAAATTTTACAGGTGCTTTTGGTCATTTTGCAAGAATAAGAGATGAATTAGGGTAATTCCATGAGTGAAAAAACGCTTCGAAAATTAAATTTTTCTTAATTTCTCTTAAATACAAAAAGTTAAGCTTAATGTTATACATTTAGCCTATGTAAAATTAAAATATCTATCTTCCTACATACCATTTATCTGATTTATATATGTCTGTTTCAAGATATTTTAATTAATGTGTTGTCACTTAGTTAACACTACAAAAAGATGTTCTTAAATTTTCTCAAAAATTTCATTAAATACGCTATATTATGGCTAAAAGACACATTATATATGTTTAAAAGTATAAATCACTTCATCCTGAGTAGTTTATTACTCCTTTCATACTTTAATTAAGTGTAAAATCGCAAAAAATGTGTCACTTGGTTAACAAACAGAAAATTATTACAGAGTACAAAAACTTTCAAATTTTCAAAATCCGTTAAATCTTAAAGAATTGATTCGACATATTAATATAATTAAGGCCTAAAAAGATTTTGAATTAATTTTAAAGTATTGATATCTTGAAACTTAATTCCTTTATATTGTTGTAACTTTACTAATTATCTAAGGAAATTATTTAATCATTAATTAAAGAAAATTTCTTAACGGTTTTCAGAAATTTGAACTGAAACAAGTAAAAAAATATTACAACTGGATTTTCGCCAGTTCCCTTCACTCATGGAATTACCCATTATAGAAAAAGCTGCCATAATAAACGGAAATAGGAAGTGGAAAGAAAGAAATCAAACTAGGTTGTACATAGCAATATTATTGTACGTAGCCAGGGGCGTATTCAGGGGGTCAAAAGCCCCCCCCCCCTTTTTTGAGAAATTTTTTTCAATTTGCTAGGGGTTTTCAAGAAAAAAATGCCAAAAAACCCCCAAAATTTTCTCATCCATAACAAAAAATTTATTGAACCCTCCCTCAAAAAATTTCTGGATACGCCTCTGTGCATAGCTGTCTGTATCTAGACAATATCCAAGATAGGTTTGATCTGTTTTTGACTGAACGGATTTATGTCGAAGGATCAATTTTTATGGGGAATGAAAGACATCCGAGGGTGCCATAAAGGTTATACATCATTAGTGACTAACGAAGGATTAATGGATTCTCTCCCTACGGCATTATTGACTCTAAAACCCTCAACCTACACATATTTCATATCGGAAAATGCGTTTCAATCAACATCCCACAACAGTTATCTTTCCATAGAAGTTTTCATTTCCACATACCGTAGAGTCCATAATCTCAGTGAAAAAAATATATAAAAGCGCTCAAAAAAGAGAAATGTAATTTACTATAAATTGTATAATGAATAATATTGACGGTTTATCATGAAAATTACGTTTAACGAAAATTGTTCAAATTACATGAAAAAAGAGATGAATCGATTGATGGCAAATTGAGGTAAAGAATGAGCATAAAAAGGAATTGAAATCGATCAACGCTACTGAGATGATGATGATGATGAGAGATTGATCAATAACGCTGCGCATACATAAAGTCCATAAAGTGAAAAGTTAATTTCTTCTATGGATTGGTCAGCATTAATTTAATAATAGATTACTTGTTAATGGTTAAAAGTTCTCTATAAGATTCAATTCAGCACATTCTTCTTGCCCATAATAATAATAATAAGTCTTTTAAGTAAGTAAAAGTAAATTAATCATAATGTTGTATATGCATGGCAATAATTTGCTTCATAATGATTATGAGGTTTACCACATTCAGATTATTGGACCTTTTACATGCTAACTTTTTTTCTCTGCTTCAGTCTACCCTTAACATACACACAAAAAATATATAAATTGTATCAAATCCCTTAGCTTTACAAATGAATACTTTTTTTTCCTTGAATATGACCACATCTCTATGAATAGACTGTAACAGCAAATAAGTTCCATGTAGGTATAAATACATATTATTTTAACCAAAAATATAATAAAACAAAATCATAAATTTTATGAGGGAGAGCATAAATAAACCTGTGTGTCTATTAAGTAACTTTAAAATATAAACAAAATGCAAGTCCATAAAAAATAGAATGGGACACAAAACTTATTGTCCTTTGATATATTTTATGTTTTGTTACTTATTTTCATAAATTTACATTAATTAAAAAGTCATGTCAAAGTACTAAATTTTTTTTTTCAGCAATAGAGCACAGAAGGACTTTTTTTTTAAGTATATTGTTTGACCTCAAAGTTATTGGAATGACTATGTGAAACTATACTTTAATGGATCATGTAATTTTTTTCTCTCGAATAGAGTCGAGAGTTCCTTGCCAAATACTGTTGAATAATAAAATATTATAGTGCAAATTATGTAAAAGCATTCGTGTCGGTTTTTTGTAAAAAAAAATTATGACAGTCATTATAATATAGCCTTAGCAACGAGGAACAACATATAATTAGCAGATTGAAAATCATGAATTTGTTCTTGTCAAAAACTTTTTCATTCATAATAAACCAATAAGTAACAAGAAACTGGCTACTTTTGAAGGAAGTTCTTTCGGGTTGTGCCAACTGGATATTCACGATTTAGGGAGGGTATAGAGCTGTATGCCACTTTAAACAAAGGTTTAGGGGTGGTATCAGAAATATGTAATTTTGATAAATTTGTCACTTTCTAAGTATAAGATTTAGCATTTAACCCTGCAGTAAGTAGGTAAGTAGATCTGCAAGAGGCATCAGGGATCTTCTTAGATCTCTGTCTTAGATTCGATTCCTACCCATAGAAATTTTAGTAAACATTTAACAAAATATTAGCAAAATGTCAAGAATTCATGCAATTCGTCTAACTTTAAATGTTGACATGACGTACTCAGTTGTACACAGATTTTGTTTTCTATCAATGTAGGCTTAACATTTTTTTGCGAAAAATTCGAAATCTTAATCAATTTTACAGGATTTCTTTGAGTTTTTCCTAATTAAAGTAGCTTGTTTAACAACTCTGAACAAATGCATAATCAGACATAACCCAGGATATACAACTAAAATGTACCTAGCAATCAAATTGATTCATGAATCTCAGGCTAGAACAGTGTAAAGGCACTTGAATCCAAATAGATATTCTGGAATCAAACTTGAGTCGTTAGCTCAGTGTTTCTCAAACTTTTTTGAGCCACGGCACACTTTGAATGTAGAAATTTTTCGCGGCACACCATTTCTAGGTAGAAAAACTTTTACGGCTCACCAAATAAGTAAATATGCTCAAAATTATATTAAATTAGAATAAAATCCTAGCACTAGTCCAAAATACTAAAAATAAAGCTCTAGTTTTGAGTTTAGGATGCTTTAGTTCAGGTTTTTTTAGTAAAAATCTATAACTATCTGAAAAAACACAAATTATTAGAATTTTTAAAATATTTTCACGGCACACCTGAGCATCTTCTATGGCACACAGTTTGAGAACCACTGCGTTAGCTGCTGCTTTCATACTGCAAAATTAGTTGCCCCAATTTAGCAAAAATTAAATCCAATCTGCAGATAAATTTAGAAGTTCCTCAAAAATTGAACCATCCTTAAATTCACTTAAATAATTCTCAAAATAAGGTCTATTGGCACTCGCTTGTAATATTTTTAACGAATCTGAATTAACATCCCACCAATACATTCGAATTGATCAAAAATAGCCTATGGATGATTTTTCATTATATTTTTTTGAGGAAAAAGAATGAATGTGTATTGCTTAATAATTTAATAAAATATAACAAAGTAACCAACGTAGATACAAAAATTCGATTCGGTAAAATCGGTAGCAGCAAGAAAAGCTTTAATAAAAATAATAATTCTGTACACAAAAAAAGAAGAGATTTTCAGTATTTGTGCTTGGGGCTTACATGGTGATTTTTTCTCAAAAAAAGTGTACTTTACGATAAAGTAAAATAATAAAGATTGGTATTTTTACGAGAATAGAAATTTAATTATGAAATAAGAGCAGAGGAGGAAAAAAGATGAAGAATAAAGGAAAGAAAAATTGGATATAATGAAATGAAAAAATACCTAAAAAACATCTTTTTAATGTACAGTAATATATTTTCATTTTATAAAAAATGCACGATAATTAATTTCCGTTTTATTTTAGAGACAGAGACTTTTCATATAGTCGAGAGGAAGGCAGCATCGAGAATAAATATATGAAGATTCACAAATGTGTCATCAAACAAATTACAAAATGAGTTGGTGGTATGTGTGAAAGATGAGTGACTGTAGAAAAATTATTAACAACTGTAAATAGAGACATTTTGAATGTGACGATGTCGCAGCAGCGGCACAGAAAATATTTAAATTTAAATAATTTTGCTCCTTCGGATTTTTTTTTGACAGGAGAAAAAGTGAAGATCAAATGTTATTAACAATGTCACAGTTGAATTGAGTGTGAAAACGATGCTCATGAGCCCTGTTTCAAAACAAATAAATGTCACAACTAATTTCTTTTGTTATTAAATCGCTCCGCCGCGAAGGAATGATTTACATGTTAAAAATTTTTATAATGCCTTCTTTCTGTCTCATCTTGTGCTTGTGCTGTGTTCTGTTTTGTTTTCTGTTGACGAACGTATGCAGATGTAATGTAATTCCATGACGTTCGTGATTTTTTCGAAACAATTTGAGACATTTTATATTTCCTGATGGATGATGAATGTGTCATATCAGAGACGAAAAAAATATTTTTGTGTTATAATATCAAAATTGAGCACGCTTCAATTTAATAACTTTGAAATAAAAATTCTAAAAATATTTCTCTTTTTTTCCTTCACATTTTTATTGTCAAGAGTTTCAGAAGAAAATTTTTCCTCAACAACAATTTAAGGCGATGACACTGTCTGTTTACAGGCTTTTGAGCTTGGCATTAGAATCTATTGAACCATACTCTTTAGATCAGTGCTAATTAAACTATGCTCCGAGACACACCAGGACACGAATTTTATTTTCTTCAAATTTTTAATGTCACCTGCTAAATAGTCCTTTACACATCCAGTTTATAGTGAAATCTGAATCATTTGCAAAGTTTCGAGTACGTTATTAATACCTAGTCACAATTTGTGGGTGCAAGATGTTGTAAGGAAGTCATGCTGTTACAAGCATGTATATCTAGCAAAAGACTAGTGCCAAAGACTTCAATAATATGTTCAGTACGGACCTTCGTGACTCTATTGGTGAAATAAACGACGAGATTCAAACTAAACCAGTGTCTTCCAAAATTCATGCAAAAAAACGATCAAAAATTGATTTTCATGACCTATTTTTAGAGAAAGTCTGTAAAATCTGATCATTTTTGGTCTTTTCGAAAAGAATCTCGTGAGATTAAAACCTTTGGCACGTAAGACTTACGCTATACCATTTAAGTTACTGATGCCATTTACATACGAATACCGTACCATTATATCCAATGCAGTAACCTAACTACAGAGGAGGACTCGAGGGTTTCCCCCATAAAAATCCCTGAGTACAGGATCTAATCCCAATCAACACATTCTAGAGTTTCCGTGCCTTACAACAATCTAGATCGCATATCTTCATACAAGATCGCTCCTCTTCTTAGCTAGTGTGTTTATAACTCATCTTGATGGAATTTTTTGTGTTTTTTTTCAGTTCTTTTAAAGTGCTTTTTAGAACATTATAAATTGCCACGAAAAAATGTCTTTTGGGAGGTCTAAACATGACTTATTCATACATAAAAATTTTTATGATCTTATTAGTAAATTTTTAAATGCAATTTTACTCTTCTGTGCATGCATTCATGTGCTGTGTACACACACAAAAGAAATTGGAATAATCAATTAAATAAATTTTTGTCACATGCCCCAGACATTATTACAATGCAGCAGAGAGAGAGGCAATAACACGAATAGATAAATAAAATAAAAATATTTCGAAAACATTTAAAAATAAATTTTTCGTTCCTGCCATGAAGAGCACTTTTCTAATTGGTGGAGATTATGTGATCCAGATGTAAATATGTATGACACTACAAAACTTTTTGGCTTATTATGTTAACATTGGAAATTCTAAAATATTTTTAAATACGACTTTATGCTGTCAAAATAGATGGTGATTATATTGTCATTGGCACATTCATTATAGTCTGGTCGCATTTGAATAATTTATGTGTGAATGCCTCGCAATAAAAAATAAATAAACGAGAACTAAATTCAAGGAAATAGAAAGATATTTTTACTTCCAGAAATCCACTAAAATCTCATTCCTTACATCTTTCGTCAAGATTTTTACCACACATATGGATGATGGTTAAGAAGCGCCAAGTTAAGTAATGAGAGCTTCTTAATTTATTTATCTCTCTTTTTCCGTCCCTTTCTTTATATACACAAACAGTTCTGAGAGTAAGTATATCAAGTGAATATCAAGATAATCCTCAACACACAAAAAAAAAGTAAAAGAAAGAACCATGAAGCCATGAAAGTGAAGGCTTCTTTTGCCAATGTTGTGGAAGAATTATTTTTTTTTTGTTTCACTTAGAGAGAATCTTATCATAATTCTGTGATCTCTTGCAGTCTATTTCTTTCATTCTTTCAACATCACCAACTCATCTGTTCTTCTTCCTTCTTTATAAATATGTATGTATTACATAATAAATGACATGATCGTTTGGCGCCATTATTCTTTTACAATAATATACGTATTAATGTCCTTTTATGTTGACAACATTTTCTCGTTTTCTTATGCTGGTCATCATCACGTTTTAATCATTCCTTAGTTTTCACATATATGAGTGTGGAAATGCATAAAAATTTATGCCGTGAACGAGGAATTTTAATTTACAAATGTTCCGTTGATAATAAATAAATAATAAATAAATTTAAAGACAATTGACAGGAAAAAATGCTGATATTAAGGCGTTGTGTAATGGTCATTTAATCACAAGTAGAAGCAAGATATACACACACTTGAGAAACATGTGTTATATTAGTTGTTATTTGCTTTTGACGATTTTGCAGCTAATAAATATTTAAAAACATAAAAAATTGATGTTCAACAGAATAACATCTTTCTCATTCCTTACTCACTCATTCTCTGTGTTCTTTTTTCCTTTCTCTTTTTTTTCTGTGCTAATAATTTGTTTTGCTTCTTGTTATACTCAGAAATTTGACGTGTGTGTACATTTGTATGAGTAATTATGACACAAAGAATTGTCATATTCTGCATAATATGCATTTGCCTTTAATAATCTAGAGCCCCATGCAACCAAAGTCTTCTGACTCCTTTCTCGAAATCAATGGAATACACAAGTAGGCTTTACCTATCTTGAATGATTTTTGGGATACGGGACAGAACCAGGAAGGTCTATCTACAAGGTTTGGGATTATCCAATACAGAAAGTCAGACCCAAGCTACTCTTTTGACATTATAGACATACTTAGGCGACTTATAGTATTAAGTTATGGAATCACTAACGCACTATGCCATCTAGTCACCTCAGCTCTCAAGTATTATTTTCGGAATTCTTAAGAATTACCACAAAAGAACAAGAGTCTCACTCTGACTCTCGTAATGATCTGAGCAGTTCTGAGCTTCAAAAAAATTACAAATTTCACCTTCTAGAATCACTTTTGTCAGTTCTTACTTCATTAGAATGGGAATTAATATTATAAGCGAACCAGATAGGACTTAATAGTTTCTAGTAGACAGTTTGTAGCGATGTAACCAGTCGTACATGGTATAAAAGATCAAATACCAATGCCCAATATGAGTTTTGTAATCCCCATCAGTGTGATTGAATTGAAAGTTAAGTTACAACTTGTCATAATTCCAAAAGAAAATTAAAATTTTCGTATGAACTAAAGCCTGACTTGTGAGTGATTCTAGTTTTATGGGATATGAAATATGGCCTCAAGAAATATAACGCATTTTAACTACTACATAACTTTTACAAGATAAAAACAAAAATTTAAATAAGATAGAGGACACAGAAGAAGAAAAAAAAGCCTCTAACCCAAATAATGATGTGGTTTTCTCAGAAGAATCTCTTAGTTTTGGGAAACACATGAAAAAAAGAGAGCAAAAAATGACTAGTTTCAAATTACTTTTTAAATTTATATCTTTAACCTTATGCATGTATCTTCTGCACTAATGCAACAATTTGTTGAAAAGGATGCTCTCACTTGAGGCTAGAGAGCCACTTACAGACGTTATTTATTGTAAAAGGACACTTTTGAAACTGATGCGATTATTAATGTATGTATCATTTTCTAGAGTTCCTTTTTTTTGGGCCATAAAGAAACACATTTGAAATTCGATTCTTAACTAACAAGTATATAATATGTAATGTTTTGTGATTTCGACATGTTTGTTTAGAGAAAATTGCCATTGTGTATGCGATCTGTGTTAAGTGTGAGTTTCTATTTCAACATTCCTCTCGGTCAAATTCTTAGAAGTTCTTAATTTGCTTACTGACTTAATGACATTTTGTATTATTCTTCATTATGGTTTTAAAATGTGGCAAAAAAGAGAAACACATACCTGAAGTCTCACTAACTGAGGATGTTCCTGGCCAAGTTTAGCCAATTCTTGGTAATTTGAACGAGCTGCACTGATCATCCACTCCTTGGCTTTTGGATGGCTTGTCTGTGAATGTGATATGGGGTAATATAATCATAAAAATGTTTAAAGCCATACGGGGATAATATTACCAAACTTTCTGCGGATCCAGTCTCATCAACCTGAAATGAGACGAGAATGAAGATTAAAATGAAAATTGTTTCTCAGTCGAGAGAGAGAGAGCGTTAAAGAGAAATAATGACGATAAATTTCCTCTTGTGCATCGATTTGTACAGAAAATATATCCAAAAGGCCTTTCAATTCGAAAAATACATTTGAATACAGCATTTTAATTAAATTTCATCTTGTGCATGTTGCGATTTTCCTATGCCTTTTTAAACGGTCTTTGTCTGCATTACTACATCTATCTATGTGTGTCTAGTTATATTTTGCATATTTTCATTTCCTAATAGATTCTAGCTAAAGTTCTAAATTTTAAAGAGGGAGCCATGCAAATTAAAATGAAATGTGAATTCTACGTAGGATGTAGGATGTACAAGTATTAAGTGAAGGTTGATAACTCTTCCATATACGCATGTACTTTAAAATTACAGACAAATCACAGGAATAAAGAATTATTTTTTGAGTTTTAAACAAGAAAATATAAATTCTCGAATAAAGGATTTAAATTTTGTGTGCTGTGCCTGTGGATTATTGACAGAAAGGAAAATGTTGTTTCCTATAAATGTTTACTTTAGCATACATACAAATCATGAAATATTCTTCGTTTGATATGTTCGACAGCTGGATATTTTTTTAAAAGACGCATTTCGTTTAAATTTTTCAACGCGTGCCTTCCGATTTGACATGAATGTTATTGATGACACCTAAGTAATAGATCATGTTTACCCAAATATACCGAAATATTAAGATTGACATCATCACTTTGAGTTGTGTTCATGAAATATCATTCAATAGAAAAGTTTTCGTCACATGTGAGTGTTGTAATAAGAAAAATGGAAATGATTGTTTTAAAAATAAAGTTACATTCTATTTCTATTATTATTTTTTCTAGGTAGGCCGTAGGTACCATAAGAAATTTAAATTTTAATTAAAAATGCAAAAAATGAAAATATATCAATCAAATGATTTTTTTTAGTGTCGATGATTTGACAAGTTGTTGTTATTGAGTTCAACAGAACGGCACCCAACTAATCATGATGATGCAACTTTTTTCATCCACCATCATCATGGATGTTATATTTTATTTTTGTACCTCACATATTTCAATTATAAACACCGTTTAGAAAAATAAAAAAAAAATATTGATGATCTAATGAATAATAATTAAACAATGCTTTAACAATGGATTTGAGTGATGTTAAATTTATGAATTATGCTGAATCATATTGATAATCTAAAGCGTTCAAGTTAGTAGAGATTTACCCACTTTTATTTTTCTATTTTATTTTCAAGATCTAGTTGTGCTGATATTTAGAAAATACATCAATCAGACTCACCTTTTCTGTCTTGTTCTTTAACAGTTTACTCATCGGTGAAGGTACTTTTGCTTCTTCAGCTTCAGCATATCGGTTGAACTTGAGCATCGCTTCCTTTACGCTAACACCCTTACTCTCCTCATTTGGCGATGAAGTTTGGATATTTTGTGTATTTTCTTTATTGTCATCTTTATTCGTCTCGAATGACTTTTCTATTGAATTTTCACGACTAAATGAACGATTATCGACTTTCTTTCTTGGCGGAAGTGATGGCGCTTGTTCTTCGATGATTTGTTCAAAGCTATTTTTACGACTTGCTACATCAACTTTGTTGCTACCATCCATAAAATTTGACATGACTTGTTGAAATTCATTGACACACTCTTTATAATGCTCTTTTGTTTGTGGCTCGAGTATCGGAAGTCCAACAGTTGTCATAGAGATTGGAACGGGCTGATGGGGCTGATGGAATGGTGATGAAGGCGATGAAAGGTCAATTTGTGGTGGTGCTCTATATGGCGGCGGAAGATTTTTTATTGGCGAGTCAATCATTTCTGATGGCAATGACATCATGCTGCTTGAACTAACAAAACTCATATTTGAACCCAAATTGGTCTGATCGTCGCCTGGCACTTCATCGTAATACTTTTTACGTAAAATTAAATACTTTTCGTTGTTCTCATTCTTGATTGTTGCCAAAATATTCACAAACGTCTTAAATTCCTTTCGTGCTTCTTCTAATTTGTTAAAAGTAAATGAAAAATGCAAAAACCTTAATACTTTTGGGCACACGATATTATTTTTATGCAAGTTATTATTAAATTAGAGCATAATTAATGAGCTCAACAGGTGGTTAAGAATTTTAATGCAAAACCTTTATCATTTTTGAAATTTACAATGCACATCGATTAATATCCATTGATTGCTATCATTTAATCATTTATATCAGTTCCATTCTTTGTGTATTAAATGAGTAATCGTCTAAAAATAAAGTTTAACTCACCAACTCGACTTCCAGTTAAAAATTTACGAAAATACTTGACTAATTGTGTGTTTGTCACTTTGTAATTATTTTTAACGAAATACTTGTGGATTTCTCTTAATGATAATTCACTCGGTTCATCCATTTTATTGATTAAAACTGATTAAAATACTAGAATTAATATAATTTACGATCAACAAAACAATATCACAAAGTAAAAAAAAGTCTGCATTTATATGGTACAAAAGCGCTTTTTTTGATTAAAGAATATCTTAATTATTACTCAATATATCGGTATGGTCTTACATATGAAATTTACCAGTGAGCTTCCTTTTAAAAGTTAGGAAAAGCTGTGGTAAAACAAATTTAATAGGTATGAGGAAGTACGAGATCAGACAGTATGACAGACAAAGTGACCACAATAAGAGCCTTTTTAGGAAAATACAGCTGGCGCGCAGCTAGCATTCACTCGGCTTATTTTTAAAATTATTTTTTCCGTTGATCACTTTTGAACATTTTATGCTTAGTTTAATTAAATAAAATGCTGTTAATTTATTTAATAAATCAAATAAATCAGTATAATTAAGGTAAATATGACCAAATTATTATCCACGATCATTTCCTACACTTAACTTCTTCTAACTGCGACTGCGCTGAAGGGGCTTTTAAAAAAAATCCGTTAAAACCACACTGATCACAATTATTGATCAACCAAAAAGTTGATACCAAAGAATACAATGAAAGAAAGTATGAGAGAATCAGCAATGTGCTATTCATTATGAAAATAAAATAAATCACAACCGAATCGACTGACTGTATTATCATGTACGTTTTATGCACAATTAAATCTCAAATGAAATAATAAATTTCATTTTAATTCTACATTATTCGATTGGTTTAAATTGGCTTTATTTATTTATTAGCATGCAATTCACTCTCCTACATACTAGAGAATTGAACTTTAATGTGCGTATTGCTGTGCATCAATAAATAAAGATGCTTAATTGGAGATTATGGTGAATTACAGAAAGATTCCATAAGATTAAGAAATTTTGTTGAATTTAAATAAATTTATTTTATAAGACATACTATTGACATGTATTTAGGAATTTTATGAATGATTCATGAGCGAAAGATGAGGTATTTTGGGATTGAAAGAATTTCAGAACTTTGATCTTTGACATATTCATTTGAATAATGAAATTTGTTGTTAATCTATCAATATATTATACCAAAAACAAACTAAGTAATAATGATGGAATATTATAAATAAATTTTACAACACCTATAGTGAATTTATTCATTCATTCTTTCCTTCATTCATGCTATTCATCAAATGTGGGCTTCCTCTCAAACAATTCAATTGACATTTCAATAGAATTATCTTCAGGAATTTAATGAAATGTGTACGTACGTTTGTAGATATATACTTATATATGAGCGGTGCGTATAAAATTAATCGAAAAACGACGTGGGGAGACTTTTATGATTAATTATTTTCCTATCTTAAATAGCTTTATATACACTTTACTTGTTAAGAGACATTTCAATTTTGACCTTTATTCTTACACAATAGACAAATAAATATTTATATAAACTTATTTAAATGTGAATAAATACGGGGGTCTTGGTAGAAATTAGGTGCTCTTCTGTATACTCTGTATATTTCTTAGATGTTTCTTGATTCACTCAGGGGGAGGGTGCGAGGTCCAAACCAATACTAGTTTAAACAAAAAGGTCACAGTTGGAAGAGATATCCAAAAAGAGCTCATGATTTGAAACCTCCCAACTAAAATCATCCTGGATATCCCCCTTGAAGCACTTATAAAAATAAATTTAAAAAGTGCAGTATAAATTATTTTTTTACAACTTTAACAATTTTTAAAATTCACAAAAATTAAACTTTTAAATTTAACAAAATATTTTTTAATTTTTACAGTATAGCTAAACTGTTGTAGGGTTTTCGGAATTTTATAAGGTTTCAAGACATTTTCCACTAAACTTCACAAGTGAATCCAGAAATGACAGAACACTTATCAACTGTAAAAACTAATTTTAAATATTGACGACTTTGGCAGGCTCAGTTAAGTGCCAAAAATTTCTAAGTCCTTTATACTAAGATTTGTTTATGTGTAGAGCATTTCAAATCTAAACTAAGAAGCTTTCTCAAAGTTTTGGGCTTAGAAAATCTTTGACACTTAACTGAGCCTCACAAAAATTGAACAATAAATAAGTATTAGAATTATATTAGTCATTTCTGGAAGCACTTGTGAAGTTTAGTGAAAAATTACATTGGAACTTTAAAAATTCTGAAAATCCTACAACAGTTTTAAGAATTATTCTGAATCCTTGTAATCTGAAAAGGTGTCGTTTGGATATCAAGTTTTTTTTATAAATTAATTTTTGTTTCTGTGTTTTAAATTTACATTTTTCTTGAATTTTTTTTTAATGAACCAGACTTGCAGTCTTTTTGTCACTTAGTTTTGGTTTTAGTTTTGAACTGTTTTTGCATTATTCAGAATTTTGAGCTGCAAGACGAATGTTGAAATTTGCTTGTAATTGGATATCAAGTATCACTAAAGGATAGAGATCATACCTTTTGATCAGATTTTGTTATTGAACAAACACATTTTGTGACTCAAGGAACAGATGGACATAAGAATGTGCATTTACAATGTTAAAAACACCTCAAACTAACGGGTTTCAAGATAATACATAAATTATAAAATTTAAAAGCCCATTTGCAAAAAAAAATGTTAATGAATTCATCCCAATTTTCACGTCAATACCCAATTGAATAAGTATAACCATCTTCATTGAAAACAAGAAATTATTAAGCGTTAAACGACACCTGTTTCAAATCGTCTTTAAGACATTAAAGAGCACTTTGGTGAAATGATGTTAACTAATGACCAGCATGTTATACAAATTAATTTTTTTTTTCTCGGATCTATTCAAATAATAATAATGATATGTAATAATGGAAAGGAAGAGGCATCTAAGTGAGTCAAGTGAGTGCTTTATAAAGCCGTCATTGAAAACAATGTCCATTGTGCAATCAAATGAGTTTGGGAAAAGCTTTTTGCTGATAACAAATAAATGTGTGGATGTCCATAGATTTTAATTATTCTCACATATAACAAATCCAATGTACAAGTGTTTTCCATTTTCCATTGAAGAAATTTAATTACGAATTTACAATAAACATGGGTTATAAATATACATACATACGCGCATATATATGACGTATACATATTTCAGCGGTGAGCGTGTGTGCATCGAAAATGTGCCTTTGGCCATACCCTTACAGAATTCAATGTTTCAATTATTTGTTCAACTTCCGTTTCCATTATTTGTTTCCCTTAGTTAGTTTTCAAAAAAAACCAAAAGATGACTCATTATTTATCTCTCATATTATAGACTCCTTAAGTAGTTCTCAAGTATAAAAACATGTGTATCATTAACGTTTAACATTTAACATTAGCTTATGGGTTCACAATTTGTGAATAGTTGAAGACGCTCGTGTTTTTTATAATTAAGACAAGTTTTTTTTTTCGAGATTTATTTAAATTAATTAGAGTCGCAAGTCTGATGAATTCTTGCTGCAGAAAAAAATACACAACATGAATAAAAAGAAGAGGCAAAAATTTATATTAATAAACATTTTTTAGCACATTTTTTGTTGTTAATCATCATGTATATTTGTTTAGGCAGGATTATAATTTTTAGGGCAATTAAATGAGTAATGTTGTGGTAAATTTCGCGCAATAAACTTCTCATCTTAATATTCTTGGACTACATTCTGAATTAATGAGGCTATAAAATATCAAAAAAATGATAAATTTAACCGTTTTTTGACATTTTGAATTGTAACGGTCAGCTAAAATTTAAAATAATTATGCTAAAGAAGAAGTTCATGCTAAAATTTTGTAAACAAATTAGAAAAATCTCTTAATCAACGGAAATGAAGACAATATCAATAAGAAAAGTATTTCACTGTCAACAATAGTGTCTAACGAAGGTAATAAATGATTGCAGAATGCCTTAAACAACACATAAATCAATTAAAATTGATGAAAACCATTTGGAGAATAATTTGTTCAGCTGAATTGCGCTGAACTGAGCTGAATTGTTTAAATTCAAAATTTTAACCGTTAATAACGGATTATTTCCCACAAAAACGATTTGTGCATTATTCATGAAATAAAACCTTAGACCACACACAAAAGTGCACTTCATGGATTTTTAAATAATTGTATAATTCTATTATTTAGGTAACAAAAAAAATGAAATGTATGTAATTCTTGCATTGTATGTATTACGCGTGGCATTAATTTTGAAAGGTATGACAAATTTCATTTTTCAATACACTTATGTGTTCCTTTAAAAATTCATGTCGCGATCAAATCAAAAGAACTTTCAATTTGCCGCAAAGAACTAAACACATTGTCGCGTCTTTTTTGTGTTATTTTTAAATGCGCTATGTTATCAGTCGATAATTTGGTGATTCTTTTAAGTGTGAAATGTTTTTCTTGTGAAACGAAAACGCTGTTGTTTCCGTCGTTTAATTTTTTGAAATAGCCTTTTATAAAATAATATTCGAGGAAAAAAGTAATTACACGTAAAATAAACATTTCGACACTGTGTTTCAATAGGAAATGAAAATAAAGTATATATATTTTTTTTTGATTGAAAATCGTAGATATTTTACCATTTTTACCTACAAACTGCTATAAACGTGTTCTTTTCGGGAAGGTTTCCTCAATTTTTCATCCCTCCAATCAGAAATTTTCCCCTTTCGAAAATTGTTACACAAGAACTTGCTCTCATTTTTTTCTCTCTGGATTTTTCCGAGTTTCACACAAAAAGGAAGCTTGAGATATGCTTCTCTCAGAAATATTTCTACTCAATTGTACCTGCGTGTATCAAATCTGGCAATACGATCCCTTATCATCATCTTCCTTTGATATTGCTCTCTCGTACTCACTCTCACTGTATGAATTGTTAAAATTATTATTAATATTACTACAGTTTACCAGGACATGGAAAAAAATATCAACTGCAAATAATATGAATTATGAAAGATATTTAAATATTATTTGTACTCCGCACATAATCATTTGTGCTATAATTTCGGGAAACTATATATGAACATACAGGCAGGCAGGCAACACAGCATAATAAAATATATTTTGGCCATTATTTTTGTTGTTCCTTTCTCCTGCTTGCATGTGCCGATTGTGACTCTGCCTCATCGTATATTTTAATACTGGCAATTCAGAACTTGAGAACATGGAGCATGGAGCAAAGTTTTGTTTTTTCCTAGCGCAGCACAAGAGTTTGTCAGTGCTTTACTGAATATCCAACAAGTCATACATAAAAAATCGTGTATGTATTTTAGTGAGTTAATTCACATCAAGTTGTTTAATAAAACACTTGTCAACATAAAGGCTTACTATTATTCGTCTCTCGCTGTATCATCACACACAAATAAAACTTAATCCGAATAAAGGAGGGCAGCTGAACAGAAAAAAAAGAACGAGAATTTCTAGTGGAAATAAAAGTGACATTGTGTGCTTTTTTTCGAAAAAAATAAAAATATATTTAACAATTTTTAATAGTTTTGGTCTACATTATTTTTTAGTTTTGTTGGGCATATCTAGGTGCCCAATTTGTACCTTCAATTTCAATAGAGAAGAGATAAAAAATTAATATTTGATAAAAATGTTGAAAAATACACAGTTGTGTGAATGAAAGCGGGACATCGAATGATATTGTACAGAGATTGTGTATGGAACTGATCGTTGCCATAGAACGACGTTTCTTGTGTCATTTTACAAATAAAAAATTATTTACGAAAAAAAAATTAAGTGAAAAAGTTACACGTTTTACAAAAATAGAAAAAGTAAGAAAAGGAAATGGATTAAAATGAAAGCGAACAGCAGCAGAATATATTACATGTAGTATCGTATCATGTTTAACTGTCATTAACTTAAAATCTGCGAAACATTAAAATAAATTAATTAAACAAGAGTGTAAAATTGTGAATTATTAAAAATATTAAGCATGGCTTGCATCAATGATGATTGGGAGCATCACGTTGTTGTGAATCCGATTTTACAGGACTTGCACTGTGGAGATGAAGAATATTTTGCGACACAAGATGTGAGTACAGCAGTCATTTGAATTTTAGATTTTAATTTTCTACCTTCAGCAGTCAAAAAACACACAACAATTTCCATAATTTTCAGAAGTAACCACGTGTTACCAAAAAAAACTTTACTCTTTCTGTGGTTCTTTTTTTCTCATTCTGTACTGCTTCGCATATTTACTGTTCCATTTATACAATACATTTACTTAGGAAACTGTTAAAAAAAAGCAGAAGGGAAGATGAAAATGGAAATGAAAATGATGAGAATTTTTAATTTACCGTGTAGAATGTAATTAAAAGAAGACACGCAAAAAAAAGAATGAAACGAGAATATTGTGACGATGATAATTTGTCGGCACGGAATGAAGCGCGGAGGAAAAAAAAGTTTTCTCTCCTAATCACTTATGAACTCTTTCCTTTTTTCCGTTCTAACGCTGATGTCGTTTCTTCCTACGTTGAAGTAAAATGTGTTCTGAATTTTAGAAAAAGTGCTTGACATTATTTTTGAAATGTTTTACTGATTTTAATTTTAAATCTTGAATAATTCTTCCAAACCTGACAATATACCCGAGCGACATTAAGCTTCATTTTGCCTACAAGAACTGAACATAACATTAATTTCCCGCGGTAAAACTTGCAAGATAATTTTCCAACGGTTAAAATATTTTTGAAATTTATGAAACTGACATAGTTTAACACCCCCAATTGTTTTGAAAGAAACTTTTAGCTGGGTTCTACATGAGCGTACCCAGAGACGGGGGGAAGGGTCCGGAGTTTTCAAACTCTTTTTTCAAGAATATTGTAGTCAATTTGAAGGAATCATTCATTTTTCAAATGGGTTCCATTGGTTCTAAAGATCCGGACCCCCCCCCCCCCCCCCCTTCTGGGTACGCCCATGGAATTCTGTGAATAAACATCGAAATTTATTAGATACTTCAACTAAATCTACCTTCATTTAATTATTAGTTATTGCTTAATCGTACTTAGCTTCTGCAAAATTGATTTTTCAGAAGACTTTCTTCTAGTTTTATTTGAATTTATCATCTGTCCTCTGAAAGGTTCAATTTGTCTTTTATCTTCAAAAATTTTTAAAAATATAGTGTCACTAAACATTAAAATTCTGAAAATATTCAAAATATCAAAGTCCAATTTTCATGTTTTTATCAGGGAAGTACCCAGAATTTCTAGGTGAACCCCACTAGACCCCCCTGGTTACGTATATGGTTTGTATCATATTTCCAAGTCAAACACTTTAAAATTTCAAACAACTTGCCATTTCTGAATATTTTCATCAAATCCAGACCATCTTACCTCACTTTGTTCATAAAAATTTCATAAATTTATACACTTTGCAAGTTTGTGTCATTAATTCACACCAGTACTCTCGTTTTTGTTGTTTTGAAACAAGAAAAGAATGTGGATTAAAAGCACAATAATTTCTAATATTTTTCTCATTCTTATTTTTACTCACGTTTACATGAAGTGATAATTAGAAGGGTAGCAAAGCAAAAAGTAAAGTGAAGAAAAAAGTGTCAAAAAGGCGAATGAGAGATAAGATGAAACTTTTTCTGTACAGCACGCAAGAAATTATTTATTGAATTTTATCGTCATTTAAACATTTTATGAATTTTAAAACTACTCAAAATGATAAATTTTATATAATCTCATTTTCATCTCTTAACTACCCTCCTTGTCTGCCTGAATATCTGAGCACTTTTTTTAAAAACTCATAAAAAGAACAAAACAAAAAATAGTATGAGAGAGTGAAATAACTTTTAATTAACTCATTAAAATGAAAGCAATCTTTCTTTCGGGTTTTTTTTCCTTCATAACCCCTTCATCTCATATTATATATGATTATCTCTCTCACTTCTTTAATGGCATAATTTTATTTCATGCTCTCGACTTTTTTTCCTACACATTTTTTCCGATTCAAATGAAGTTTAAGTACATTAAATATTTTTTTATCTCTTCCTTCACTTTCTCTCTCCTAATATTCGAGGGTGTTTATTATGTGCCTTTTATCATGTCTAACATAATTTCCACACGCTGATCATGTATGAAAGTCGTTTAATTAGCATATAAATATACGCGCGAGATTTGAAACACATGGCACTAAGAGGCAATTTTAAGCGAGATTTCTTACTTTTCTTTTTGTGCTTAAACCTAAAAGTCTAAAATCTGAATTAAGAAATTATGGTTTGATTTACATTTTTTTGGGATGAAGTTTTGGTGACGCATTTATGGTTGATTTTTTACTTGGGTTGATACAAAAATTATTTTTTTTGGTGTGTCCAAAAGATCACTTGCATTCTATAGAGTCCGGTTCATTTGGATTTGCAGTGTCCTCAGCTGGTTTCACCGAGTAGCTGTCACTCTTTTACAAGATCACTTATAGAAATGATTTAACGGTTTTAAGAATGTCCAATTAAAATATTTAATAATTAGTAGTTTCTTGTTATGTAAGTTACTAGGAAAACGTTACAGGGGTATTGAGGTGTCAAATGCTGTAGAACAAAATTTTACAACAGTCTTTTGAAGATCGTAATTCGTTGGCTGTAACGATCAATTGTGATCCATGATTTCCCTTAGATTTCATTTAGCAGGGGCGTAATTTCTGAACGGGAGGTCCTAGCTATTGAGAGGGGTTTCAGAATTTTTTCATTCAAGTTTCAATCTCAAAGGAGGTGTAGACCCCTTTGGACCCCTCCTTGGATACACCTCTGACTTCTATTGCTGGCCCTATCGCTGGCTGTTATCTGTCAATTACCAATACCAAGTGCTACACGGGATCGTTCGCAAATTACGTCACGCTTTTAGGGGGGAGGGGGTGTCAAAGAATTTGTGACAGTCCATACAAAAGATCTTTTTTTCTATGGAAAATTTGTGACAAGGAGGGGAGGGTGTCTATCAATAGCTTATTTGAAATGACTCACTGCATTAAAAGTCGGTGTTTAGCAATACTTAGTACCAAAACAATAAAGAACTATACTTGCATCCAAAGATCGCAGTTATGGTAAATTTTGGGAAAAAAGTATAAAAAATTGAAACAAAATCAGTTTAGCATGAAAAAGTCATGAAAATAAACCTACGAACTATATTTCATCTAGATAATTGTTTAATAATAAATCAATCTCCTTCATTAGTTCCGATAAACTTTTCTTCCGTTGGCTTTTTAATCGACCAGAATTGAGATAATCAATTATTTTATTGCTCTAAATTTTTTTAAACTCATTAAATTAAATTTCCAATTTTCTCCACTAGATAACCATAAGACAGATAGTCAAACATATGTAGCACTGACAGCATCATTAGAAAAATAAGCGGTAGAGAGAGAAAAAAAATCAAGAAGTGTTAATGAAACAAAATGATCTCGATGTACTTGCTTAGTTTTTTTTCCTCCTTAATGATCTCTTTAAATGATTCCCAACGCTCATCTTAATTTCAGTTTAGTTATGTGTACATATGGAGTAGATTTTATGCTATATTTACACATATTGTGATGAAAGAATTTTCAATGCAGTCAAATCTGAAAAAAATGATTTTTCTATAATAATAATTTTTCCAAATACACAATATTGCTGTACGGCATATTTAGGGAATGGTTGTTGTTTAATATGCGTAAAATGAAGGTTTAATGTTGTGTACCATAATTTATGTTCAATTTTTCGCATATTATAATAAAATAAAAATGGCATGTTTTAATTCAATATAATGTGGAAACAAACAAATAATTTTATTTCATAAAATTGTTTAATTGCCTCCTCCTTTTTTGCCATTTAATTCGCTCTCCTCTCGCGGCATATGAATTATATTGAGGGAGGCAGAATAAAAAAAATACTTTTTTTAATGCGAGTGGCTTATTATTTTAATTTTTAACCCGAAAAATGTGAAATGGAGTTAAATTTGCAATTTCATTCAGGCGGTAAATAGCAAAACAGGGATGCATTTAAATTACATTTGTGAATGCATAAAAAATTAATTAAATTTCTGGACCCTTCGGTAAAAAATATTTTTTTATATTATATTGAATTTATTTACAATATTTATACGAATATATTGCAGATATACCTATTTTTTTCATCATTGTAAATTGGCTTTATTGCAGATTTAATTATTCGTCGTATTTTTTTGCACTTTTCCTCTCTTTGCCTCCTCCATCCACTTTTTCAATTTCACAATAATTGAGTTCAGTTCAATGGACAATGAAATGACAAAAATAAAAATATTGCAGTTTTTTTTATATTTATTCTTCATTCTACATAAAAATAATTTTTATTCAATATTTAATAATAAAAGAAATAACATCGAATTGATAAATGGATAGCCTAGTATACTGTAAACCACTGAAAGTACACGTGGTTTCATAATTGGCAATTGGCATAGTTGAAACGATGCGATGTTTTGTGGATGCGAAAGTTGGTTAAGAGCATATGGTTGAAAAGTGATAAATATTTGTTTATACTCCTCTCTATTGCTCCTCCGCTCCTCGTCGCTGATGAATGCCATAACACTTATTTCGACAAGATAAAGGTTTAATATGGTAAAGTATGTCGTTCTCGATTTTAACGTCCTCACACCACACGGCTCTTTAATTTGTGTGTTATACATAATGCTCTTAAGATGAACAAATGCTTCTATTTAAATTTATATTATTATTTTTTCTGATGTGAAATATTCAATTAATCATCTCTCCAACTGATATTTAATCAAAATGTATATGGTCAATAAAAAAAAAGTCTTGACAAGTAATATACATTTCGATAAAAATAATATCTGAATGATTTGGCTGTTTTTCAATTTTGTTTTACTGTTTTTATTTTTGTGTGTTGCTATTGAGCGAGCGGGGAGCGAGCGCGAGACGAGAAGAAGGAAAATCGAAAAAGTTATGCGTGTATAATATATAAAATGTTTCTTTGAGTATATTGTAATTTTATTATCCTCAAAAGGCAAAATTTGAGAAACCAATAATATTTTTTATATTGTATTTTTATTGTTATTGCGTTAATATAACGATGATATTTCCTTTCGATACATCGTGTAGATGTATTTACGTTTAAAGCGTCTTGGAATGAATTTTTCATACAATTCCCAACATTTTTTTAAACGCATCTTCATGATGCAACAATGTATCTCAACTTTTATTTTGACTTAATGGCTGATCTGAAGGAAAAGGCAGTCTGCATCAAGAGAAAATCTGTCAAGGTGTCTGAAAAGGTCAAGTACATTTTTAATTGATTTAGTTTTGCTTAATTTGTTAACTACCTTAATGAGTAGCTCGAGCGTAAATCTGCATATTTGATTGAAAATATTGACACTGACCTAACGATCAGCAAAGGTCTTTTGAAAGAAAAGTCCGTTTTTGTGATTTAAATTAAGCTGCTTACAGTAGAACCCAAAGGTAAATTGCTGTCAAGGTTTTTCACTATACAGAGGTAGTCAGAGCATCAAACAAACCCCCCACCCCCCTTCCCCCAAAAATCGCTCTAAAATCATCTTTAATTTTTTAAGGTTTTTAAAAAAAATCTCTCCAAAATTCTTCCATACATGCAAAAAATTCCTCGAAGAATTACTGGATAAATTTATTTTTTAAGCCTTACTTCTGCTCGATATCACAAAATCGTTTAAGCTAGTATTAAATTTGAACATTTCACCTCTAAATTTTGTATCTCTTAAGTTGATATCCTTAGAGGTCTTACTGTTATGACACCCAGCATTAAGGTGAAAGGAGGGGGTCACGAGCTGTGTGACTTTCCATAGAGAGAAATTCGATTATATGAAAATTTTGTGATAGGTGGGGCTAGCGGCATAGCAAACATATTTGGAGTGTCTCAATCAAAAATTTATGACCACCAATTATAATTTGGTTGATCGTTCCCTATATTTTGCATCTCTTTTTTCAATCAAGTTTTTTGAACCTAAATTCGAATATTGAACTTCCGTTAAATTTGAAACATTTTTGTAAATGAATTTTACGTTATTTTCTAAGAGTCTCTTAAAAGATTTAATGTAATGAAGTCATGAAACTGCTGTGGCATTCAGAAAGCGGATCAAATAAAATAATAATAATAATCCTTATATTGGACTGAAGATGTGGAAGCCTTGGTTGCCTACTTTTTGCTTCACTATTGGGTGGAAGGGGGTCTAAAATCCTATTTTTCTAATAGATCTCATACAAGACTCCGATCATATCCTCCGGAAATAATTACAAATTATAATCAATCGAACTCAGTTTAGCAAAAAATAAATAAAATACGTCAAATGCACCTTTATAATACCGTATCGGTGTCTTTCATACCAATTTTCTTAAAACAGTTCTCTTTTATTTTACGAATTTCATTCAAAAAAAAGTCGAAGAAAAATTTTCGTCTGGGGAAAGGAAATTTTTTTCAACTGTGATTTTATTGCCGGCCGTAATTTCCCAAAGAACGTGTCTCATAAAACGATTAAGAAACCTTTATTTCCCTTATAAATTCCCATAGCAATGGACAGGAAGGTAAATCTGAGATCTCTTCTTTTCGATTCGCTTTATATTATAGTTCATACACATATATTTATTTTATTTTTTTCGTATTTGTTTTCTCATGTGCACTCGATGGCTTGCTTGGCGCTTGGCGCCTCCAATTATATAGCAGCATTATAAATAATTCGAAATTCTTCTTGCCTTCTTTTTTTTTTTGCTTTTTTCTGGATACAATTTTTAATTTATTTATTTCGTTATTTTTATTAACATCATTTCACTTCTTTACTTGCGTTCCCTGTTTTTGTTTTCATTCCTCCTTCAATGCCCAATCATCGGAACCACGTTTTCCCAGTTCGCGTTTAGTGTGCAACAGATTTTTCGTGATTAAACTCTGGAAGCGTCTTGAATCTGCTTTTTTTAATAAAAATAAATTTATTAATGGGAAAAAGTAAATTGCATTTGAGAACGACGTGGAAAAGCATGAAGCCTTAGCTCTTCTTTCATTTTATTTATATTTATTTATGTGAATAAATTGCATTGCATAGCGAGTGGAATGTATGTCTCGCACATAAGGCTATATTGAATTAATGAAACAGATTTTTTTATCCATTTAGGTCTCTTTATCAATTAAGCTGTTTTCATTTCACTCTTAACGATTGGCATTTAGAGTTCAAAAGTGCAAATAAATAAATAAATATATTTATCCATTTCCATATATATAAATATATTTATGTTCATGTCCCACAGAGAATTACAGTAATTGTAACACTTGGCGATTTTCAATATTTAAGTGGCTTCGTTCCATTAGATGGTTACTTATCCGAAAAAATATATATATATATGTGCTGTGCTGTATATACGCATTCATATTACTATCCCTCTATTTTGCCTCATTCAACCACTTTAAATGCATCACACCAGGATTCTGATTGATTTTATTTAGAGGGTTGCTGTTTTGCCATTGCAGCACTAAACAGTGCATTTGAGAGCATATTTATGACTTCTTGCCAGCGGTGCGACAGAGTCTACATTAAATTGAGTTCAGACGGTTTGTGACTGATCGTTGGTAATGTAAGGATTTTTTTTGGGTTTAAAATTGCAGATGTTGACTGGAAAAGTTTACTTTAGTCTAATTTTGACTCTGTGAAATTGATTAAAAATTAACGGTTTTTGAAATTTCAAATTTTCAATGAAACAGATTTTAGCACATTTTTCAAATTTCTGTTGACCGTTATTTTTCAATATAATTTTTGTGTCAATAATATGTGAGCATTTTTAAGGCTTTCAGTTAATTTCCAAATTTCACGTCCAACCCCTCTTCTGCATAGAACTTCAAATTGTGCGACATCACTGTACGTTCCTTTATGCGTCAATTTTACGATGAGAAATATTTTTTTAGTTAGTTCATATATTATATCGCATGAAGAAAATTAGAATGGAAACCGAAACATATGTGGCATATATTTTCATCCCTCCACAGAGACTTATTGTTTTCTGCGTGATGTTTAGAGTATTTTTTTAGCAATTTTTCTATATTCAACATCTACCGTTTTGTGAAAATGAATATTTATTACAACTGACATGTTTAGAATACAGTTAGACACTCTCTCCTCACCATATTCTGATGACGAGAATAAAAAAAAATTTTGCTATAAAATGATTTTCTGTAGAAAAATTTGATATGGGTCTCAAAAAAATAAAATGTTTCTGTCTCTCCCTTAAAAAAATCACATTCGTTCGAAATTTTTTCTTCGCCTTGTCAATCAAACTTTTTTTTTTGAGTTTTTTAAATAAAAGAAGAAAACTTCCAACCATTAAAAATTTCATTCTTAATTAGCATTTTATGCTTTATTTATAAATACTTCAACATTTATTGCTCATCGTAAATCATATTGTAAAACATCAGAGAATACATCAAAACTGTGTATTGGGAGAAAAAGAGGGGAAAGGAAGAGAGATAGATAGTAAAACTTAACTAGTTAATTTGCCCGTACCTCGTGTATTCATACATAAATAATTAAATAGCTTGCTGAGTGTTAAAATTAAAGATTAAAATCACTTTTTTTCAGTAAATTTGATGCAGATTCATATTTTTCTATTCAATGAATAAAAAATGAAAATCATTCAACAACTATTTGTTTTGAGATCATTTAGAGATTTATTTATAAATATTTTTTAACAAAGTCATTCAGGATTGTTGTTATATTGAGACTATCTAGCCATAAAACTATAAAGTTAGTTACTATTTGGAATTTTCACTGCCTATTTCTCTTTTAAAGTGTTCCCGAGTAGCATAGATTTGTGGTTGGGACGTACTGTGCTTTGCTTGATTACTGGAATTGAATTGATAAATTTTGAGCTTTAAATAATGAATTATGTCAACATAACTTTGTAGTTAAATGTCTTTTAAAGACTCAGTGGTTAAACAGTTCATCACTTAATTTAAAGTATTGGGTTCGAATCCTATCATTTTCTGAAAAATGTGTTTTGTTATGGTTTGGTTTTACAATTTTTTTAAAAATTTTATTTATCTTATTTTCTTATTTTTGTATTTTGAACATATAAATTAGGACTTCGAAGCAAGAAATGATAAATATTATCTTTATTTTGTGTTGCATTTTAGTTTTTGTATGAAACTTATTGAATTTTGCGTGAGAAAATGTCCCCAACTCCTTTATTGTTACGCAACAAAATGTGATGACTGACGATCAGCTAGTGAAACTTTTGAAAAAATCCTCATTGTCATCCGATTGACTGACACCTCTCCAATGACCCTCGCAGCTCGGTTTTATATTTATATAAGTTTATGAGAGTCAAAAGATTTAAAACTGAAGAAATTTGCTTTATAGCACCATTAAAGGTATTGAATAGTTATCATCAGTCAATATCAATCAATAACCATTAAACGATAAAATAATTACGATTTAGATGGCTCACAGCGTTAAGCAATAAAACAACATTTCGACAGCAATAACAACATTCAAACAAACAGAAAATTTAATTTTTTTTATTCATTGAAAAAAATCCTATAAACTTAATGTTTTCATATATAAATATGAGATAACGTTTTACAGAACTCTTAAGTATTTCTTTCCATTCTTTCCTTCTCTTTTAATTTTTTTCTGTTAAAATGATGTTCAAGAAGTAAAAATGACCCCCTAAGGTGAAACAAATGACTATCTATAAAATGTTTGTTATTGTTGAAATATACTAAAGAAATAGTGTATTTATCATAAGTCTTTACAAGCATTAAAAAAGCCTTAACTTTTGGGTCATGCATCAAACGAAAAGAGAAAGAAAATTATTATTAATAATAATAAACGTGAAGTGGTGCTAAATTATTGAAAGACTTATTAGAAATTACATGACAGAAGCTTCTACTTGTTAAAGGATTTTAAATATGATACATTTCAATGGACTATTCAGTGTCCATAGAAACACTCTCTGTGCTCTTTCGTTAGCGTACTTTTAAGATGAACTAATTGAAGTTTCTATGCTGCTTTCTGGTCTGATTGACTGGAATGTAAATTTCTGTAATCTTTAACGGATTTTTAAAATTTGAATTTTTTTTGGAACGTATTCTGTCAAAAGTTAATTTTTGAATCTTAAAAAACCGTTAAAGATTAAAATCGACTTTTCTTTATAGATCTAGTTCTAATGGCTTTGATACTAAATATCTTCCAATTTACCCCTCAAAAATGCGTTTTATTGCTAAGCCTCACAAAATTCTCCCAACAAGTTTATTTTAAATGCTTTTATAATGGCGATTAAAGTGTGTATAGTGCACTATACTGACTGTGGCTACAACAACAATCATTATTGTGCATTCCGTAAAAGTGTGGTCAGCCATATTTTAATGGCTTGTAAATGTACTGCTCTGGTATTTCTACAATTCATTTTTAGTATAACAAGGCTCTCTTTTTGTGCTTCAAGCTTTCTTATGAGCATGTAAATGAATGCTCATTTTCACTTTATTAACGAGACATAGAGGGGAAAAATTGTACTTTTTTCCTCCTTACCTCTTCAACATAATTCCTGTGCACATTAAAAGTTATAAATATTTTATAAGCACAATTTTTCTTGCTAGCTTGCTAGCTGCTTTGTATCTTTATTTCTTGTTATTAAAAGTTTTTGGCATTTACAAAGATTCAGTAAGTTTCTTTTAATTGTTGTAAAGAATGGAACGAAAAAAAAAAACTTTTTCCTTAAACTTGCGATTTAGTTTCAAGCATGTAACCAAATCCAACAAGTTATCGTTACAATCTTGTTATTGTGAAAGTTTGCTCTCTTCTTTCTTTGTACGTGGCATGAAATTTTAAAATTTTTGTTAAGTCTTGTATTGAGCGCATTTCCTTGAACCTTAATTATCATGTCCAACAAATTTCGGATGTCAAATGTTTCTCGTGGAAATCCGGAATCGAATTAAATTACAATAATTGCTGCAAAAACAACAAGTTGGAGATTTGTTTTTTCAAATCAAGCATTGGTTGTATTGAGTTTGAAATTCATATCGATCAATATTTTAATAATTCGAGTCTGGAATAATGTCAATATTTTATACAGTTCGTATCCTTAGATAGCTCTAGAAAGGTGTTTATTGAATAATGGTATTTCAGAACCCCCTTCATCCCTATTACAATATTTCCAAAGAGAGTTTTAGACTACCAGACCCTCACACTTACTGACTTCTTACTTCTTTAGCTAAGGTGCATCAAGGTGGATCATAGGATAGAGCATTTCCTTCAAATTTTTCTACCACTTCGGAATATTCAGAATTTTTGTGTCCTTTTCAACACATTCTTTCTAAGAACAGACTGTCAAAGCCCACCTTAAATGTTAAACATCATAAGTGATCTAAAATTTAAATCAGTGCTGATCAGTGCTTCTTAAACTATGATCGGTGGCATACTAGCCCTAACAAACCGAACATATGCTCATTAGCATGCTCACAGAGTAGCTTAAGATGCTCAGTAAGCATATGCTGGTTTATTAGGGTAGCTTATAGTGAGAACCACTGAAATAGGTACTCAGTTTCTAGTCTTGCAAGATTTTTTCAGATATCTTGATTCCAAAACATATAAATTTTATTATAAAAATTTCTGTCGAGTGCCAATTCAAAACCCTTTCTAAAAATTCATCGCTAATGTCATATAATAAATTGAAATATTAAGTATGACAAAACATTATATCATTATTAAAATTTAAAATCGTTATTCCGTGGGAAAAGACATAATTACTTGAAATTTTAATTTTTCTTTCATGTATCGAACTCTTAAAGTTCTCTTAAAAGAGAGATAAGTAAGGGTGTAGCATTCAAATAGTGTGTCTGAAAAATCAGCTCAAAACAAATGAAATTTACGACCATATCAATAATAGATATTTCTAAAATTCTACCAGTATATATCTCAAGTATCTTACTCATCTCCAGGTCAAAAAAAAATCATCCAAGACAGACAGCCAAACTATAAGTTATTCAACCTTTTTAAGTGACAAAAAATAACCAAATTTAGGAATGTATGCACATATTGAGTTAATAATAGACTCAAACGACTCTTGTTAAAAACTTTTTTTTGTTCCTCCTAGTTTTCTTTTTACATGTAAAAAAATGAAGTAAAAATAAATTAAGTTTGCAAAAGTACGGATCACAAAATCTCTACATGATAATTTATTTATTTATATAGAGATACAAAAAGTGTCACAATAAGAATGTCAATAAACAATAATTATTTTGTAAAAAAAGAGAGTCGTTTCACTTTCTGGGACCTGTGTTTATATTGTGTGTGCGTGAGGTCTAAACGAAATAGTGATTTATGGTGTCTAATTTCACAGAACTCAATAAATTGTTTCTTTCTGCTGAGATATACAGTTCTCGTCTCATGAAAATAAATAAACATTTTAAAAGTTGATACTTTTGTGAAATTCTTTCTGTACAATGATTAGTTGACTTTTTTACAATGCATTATTTAAAACGTCAACAAGCAAATTTGTAGCTTTTCATATTTTTGTGCCAATTTTTTCTCGCTCATTCTGTGTCTTTTTCCTCTACGGAACATGACGCGAATTAAATTCAGAAAAAAATTTAAGGTCACTATGAACAACATGTTCACAAGTTTTCTTAAATGATTTTTGTGTATGTATCATATTAATAAGATATGCCAAACAGAAGCGTTACAAAATAAATCCACATCTACAACGTACAATAATATTTTTATTTGTTTTTATAAACTGCCGTAAAATGTGAAGATGGATTTCACTCATTAAAGGAATTTGTACCTGGAGAATTTGAAATGGGGCACATATTTCCTGTATAGACAGTTCTTGATTCCCATTTGCTGATATATATCAATCCAGATATAAGGAAAAATCCAGATAGATATGTGAAGAAAAAGGAGAAGTTCTCTAATCTAATGTTTGAGATCAAAACAAATTTATATTTTTTTCTCAAGACCTTTTTATGGCGAAAATTGGATTTTGGGTTGTCTTTTTGCTGACTGACTGAATGAATGAGTAACCATCGTTTTTACTAAATTTTCTCACTTTTTTTTTAAAAAAATTTTGAAATTTTTTTTCCACCTCGAGATTTTATTTGCAAAAATTGGCTTAATTTGGAGCTTAATTACAGTGAAAGTTGTAAATTAATGTGAAATTTGAGGGAGCAAAGCAGTTAACACTGCAATTATACAATGAATCTTAATTTAAAAGAAGATTTTTAATTTTTATTTTTCAATTATTTTTGTAAACAAACTTTTTAGAATTCCCGCCAAAAAATTCAAATTTACAGTTTACTCGTAAAATCATGTCAACAATTCAACAGTTTACTTTCAAGAAAGTGCGCCGTGAATTACGTAATTCTAAAATTAATTTTTCAAAAAAAAGTTTCCAACTCGTAATTCAGTGTAAAATAAAGTAGGGAAAAATATTGAAAGAGATATCTTTCTCTCTATGCTTAATTACGTATAAATTATTTAAGGATTTATTGAATTGGAAAAGAAGGCAAAAAGGAACTTTCTTCATGCATGTTGTCGTCAAATGGCATTTGAGTGAAGGATGAATTGAAAATTCATGTGAATTAAATTTCAATTTACACTCTTTTCATTCATGAATAATAGAAATTTGCTCTTTTATTGCCAAAATTTTTTTAAATTGGTTTTTAATTTCAAAGAAAGTTTAAAGAATTTACGTCTTGCACAAAAAAATAGGAAGTAGAAGCTTGATATACATCTAAGAATAAATAAAAGAGAAAATGCGATTACCTTTCGAAAATCCATAAATCCATTACATTAAGCCTTAAATTATCCTTCAAACAGAAATTAGTCAAATATAATCTTCTTTTCCCATTCTTTTCTTTCTGTCGTCTCTGTCTCTCAGTCCACAAACAAACAAAAAAGAGCACAATTGCCCGCAAGAATCAATTGAACATGCGTTCATTAAGGTCTACAGAATGGGATTTGTGAAATGCAGTAGGAGCTGGAGGAGAAAGAAGGACAAAGAGAGAGAGACAGAGACAGAAAGTAAGGAATTAAGGCTGTATACAAACTCATGGATTACCTGAAATGAAAACAAACAAATCAACACCATAACAACAGGCAGTTTTATTTTTAACGAGATCACCACTGGATGACAGCCTTTTTTTGCATGACCAGACAATATTTTCTTTCCTTTCTTTCGTACTTTTTTTTATTAGCCTTTTTGCCCCCACAACATGCCACAAATTTTTTTAACAATGAATGTTTATCCTCAATTCTGTAGTCTCAATCCTCTTTATACACTCTACTAGGAATCTGTGTGGGAGAAAAAGACAAATGAAAATAGAGTTCTAAAAAATTCTGTTCTGTTTTCAATTTTTCAAAAAAAAAATAGTGTTTTATGCTTGACAATAGGAATTAAATTAGGGTGGTCAATACATGCATGTAGTGTAAAAGAGAAAAATACGAGATAAATAGCCATTTGTCTGCCAATGTCTTTATTGTATATTAAGCAATAAACATTTATTTTTAAAAGAAAGAAATAAAAAATTGCATGAGAACATCATAAAAGTTTCATTATTTCTTCTGAGAGTCGTAAATTTCTATAAAATAATATAAAATTGAAAGAAATGTGAAAAATGTTAAATTTCTTTTTTTGTTTTTTTTTTGCAAAAATATCGCGAGGTGATTTCTTTTGTCTGACTGCTCCATGTTAATGCTAATTCCTTAATTGATGATTTATGATGACGACCTATGGATTCATTGATTTGTTAGCCATTAATTCTAACTAAATTGATCATAAAATTTTCATTAACATGATGTATGTTAATAAAAAATAAGCCTAATGGATGTATCTTCGATGTCCAAAACATTAAAAATGTGAAAACCGTAATAGTAAACTATTAAGATAATTTTTATGTGGATGAATATGGAATCTTGAAATTTTTATAAATCAGTTAACGGTTAAAATACATTAAAATTTTTAAATAAATTTTTTATGTTTTCTATTGCTAAAAAATTAAGTAAAATTGCAAGTAATGCTCAAATTTGGCTAGGATTTTTAGGGAAAAATTCAAAAAAATTCTAGTCCAAATTTTTCATACAAAAAATACGAAAAATCCCCCCTCGAAAAATTTCTGGCTATGATTTTGAGATTATTGTGGTAAATCCAATGGCGTAGCAGGGAGGGGGTTTAAAAAACTCAAATGAGTCCCTTATAAAGGAACGCAATTTTTTTTGGAAGGGTTATTAAGTTTCTGATTTAGCCCCTGACAAAAGGACACCAAAAAATAAAAATTTATGAACTTTTTTACTCGTAAATTAATATTTTTTATTGCGTCAAAAATCGAGTTAATTATTTTTTGCTATGCATCGGAGAAAGTCAAGAGAAGCACCACTTTTTGTGAAATATTCAGTTAACAATATCACAAAATTTAATTTTGCCATCATCTCCTTGAATGCTCAAATTATTAATAGAATAAATTCGAATAAAACAGCCAGTTCCGTGAGTTTTTACAAAGTATTTCTCCGTCTTGTATGATCTACGATTTTCCCATCATCATAACTAATTTGATCTTTCCATACCAGTTTTTCTTACATGAGAAAATGCCAATAATATCTATGCCGACAACTTTTTAAAATTCAACTTACATTCAACCAGATTCTTCACAGCCATACCAATAAATCTTATCGATCAATTCTCGATCACTTGATATTTCTCAACAACATAGTTGATACTTTTAATCATCACAGAGATGCGCTTAAATCATGTCACATAAGATATCTTTACATGCTTTATTCTTTCTCTTAAAAAAACAAGAATGATTAAGAAATGTAAAGTGGAATAAATTTGATTAAAATATTTTTATATACGTGCGAGCTATCAAGTTCAATCAATCAAAGTCATAAATGTTATATAAAATATAAAATAAAATGTAAAAACAAGAAGAAGATTTCATTTCTGATTCAGAGCGAGGTTTTTTTTGCAATATCAAAAACCAACAGATACACATATTGATGTGTATCGAATGTGCACTGAAATGATTGCTATAAACTGAGTTATTAGATAAATGTTTTATATTTTCTTCTTTATTTTTTGGAATCATAAAAGCAAACCGCAACGGGGCAAGGCAATTTATTAAATGAAAATGGTTGTTGATTATTAGTTTCGTACTTTACTTCTCTCTCTATCTACCTTTTCCTTACATTGAACTCGAATGTAAGGTGTCGTTTAGAAATGACGGCCATCAGTGGCGTAGCTAGAATTTTTGAAAGAAGGAGGGGTACGGGATAGAAAAAAATTAAATTTGAAAATTATGGCAATTATAAATCAATTTTTGGAACATTTTTCCTGTTAATCATCTTATCCTGGTCATTTACGCATCTAATGTCCATCAAAAAATAGAACTTTAGTACCCGCTCTACCCTGAGACTCCAATATTTATAGAAAAGGGGACTCCACTAAATGCAGGTCATCATTTGTAAACAATCCCAAATTTTATTCGATTTCTTTATAGAAAGAAATTGAATTTCTAATTGAGCAAGACAATAGGATTCTTTTTATTAAGAAAAGGTTACAATGAACCTTAGTTCTCCCTCACTCACACAATTTTTTTTATTTTATTTTTTTTTTCATTAATCATTCGACAAAAGTACCTAAATTGAAAATAGCACAATAATTTATTTACTTTATTCTCTTTTCTTAATGCTGAAGTCAGCTAGGCATACATTCGTAGAAAATAATCCGTGTAAAAATAATTAAATCCCAAAATCCGCCCATTTCACACTCCTTTAAGCGTATCCAATCATTTCGATTGATTTGTTATTGTAAAAAATATAGCTCAACAACAAAAAAAAGAAATTCATTACATTTAATTTTATTTAAAATTGAAGGCAGAAAAAAATGGATGTAAATTGAAACTTTTTAGAAGAATTCTTTTTTTTTCATTTTATTTTCATCATTAATGTAGCACAAAAACATCGACAACGTCGGTGAAATGATTAAAGTAAAATTATTGTAAAATGCCAGGTTTTGTTACACATTTATTTTTATTTTTGGGGTGCGACGGAAATGTTGGGAAATATTTTGAAGGTGAAATTTAATATTTTGAAATTTTACTTGAAAGGGGTCATCAAAAAGCAAGGGGCGTAGCCAGGGGGGGGGGGGGTTCCTTAGGTGCCCGAGAACCCCCCTCGAGATCAAAATTCAATACAGATTTTAAATTTTTTTTTATTTTCAAAATCGAAAAATTAAGTTTTTATAGAAAAATGATGAAGACTAATCGTAAAATCAATCTTAATGTCTAAAAAATGAATAAATACGCCCCTGTCAAAAAGTGATGTCCAAAATTTGGAGTACGAGAAAGGATTTGATGTTTGGTTCCATATTTTTCTGGATAGTGGCGTATTCATAATTTTATTGAAAAATTTTAAGCTATTTTGACTAAATGGGTTCACATCTCATGGATAAGCACCCCTTGAATGGCACATTGTTCCAAACAAAGGTTATAAATCCTGCTGATGAAGACTTGATTCCAGCCAGGAGTGTAGTCAGAAATTCTTCAAGGTATTTGTTTGAAATTTTTTCATGGAAGCAACAAATGTAGAAAAAAAAATTGTCGAGGGAGTAATTTGGGTGATAAAATACCCCACCTGGCTATGCCCCTGATGTAAGCTTATTTTAATTTTTCTCAATATTCCTTTCAATATTTTTCTGAAACTTCTCTTAAGCTCCGCAATTCCACTATAAATCCCTAAGCTACTTCCCCAACTAACATTAAGTCGATGCAAAACTCTTTGTAGAATCAACCATTAAACAATTTTAAATGAGTAAACCTTAAAATCCAGCAATCAAACCTCATTCGCCTAGGCCCGTATGTCACATATCAGAGAGAAAAAAACAGATTTTTCCTAACATCCAACGGGCTTAAAAACTTGTGAATATGTGTTTTGCATGAAGAGTGAGAGATGGGAAGAAGGAACAAAATAAAAAAGAAAAGCACTTGTAAAAGAAAAGAAATTTTTACACGTGAAATACACAACTTTTCCTCATTCGACTCGGAGAAGAGTGATATTGTTATGTTGTCTCGTTAGATGTTTCTTGTATGTTAATGCTTTTATGCTTATATTGCTTTTTGTGAAAATAAACACTTGTCGCGCTATTTGTTAAATTGTTTTTCAAATCACATGTAGATGTGCCATAAATATAGTTTTTTGATACGTATTAAATTGTTTTAGCTTCATTTCTCTGTGTGTTTTTAGTTATTATTGCTATTATTATTATTTTTGTTTGTTGTGTCGACTGTGTTTAACTATACAGATGGATAGCTACATACATATATTTTATTTTATATGAATGTGTCACAATCAATTGTTTCTCATGTATTTTATATTTATATCGAAAAATGAAAATGAAGATGAGAAAGAGACAAGCTCTACCCCTTTTGATATTATTTTACGTTCATGTTCAGAGATTTGTCGTCTCTTAAACCCTCTTGTGTTTATTGATAACTCATATACGTGTCTATCTACATACGTTCATGTCTATATTATATTATATATATACATCAGCGCCTTATTTATGTTATATGCAAAATATAAACTTATATTCCATGTTTTTGCCTGATTTAGAAAATTGTCTGAATAATTCTTGAAGCAGAACCAAAACAACAACTCGAGCATAGTTCGTTCCTTAAAAAATATAAAAATATATGGGAGAAAAACTAAAATGCAAAATGAATAATAATTAATTAAAAAAGCCCTTCTTACAAATTGTTTATTCATTATCGGTCTACAGCATTTCTTCATGTTCAACTTCCCTCCCCAATATTTCTTTCTTTTTTGATTTCTTTACAACAAAATATTCATCGTGAATGAGCGAAAGAGAAAGGGAACCCACTAATAAACAGCACACAAAAAAAAATTACAAGGAAATAAAAAAAGGAACCTCTGAGGGCAGCCAGGAGTGCGAAGATATGGTAAAATAAAAAAAAGGAAAAGAAAAAATAATAGACGACAATAGTACAAACATTTAAACATTTACAACATTGTTATTTTTTTCGGTTCGATCATTTATAATGAATACAAGGATGAAAATGTATGTTTTTTTGTTCCTTTCTCTTGTCGTTATTTTTCATCCTTTCAGTTTTTCCATTCATTCATTCATTTCATTTTATGTGTGGCATAGAGTCAAGCTTGATTTTTTTATTGCATGCTATACACAGGCACTTGCCGTTGCTTCAACCGTAATACATATAAAAAAAGAGCGGAAAATCGTAGATTTTTTTTTGTTACAAGCAATTTTGAAGTTGCTGTGTGACTTGCTTGACGGTTGAAATGGAACAAAGACAGTTGGAAAAATTCACGTTGTGGAAATCTTTCCCTCGGGCTGGTTAGAATGATTTTAAGAATCAAGAAATGTTCATGTTCGCGCAAAAACATTCCAGTGAGCCGACTGATGAGGGTTGTGTCTCGTAATGTGAACAGTCTTTTCTGCAGGATAAAAACATCCGTGAATATGGAGAAATGAGAAAAAAATCTCTAAAATTGGCTCCTTTTTTCCTCTGCATTTTTTCCCTCACACAATACATGAACGAAAATTTCTTTTCACTTTTCCAATGTGGGTATGTAAAACGTAAAATCACGCCCCATTGTAATGCGATATAGACATAGTTAAATAAATTTATATAATCCCCTCCACTCGCATCGAAAATGAGGAAAACGTAAAGACATTGTGCAAATAGGCGTGGCCATACGATATCGAAATGCTACGATTGGTCGACAATGTCGTTAATTCGAAAATTTATTTCCATCTCCTACATGCATGTGAGAACTGGTTTCCCCCGCTTTTTTTTTTGTCTCGTTTGCAACGTTGCCTGCCTGTTCACAGAATGTATGAAGAAGGCAGAAAGAAATATGAAACAAAAATGTACTGCTATGTGTTTTGCCTTTCTCGTATGTTTACTGTGGAAATAGTGGAATAGTTAGTTGGATTTTCTTCGTGAACGTGTGCGCATCGACGCTGTACACGCATCGTTAAGAACAAAAAAATTTTTTGAATCTAGAAAATATTTCGCTCGCTCGTAGAGCATTCGAAAAGGAAGTATCGGTGAAAAAAAAATATTTTTCATTTTTCAATGAACGGAACTATACATTGAATATAGAATTTTTGTTACACTTTCCACAAGCTACGAGTGTATTGGTACTGAAAAAAAAATATCCCGTTATATCTTCCTTTTTTGTGTATAAGAAAAACTTGGAAAATTCCAAAGGACAATTCTAAATAAAAAAACGTTATTTTTGGTGGAAAAAATATATATATATGTACGACAACGACAAGGAAAAGAAGGAAGAATTTTTTTTAGAAAATTATGTGAATGAGAGAGAAAAAATTATTCATTTGAGCCTCAACGAATTTTCTTTTTTACCATAATTATTATTTGTTTTTCCTCCGTTTCATTTTTCTCTCTGTTTATGAGTGCGCTTATTTAAGTTTTTTTTCTGGCATATATCCTAGAGCAACAATAATCACACATAGTAATCCAACTCGTGAGGACATACACTCGAGAGAATTGATAAACTTTTTTTTATTTTTTATTTTGAATTCGGAGGAAGGAAAATAAGGAAAGAAATGATAATGAAGTTGAATAGTGAAAGTAAATTGTGACATCCGAGAAGAAGTGCGTGGACAAACAAACTAATTACAATTATCAGTTATTGAAGGTCATGAAAGACAGAGAAATGTAAAAAAATAAATAAGTTAAGACATCATGCTGGTATCATCGGTAAAAAAATAAATAAATTATGATGAGTGAGAATAAAGACTCAATTATTGACGTGTATTGACACACACACGAACTATTGTCCTTCGTTTCTATCTTAAATGCCTAATGACTGTCGTAGTTTGTTAGTTTTTGTTGTTCACTTGATGAATAAATTTTATCATTTAGTTCTTTGATAGTGGTGACAAAAATAATAATAATAATTATAAATTAATTACAAAAAAAATAAGGAAAAATTGTATAAAAAATATTTCAATCAAAAAGTGCAAAGTAATTAAGGAGAATAATTTTTATACTATTAGCAAAGCCTATAAATATATCAAATTATGGCATCATATGCTCAGTTTGGTTATTCATATCCGTCGGCCAGTCAGGTATGTAAAAATCTTCATCAGCCAATATTTAATTAGCAATCGACTCGATAAATAAAAAAAAATTTCATTTTCTCGTTTTAATTGGGATCATTTCAAGAAATCTCTCAATTTTCTTCAATGTGTTGATAATCGTTTCTTTTATTGGACATTAGGGACTGTAATTAATTTTTTATTTTGCATTTAATTAATTTTTATTTACTTTTTCTTGATTCCGCACAAGTAACATTTATAGAAATTTTAATATCCAAATATTGACTAATTAATTGTTATACATTCGATTTTGGGCCGTTTGATTTCATCGCCAAAACTTTTCTTTCCAATCATAAACATAAAAATAAGAAATAAAATAAGAAAAAAAGAGAATCGCTTGGTAGCGATATAAATAAAAATAAGGCAGACAAAAAAATAAGATTGAATGTGTGCCGAAAACAGAATATTGAGAATTTTAGCGCAAAATCCCACAAGAATGATTCCAAACTTGTTTCCAACTCCTTTTTTTCTGATTCTCGTTGATGAAATATCTCATTTTTTACTTCATGTGTCATTTGTGACTTAATATAGAATTTCTTTTACTTCATTTATTTTGGGTTTATTTATTTTTTTTCTCGATTGAGAATTATTGAAGATTTTGAACTTTTTAAGGCGCAGTTTTGATGGGTTAGGGATGTGTGAAAATGTTTTGATTAGTTATGCAGGGAGATGTTCAGTTATGGTTCTCATAATATTAAACCCTGTCGTCTGACATTGACAGCAAAAAGGGGTTTTATGGTCGGTCACTTAATTTATTGGGTATATAGACTTAATGGGGTTACATGTTGCGAAATTAGTGATACAATCATTAATTTATAGAGCATCCAATTTGATATAGAACCTGATTTAGTGCTGTAAATATTAAGAATTTAGTTTAATTCTTACTTAATTCTCAAAATTAACTTAAAACTTATTAAGTGCTTCATATTAACGACTCTCTGAGCCGCAGTATCTTCAGCTCATCGCATTCTTAAGTATTCAGTCAATGCGGAACTAAAAATAATAATTACCGATTTTTAAATTTACAAAAAAAATTAAAGTTTGCAATTTTTTTAAATAAATTTTTTCACAATCCGATAAATATTTATGTCGACGTCACTAGAAATTATTCATAATTCTGACCCACAAACTTACATTCATCCCTAATTTATTTAAATCTAAAATACTAAAAAAAGTCAATCATCATCCACCATAGTCAATTCAAATCCATTAATATCCTCATAAATTTTTGATACCTTTTAAAATAAGGGACAACTTAATAAAAGAGCAAAGCAAAGCAAAAAAAAAAATGCACATAGGTCACAACATGTGTCCAACCACTTAAAAAAATTTCTGTCAGTTATTGATTGCGCCATGAAGCATTAGAGAGGGTAAATAAATAAAATTTCATCATCTTAATATATTTTTGACATTTTTTTATATGATTTGTTTTTATTATCAATGTCAAGTCGATAGACGTTAAAGTGAGATGCGAAAAATTATTCCCTGCGCATGTTTCGCACACAAAAAAGAATTGTAAAGTTCTGAATCAGGGGATGACTAAAGTAAAAATATGTCCATTTATGTTGATGCTGATTCATTCAATTTTTTTTCTCTCCCTTAAAATTATTTCAATTTTTTACTGCTGTTCATGTTCATGCTGAGGTTGAAAGAGTCTGTAAGACGTAAAAGTTTCTATTGACTTAAAAAAAAGTTTAATTCTGTTGAGAATTTCTTTTTTGCTCACTTACACCTCAAATACTCATTCTTTCTATGATTCTTCATTAAAAAGTTGTAAAGACAAATTACTGAAAATTTATAAAGCAAATCAAGTAATGCAAGAAGGAAGAACAGAAAGGAGAAAAAAAAAGTTGTTGAAAAGAAAAGAGTAAAGTGAGGAGAGAAAAGTTTATGTTCGACTACCAACAGGTATGCTCATCGACTCAACTTACAGCACTTACAGCAGCTTGTTCCTACACATGTTTTTCCAACATTATATGATTTGGACATTTCGAAGAAACAGTAATTCACAGAAATTAATATCATTCAATTGCAATAACGACAAATTCCTGCAATCAATATCTTTATGGAATCTCAATGCGAGACTCCATTCTACCCATTTATACTCTTTTGTACCATTTCAATTTAATTAAAGTAAATGAAATGAAAGAAGAGAAATATTTTCATTTATAAATGAAAGAAAAAAAAACTCGAATCGATCTCCATTGTATAGTAATTAATATTCAGATTCCATCAACAGTTTGCATTGAAATTCATGAATCCGGAGAAATATTTTCTTCAGATTTTTATCATCTATCAAAAAGTATTCGTCGTATATGATATAAAAGTGTTGCAGATCTCCTCGATTGGGGTATGAATTGTCGTTGACTGAAAGGGGTTGGCTAATGAGTTTTGACTGTGAATCATGCTCACTGAACACCATACGGTACGATTGAAGATTGTTTTATGTCTGTTAGGTACAGTGGGGTTAGTTTTGACTTGGACCGAATGCTTTTTTATCGGGGTTCAGCACTGTCTAAATAAATTTCATGGAATTGTCAAATATTTGACTTTCTGTACTGAATGTGAGATTTATTTTTAAAAAGCAGGAGTGTCCTTCCAAACAGGCCAATGATAGATAACTTAAGAATAGAATATTTAATTTATTTTATTGGAATTTAAATAATATATTTAAGGGTGTCTTAGGGAATGCTGTGAGTTAACTAAGTAGAGCAGGTAACGGTAACTGGAAGAACCGTAGAAACAACCTTCAGATATTTTTGATTTTGTAACTAAATTTTTAAAAATTGCCTAAATTTTCAAGATTTAAAAATTTAAATTTTTCAAAAACTTTTAAATCAAATATAAATAGGGTGGTCATCAAAATTTCATGAAAATCCAGGACAATCCCGGATAATAACGAGCAGATAGCCAGCCTAGCGTTAACATTTATGATTAATTCTAAAAAATCTTGAAAATCCGAAACAATTAAGAGACTTCTTTTAAATTGATATCTAACGAATCTCGAATAATTTGAAGAATGACTTCAAGATATCTGAGAGATAGTTATTAGATTTTTCTGGAATCAGTTTCCGGAATTAATGCTTTTTTCAAATGTGCCCAAAAATAAATCACTAAATAAATTTACGTCGCTCCATGCAGCTTTGCAACTCACTATTTTTTGTGTGGACGATAGAGAGACAATCAATGCGCTTCAATCGTCTTGGAATGATTAAATGAAGTCAGAATGTTTCTCATCATAAATTCATATTTTACTCAAAGATTTCATCTTATCATTTCATGAAAAAAAGAAAGAAATATGAGAATTTATATGCTGAAAAAGACAATGAAGCAAAAATATTTATTTACGCATGAAGAAGCAAAAGGAAAGAATTTTTCATATTTCCAGGCACGAAATGAATTGAGCGGGGAGCAGAATAAAAAAAAAGTTAAAGGAATTTAATTGTTTTCTCTTATCCTTCATACATAACATATATGCTTGCTGTATGTAATAATGTCAGAAATTAGAAATCATATTTTTCAACACAAAAAACGAAGTTGTTGCTTGCTTACATGTAGGGAAAGAGCTGCACTTCAGTTAAGTAGAAAGAAATTATCGTAATGAACTCTGAAGCGCCTTCTGCAACAAAAAAAAACAAAGAGAATTGCAGTAAGAGAAGCAACAGCAGCATCAACAAACAAAAAAGTTCACAACGCAAGTTGTCATAATATTTATTATTTCTTATTTTGTTCCATTTCAAAAAATAATATACGACGATCATGATGATGGAAATGTGGCGATAATAAAGCAATATTTTTTTTCGCTATCATAAAATATTTTATTGTGATCCAAAGCGTATGTTAAGGTTTGAATTATTCATGTGATGAAGTTGATTGTCTTAATAATTCATTTCTGACTTTTTTTGCCTTTTCTTTTAATGTTCTCATGCTGTTGTTTTTGCACTCATAATATATAAAAATATACATGCACAAAAAAATTGAAAAATAAATAAATTTAATCAAAAGTATAAAGAATGACCTGGGAAGCTATGGAAAGATGCTTGATTTGATTGAAGGCTTGTGATTGTCAGTGCTATCAATTTATGATTATCAATAAATATTTCGAAAATGGGAGAAACTTTGCTGTGCTATAAAATGCATCTGATGTTTCCCATGGTGGATGGTTTGGAAGTAACTTGAGAATGATGTAGTCAAGGTGCGCTTAACTTAGGAATTTTGATTTTTTTATTGTGCTATATAGAGGGTAATCTGCTAGGGTGAGGGTAAAGAGTCGTTCGGATACTACGTAACACTTAGGGAGTGGGTCTCAGATTTGTTACGCTTCATATTAAATTTTTGGTTTTTTAGAAACAAAATTGGTTACGTGAAATTTTCAAAAATAACCATTTTTAGCGTCTCCCTAAGCCCCCCCCCCTCTAAGGCCTCCTTGCCAGCATAGTTAGGTAACAGTCTAAAATCAGAAGGATGTAGGTTCGATTCCCACCAGAATCGATCTCTCTCAATCAGTCTACAGTTTGCTGCTGATATATGGACAAGGAATATCCGAAAAATTACTAGTTAATGCACCTTGAGAGCAATATACCCCGACCGATCTGATTTATGTCCAAAACATTTGGATTTATATTATAAATTCTGATTTTATTATTGCCGTAAATTTGATGTCGAATTTCTCCATGAAATTTAAAAAAAACGTTGTCTATATATCAAAAGCATCCAAATGACTTATTTTGATGCATGTAGGAGAGTCTCAAATTGAAATAAAATCACAAAAAGTCTTGTAAATGTCTGCTAATTTGAGTCAGAAAAAATAATAATAATCTAAAAATGTTTGTAAAGGATAACAGTAATCCAATCCAATAAAATCACATTTAATGTGATGTTATAGCACAAGCGAACAAACAGGTTGAATTTTGTGATACATCCATTTAGATTCAAAAATACACAAATCTATTTAAATTTTTTTAAATATTAAAAAATATATATATTTTAAAATATTATTTCCATATCTCGTTATATAGATAAATAAATTAAGTAAACGTGTGAAAATTATCTTCACATGTGGAAATTAAATCATTTTATATTTAGACGTTCCTAAAGAAGAGCTTGGTCTTTCTATAAATTTTTGAATCGATACAACAATATTTGATAATAAATTGTCTCAGCATGATATTTGATGAATTAACATAATTGATATATTATTTTGTCTGCGCGCGTTTGCCTGGTGACTTTTTTTTTGTGTATTGTGTTTCTTTTTTCACTTTCTGCTCTTATGAAACATAATTTTTTTGGGGATGCTTCTTTCATTCTTCCTCTCTCACTCTCCACAATTCGCTGCCTTTTTTTTCTTCCTTAAAAAATATTCCGGATGACAGAGAAATTTTTTTATAAATTAATTTTGAATTATTTATGATGTTCATGGAAATATTTATTTTTTTGAATGCCACAAAAAAGGCCATGCTTACACACGGTCGCGAGAGAGAAGAGAATATGATTTAAAATGTCTATTGATTTATATCCTAAAATGCGAAGTATGTGATTTACAAACATATTTCATATCTACGTTATGGAGTGTATAGTAATATCTTAATATGTTTAACTTCCATGCTTTGCGTGCCGCTAATGGTGTGTGGAAAGATACATACTTAAATAATAATAAAGAAATATGAAAAAAAACTTTCCCATTAAGCCAGCGAGTAAATGAAAAATCAATTCGAATAAATAGGTACATGTATGTGCATATACTCATATCATACCTTTTAATTGTATGTAGGTGAAAAACTCAATTTATTTATAGAACAAAAAATGTTAAGGTTTATAACTTTATTAGCGGATTATTTAGTGAAATTTTGCTAGCTACGTGCTGTGATTTTGGTTTGTCTAAATGTCTTGAATTTTAAGAAAATCTTCAAAATAATTTTTTGAGGTTAGGTTTGTTTAGTATGCCTAAATGAAGCGTAATTGTTGAGTTTATGGATTAACATTTTGAGGTTAAAACCGTAATATTTCGTAGAGAATAAATTTGAAATTTTTTGAGGTTAGATTCCGTGAATTTCAAACTTAGACCAGTAAATATTTTAAGTAAAATACAAATTTTTATAAAATCTGCCATTTATAATGAATTTTTAGGTTATAATTATTTTTGAAGTTAAATTTTGAGGTTAGGTGGTATTTTTTATTCCAAATCCACTCCAAAACCTAACAAAAATCGTAATCTACCCTCAAAATATAATCGTTAATTTCAGCAGTGACCCCCCTAATTAAATTTGATTTATCTGACAGAGAAATGCGCTCACCCCACCTGAAACTTAACCTGTGACACTTAAAACAATAATTTTTATTATTTACAGCATTCATAGCTGCAATAATAAATGAGAACTCGTTCATAAATTGCACACAATTCACAAACGAAATGAATAATACAAAAAAAATAATAATAAAATTTTCATCTCAAAAAAAGGGAAGAGCGAGAGCGAATCAAACTGTGAATTAAATAAATGAATTAATTTTTAATCTTATTTGTATAAACTATTGAGCGTTAAATTATTTATTCACAAAAAGCACTAAACTGTCACTATAATAAATTAATTTGCAGATGATTTATAATCGCTATTCAGATAAATATTTTTATATTCAAATGAATTCGCGCACAAGAGCCATTTTTAAATATGTTCAGCTGGTGTAATGTGTTAAGTCATGTCTCTGATCATGACTCTGATGATTTTTCTCGCTCTTTTATTTCTTTCTTATAACTTTTTTTTCTCGTCTCAATATGTTGATCATTTTGGTGTCTTTGGAACGAAAGAAGAAAAGAAGAATAAATTGTCAATTCAGTATAACGATCTAGATAACGAAAAACTTTACGGAAATGGCTTTTCAAAATTTATATATATAAGGTATAACATTTTATAATATGTATATCTAGGCATGCATGTATGAAGTTAATCAGAGATGAAACTAGACTTCTTTTCACGAATCAAACAATTGCCGCTAACGAAAGATGTCAATTAACTTTTTTTTTCGTCGATGACGATGATGACGATCAACGAAACATAAAATAAAAATTGAAAAGTGTTAAAACACGTTGACACTTTTGATAATTTTTTCCTCCTTCTTCAATTCGTCTTCATATAACATGTCTTGTATATTGAGTGCCCGAGTGGCACATTTGAATCTATTTCTTAACTGGATAGTTTTATAATGCTTGTAGATTTGAAAATAGATTGAGATTAGATAGATATATTGGGGGTCTCTCTTACTCTTGTTCTTGATTACTTCTTTAAGAATGATAATTTAATAAGGTCGTGTATCTAGTTAGAAGGTTTTGTATCTAGAAGCTAATAGAAAGAATGAATAATTCCGTATAATGTTTCCCAATTGGGATTCGAACCCACGTTCTACGATTTTTAGTTTCGGATTAGGTTACTTGACTATATAGTCAAATGACTTGAATAGGATACACCCTTTTCCTGTTTTGTTGACCTCATGGTAAATTTGGTCATTTTTTGGGTTTGTTCGATAAGCAGTCATCATTTGGTTCTAATATCATGGAATACAGTCCACCATGTGAAATTGTGTTGATTAAGACAACTCCCTTAATTTTTCAATCACCTTAGGTATAACCTGCAAAATAAACCCAAGACACTGACTCCTAAGTATCAATTTGTATTTCATGTCCAGCCCGGATTCAAATTTATTTTAATTTTTGTCTAAAACAGTTTTTTTCTCTCAATCGACCTTTCTTCTTCTTCTTCTTTTTCTGTTACTCACTCTTTATTCTTATTGATTCAATATCGATTTGGGTTGTTGAAAACGAAATTATGTAAATTGTTTGTGGATGGACAAAAAAGATATAAATATATTGATATTTATACTAAGTTAAATATTTATTTTAGAGATTTATATTTTTTTTTCTTGTGTCCATAGTTTTCATAATGATTTGTATGTCTGAGACTTTTTTGAACGGGCAAGGAGAGAGAGAGAGAGAGAGAGAGAAAGATAGTTGAAAATTCTAATCGGCATTTCTTTTATATTTATTTTATTTTTTGTTAATTCAATAGATGAGATATAAGTATTTATGTGGATAAAATATAGATCCAGATATAGATATTAAATGCGGTTTGATCAGTCGACGAGAAGAGATATTAGAAGAAGAAGGTCCTAATGAGTCTGTCGATAATGTTTTTGTGCCATTTGATATGAATATAGCAATGTGATAAATCTTTTCGCAAAAAAAGGAGATGAAAATTCTCAGATTACAGACATTTTTCTAGGCTTATTCACTTAGATCAAAAAAATTTCACTGGTTAACTGTTAGATCTAGCAGCGTTACTTCTGCATGAATAGAGTGTCTATTCAGCTCAGATCACAAAAGAACCCCGTTGCTTTGAATTAAAGACCAATTTAGAAGCCATTGCACACAATATTGTGTTGAAAATTGAATAAATTTGAAGTGTGAAATTATGGACGCAGTTCTACTTGATGACTGCAATCAAGACCGACTGGTCATGGTTGAAGAAGAACCACTGAATAAATTCAAACCCGAAAATAATATTTTCAGTAGTGGAACCGCCTTAATAACCCGTCCACAAACGATATATGTTATCTAATGCTAATGTCCGCATTAAATATCAATGAAAAGAATATTTTAGCACTTTCTTGCTTATGCTGTCCCATATGATTTGTTGTCATTCAAATGATATGACCAAATGAGTGTGAGCTGCAGTGACTAATTAGAATTTCATTAGATTTTAAGTAAGCAATTCAAAAACTCATCTTGTGAGACTAATGACGGAAACAACCGAAAGCCAAACAGCGATAATAATAATTAATTTTATCGTTTTTCATAAAGAAATAACAGCAAAATCATTGGCATCATCGTAAGTTCTTTTTTTATATTTAAAAACCCGAAGTGGAAAGAGTTGTGTATGGGGATAGATAGAAGAGCTACAGGATTGTACGTAAAGAGGAAAAATGAACAGACAACAAGCAAAACAAAAGCATAAAACAAACATGTACAATAAAATCTCTTTCATCATAAAATTTATGTTTGGAAAATTATGCTCAATGTGCTTTTTTACTATTCTGTAGCTGTAAGCGAGACAGAGATAGATATAGAGACATTCAAGTAAATTAAATATTAAGAGTGGGTTAAAAACTCTGCAAAACTGCAAAAACTTTATTGTACTGAATGTGTATTATATGCATTATAAGTGGCAATGCGAAACACAAACATTTTATGATATTTAGTGCTTGTGTAAAATGGCAAAAATTTGCAGCTTTTTTGGGGCTTGTTAATTAATTTTTAAAATGTTTATTGCCATTCGTAAACAAGAGTTAATCGCATGTTTATAGTAGATGCACACATAAATATATTTAAAAGTTTTTGACTTCACAATTGGAGAGTGATTAGGGGTTTCGGTATCTTGGCTGGGAAGGATGGCATTTCTGAATTATCATTTTTGGAAGAATCAGCTAATTAGAAGCAAATATCGTAGTCGATCCCGAGATTCCACTCCATGAAACCTCTATCATGTCGAGCAGCATTAAAAACGAGTGTAAATACGATTTCTTTGGAAGGTGCACATGCATATATGGCAAATAAGCTTTTCAAACCACATCCAACCTTATGCTGCTTCTTCTTCTGCCTCAAACTTATTTTATTTTATTATTATAAGTTTCTTAGTTTTTCCCCCTTTTTCTTCTCTTATCATGATGCAATCGAAAGGCAATAAATTAACTACTTCAGTCTCTCTTTTTACTAACAGTCAGCAAATCATTATCTCTCTTACTGCTGCCATCAGACAATCTGAAAGCATACAGTAATTGATATCATTCACTCAGGTGGTTTAATTAATTGACTTTTATCCCTATTTTGCTTTTATTATTATTCTTCGCAGACTTCTTTACGTCTTCTTCTTCTTCATATGCGTAGCTATGGATGTTGTAAAGTAAATCAAATGGTAAATAGCAAAAAGCAAAGAAGGTTTAGGTCATTTCATCGACATAAACCAAAAAGGTGAATACAAAAAAGAGGAGACTATGAATGGTGTGTGCTGTACAGAACATGGGTGTATTTTGCTAAATAATTTCATCTATAAAAGGAAAATAAATTTGTCGATGATGTGTTCAGAGGTTGAAATCACCACCTTCTTATTGAATAAACCTAAAGGAGAATTAAATGGAAAAGTCATCCTATAGTCACCCGAACCTGAAATTGTGTGTATGGTACACAGAGGAAAAAAAAACAAAAGAAAGAAGAACACATAAATCTAAATTTTATTATTTGCTGGTTATACACACCACACAAATTAATTTCTTCTCTTTCCATATTTTCATTTTACTGGATTGCAGGGACTTTTTTTTTATTTTTTATTATTTCTTCTGTTCTCCTCTGTTGCCTTTTTTCTGTATTTCGGGAAGAGAGTGCCCAAATATTAGTACACACATCCACTTAAAATGAAATTGTAATGTGATTGAAAAAAAGAGATAGAGTTTTTTATTTTATTTATTATTGATTAATGGCTTTTTTGGCTCGTTGCTGACTCGGCCTATTGATAGCATCGTGCTGCCTTCTCAGATATGTGTATATAAACACATTTATTGGGGATTACGTACGTACGTATGTTATGTCCATGAATGAAATTTTCTTTTTTTTCTCTCTTCGCTTTATTTTTTTTCTTCTCATTTTGAGAATTTCATTGATTTCAATTTCAATTAAATCCGTTTTGATTAATTGTCGGGAGGCATCACTGTGTGTCAGTGCGTTTCAACATTTAATTACCATTGCTAATACATTTTATTATTGTTTGATTCTCCTCTTCTGAGGCTAAATGGCTCAACAGCTCTAAACGAGAAATAAAAAAAAAGGTAAAGAAAACAGAGAGAAAAAAAATCAAATTACAAATATTTGATCGTTTATACTTAGTAAAGCGAACGAAATAATTGATTAACAATTATTTGAATATATAGGCACATATTTTTTCATATCGCGTCAAACCAAATGTATAAGACTTTTTTTGTGTGATTTTACGAAACGAAGCACAAATAAATTTTGATTTCTTGCAAATGTTTGCTTATGAAATTCTTCAAATGTTTACACACAAAATAATATGAGAAATATAGAGCGCGAGGTAAAATTCGTATTTATGTAGAAAAAAAATTATTGAATAAGAATCGATTTAGTTTTGGTTAAAAGTGATTAGTTCCGGGTGGAGATGGACTGAATGGTTTATTTTTCTAATAGTGCTGAATTGGTGAATTTGCAAAATATTGCTGAATTAACTGCACATTTTTAAACTATTTGAATCTCGCTGAATTGGCTGAATCTTACTTAATTCGTTGAATCTTGTTGAATTCATTTAATAGCCGAATAATTCTAAATTTGACGAATTAGCTGAAAATAGCTAAATTAAGCTAAAAAGGTTGAATATTGTGAATTTGCTGAATCAATTGAATTTTTCTGAGTAAAGTAAATTTGCTAAATTAACTGAATATTGCTGAATAAGCTGAATATTGCTAAATAAACTGAATATTGCTGAATAAGCTGAATATTGCTGAATAAGCTGAATATTGCTGAATAAGCTGAATATTGCTGAATAAACTAAATTTGCCGAATAAGCTGAATATTGCGGAATAAGCTAAATATTGCTGCAAAAGCTGAATAGTAATGAATTCAACGAACTTTTTGAATAAGAATTTTTCTGAATTATTCCAAACTTGCTGAATCAATCCAAAAATCTTCTTGAAACCCAATATGATTGAACTCCCAGAGCCTTTTCAAATTCTTTCATTACACCTTTATGTTCTTAAATCTTCATTAAAAGACCACTCAATAACTTCACCTTTTTCTCAATAAATATAAAATCAATTACATCACATCACTGAACAAGATTGACGAATTAAGTTCATAAGTAAAAATAAGATTAATAATGGAAATTTCAACCACAAACAACTCAATAATTTATAAAGAAAAAAATGCTCCGCTTAATTCACTGCATTTTCCATAAAAGAAACTGGCGAAAAAAAAAATAAAATACAAAAGAGAGTGAGAGAGATGGAAAGATTTTTTAATCATTAAATTTTCAACTTGATTGCACTTTCATGATGGCAGAAAATATAATAAATGGCAAACTCTCTAAGTTTGCATTTCATTTGTGAACACAGTGGTAACATGATATGTTTTTGTTGTATATCGCACTAGCACTTCACATCATTCTTTTTAGTATCATCAGTCAAAAAATGAAAAAAAGGCAGAGAGTATATGAAAAATAAGAGCATTGTATGTAAAAAGAAGTCATTTAAGCGTTACAATCAATAAACATTGCAAATTTACAGTGAGTTTTACACATTATTAAGATATCAGGGAGAGAATGGAGAAAATATTTATGATGTGGAAGGCTTTAAGTACACACGCATACATCCAACTTTTGACATTTACATTTTTATCATCACTTTTTTTTATGAATTATAAATTCCTTTTTCATCGCCTTTACTTGATGTTGTTTTTTTCCGGAGAGCTGTGAAGTATGTGATTTAATGAGCTATTATCTAAGATAAGTACGGTACGAAAATAAGAAAAAAAAAATATTTTCCACTTTATGGACCACTTAATTTTTTGATAAATTTAATTTTATACTCGAATGTACGTACAAAACATACATACATGCATGAAGGTTAAGGCATAAACTAGCTTGCTTAATGACCATTAGGTACATAAAAAATATTTTCTTATGCCATTAAAATACCATTTGCAATACTTAACGCATGTTCTTCATTTTCGTTCATTGTTGAAATAGAAATGTCAACATAATCAATGAATCGCGTCCTATGCAAAATCGATCATGTTAAGCATGATTAAATTTGAGAATGTTGAGGAATAAAAAAGAATAAAAAGAATTAAGTTTATTGCAATTTTCTGTTTGATTACATGCAATTTCAGGCATCGGGGCTCGATAAAGGCAGGCAGGCAGGTGAACATGAAGGAAAAAAATTATTTTATTTAATATGTGCACCGGCAAATGAAAAATGTTGAGGCGATGTTGTAAAATGCTATAATTTGTACTTCACCATAAATGGATCAACTAAAAAAATCATAATTTCATTTCTCTTTTCCCTTCTTTCTCCTCATCAAGTCATCAACTTGTTTTGTATTCTACGTTTCGGAATTAAATGAAATTAAGGTTTAAATGAAATGGATCTTTAAATTAACTAAATTGAAATTAATATTAATTATTAGGGGTTTTTTCCTCAACTCTACGGTCGCTTCTTTCTTTCTTTCTTTGGATAACCCAAAAACACACAGAGAGGCTTCGATAATGTTCTCTTTAATATCTTTTTTATTCACCTTCTTATTCCTCCTTTTATTTTTTTCTAATTGAAGAATTTTGTCGGTTTTATAGTAGCTATCTTGCTAGTAGCGTGAGAGGAAAACAGTAATGAAAATTCTGGGGAGAGCTTTCTTTTTATTTGAGTGAACTAAGCGCATTTATTTGGTTTGAATCTCAACATAACCTTAAAGAGATTCATTGTAAATAAAACATTATTTTTATAGAAATTTGAAACTGACTATGGTTAAGTCTTAATTATGTTAGGTCATTAGTAACTTCAAACTAGTTAAATGACCAAAACACGTGTTTTTACAAGTTTTTGAGGTTATATTACTCAAATCTAGTCAATCTAACCTCAATTATTGGCAAAAATGTTCATGCCATGCAACTTAACATCCTTAATAACATCCAGCCAGATAATCCAAAGCTACTTCCTCATTACTTCAGGATAACTTTGCTAAAAGGAACGAAACAGTAAATGCTATTTACATAAAATCCATTAGAGAGATCTCTAGTTCTCTTTTTTAAAAAAAAGAAGGATGAGGAAAAATGGAAATTTTTAATTATTTTCCTCATCAACAGAGAAATTTTTTCCTCTTTTTCTTCCTCCTCATTTTCTTATTTACACATTCAATAGGCAAATAAGACAAGAGGTTTTTCTGTTTCTGGTGTGTGGGGCAGAGAGATGGCTTAATGGGTCATAAAATATAAATTCCTAAATTTATTTTATGTTCTTTTATACCTTTCTCACTTTTTTTCCTCGTCTCAATGCGAGAAATAGGAAGTTTAGAGCTTCTGAAGGCCGTACTGAAGATATTTTGGGATTTGTTCCTTAACAACTTTAAATATTGTAGATTGGGTTATTTCCACACCAAATGTACGAGTTTATTTCCCAAGCGTCGAGTTATAACCCTTTCTGTGTTGCTTGTTGTGTTTATTGTTCCTTCCTTGATCGGCACATTACGGGTCTTGTTTAAAGGAATTTAATCATCATCATGCAAATAATGCAATCAATTTCCGCGTACTAAAGATTATATTAATTTAGGAAGTAAAAACAAAGCTTTTTGTGGATGGAAAGCAATAGAATAATTTAGGATAAGGGAAAAAGGGGCCATCAATATTGATTTTGTTGCTGTTTCCTTCTCGCCTCCAAAATTAATTTTCAATCGAATAAGAGGGGAATAATCATTTTGGCGTGTTTTCTTAATTGGAACCTCAAATTAATGGAAATTGAAATGAAAATTGGTTTGGTGGCGATGTTGAGATAATTAGAAAATCGTTAATGGGATGCTTCAGCACAATTTCTCTATCTCTTTCTCACTCACTTGCTCCTTCTTTCATTTCGATTGAATAAATTAATTGTCCGAATTTTTTATTATATTCCTTTCTTTTAGTCTTCATGGTGGTAATGAACGTGAATTTGTTTTATCATTTCGCATTTACATTTTTTTTTTCTTCTTTCGCACTCTCTCACTCCCCAATCGCTCTATCTAATGCCATTCCGAAAAGAATATTTTCTTAGCGAGATTTTGGTTTTGGAGATTGCAGTTTGGATTGAACGTTTTGGGTGACTTTTGGCTTGTTATGTTGCTTTTTGATGGGATGAAAGTATGGCTAAGTATCTCAAGCAGCAATGAGGTCCAAATGACTAAGTTGGCGCCGTTGTGTTGTTCTTTCACTAAATTTATCAGTATACATTACTGTCATCGATAAAAATGCATGGGAATTACATCTTAGACATTTGGTTGAATAAATTTAGTGACAGAACAACACCACGGCTTCTTAAATCTCATTGTTGCTTGGGTATTTCCGAAATTATTGAATTTGAGAGGGGTATAAAACTATATTTACAAAAAATTTAAAATCAAAAAATCCGTTGAAATTTTGAAATTCTTGAAAGGCATAGAACTAAGAATGAGTTAGCTGATATTATTCCTATTTTGAAGCCCCCTCGAAAATTTAATAAAGTCTTAAAAATTGCGATCACAGCGTCATTTAATGATATTTTCAAGGGTGTGAAACTACAATTAAATTCAAAATAACCTTAAAAATAATTTTAAAAAAATTCAAAATTTATAAATCCGTTAAATATTTAAAATCCATTTATTAATATTTTAAATGTTCCAATCAGTTCCAATACAAAAAGACAAGGAATAAACGTTTAAGAAATGCGCCTCTAATCCCCATGCATGCAAGTTTTCTAACAATGACAGTCATGCTAGCTTTGGTTCCACAATAAGAAGAACAAGAAGGCCCTTTTTATTTGTTTGTGAAAAAGTGTAGAAAAAGCGCAGAAAAGAGGAACAAAATTAGTGCGAACTCCCAGGTTGTTGTCTTCGACTCATTTCCTTTCAATAAGCATTTTTGTTTTAATTTATTTTTTTACTGCCCAAATCTCTCCGGCTTTATTTTATGTATTTTCATTTCTTACTTACTTATTTATCCTTTTAAATTGTCTTTAAACAAAAGTTTTTTTTTAAAAAAATGTTTTATTTGTGCGCATGGTTTTGTGTCTTTAGGTTAAGAATGGAAATGAGCAGAGCGAAAGACATGAATTGATTTTACTGCTTCTGAACATTTTTCTCTTGTTGCATTTACATTCATTTGCATCATGACGCTTTATATCTCTGAGCACATTGATTTCTTTCTCGTACTTCTTCCTCCTCTTATGACATTTCTGCGATTGCATTTTTTCGTGTGTAATCACGTGCGAGAATAAAATATATGTAGACACACAGTTTGCAAAACAAAAAAAAATTGAAATTGATTATGGTTAAAAGGGTGAATAATCTCTGGAGAGAAAGAGACATACTTGAAAGAAGAACAATCAAAATTGAAATAAAATTAAAAAGAGAGACGTCGTCGATGAATTTGTATCGGTATGGAATTTTTGTTGCGAGTCTACAATTAATTGTGCTATCAAATAACGACGACGATGATGATGATGATGATGATTAAATAATTATATCGATTGAATTTCTCTGAAATGTCGAGCGTTCTAGTGAAATTGAAAGTTTATTGAGTAAATTGAGTCTTCACTGGGAATTGAATTTTAATGTTCTGTGGTGCCTTTTTCGTATAGCTTTTTATGGCCATTTCGTCTGTTGACCTTCTAGACATTTCTTGCAGTTGCTTTGAACAAATTTGTAAGGTGCCTGCTTTGGCATGAAAAGTGGTTTTTTTAACAGAATTAATAATAACAATTTAGCGTAAAAATATAAAAGCCAAATTTTGCTATTTTTTGAGCTCATATAATTATATTCTTTCATATCATAAAATTATGCCGCAAAAAGGCATATGAAAAAAAAAATATTTAGAACTTATAATGTTCGTTTAAGGATCATTTAACGTCAACATCGAATTTTTTTAAAAACTCAGCCGACGGCGATTTTGATAAAATATTTATTTATGAGTGCCTCGTTTTCGTCGTGTTGATGATATTTTCAAGATAGAGAGAGAGTCGGGGAGATTGGCAACTTAACATATTTTGACACGATGGCGTAAGGCGGATAGAAAATGAAAAAATCCACAAAGGTCACATAAAATCAGTCAAGCGTTTGGCGGCAAAGCTGATGAATTTTTCACTTGTCTTCTGTAAGTTTTTTCGCGCGTAAAAACATCTTTTAAGTTTGAAAATTTATGTCACAAATTAGTATATAGACTGTTTACTTGTTGTTTCTGTTACGGCCATCAACAACAATTTCTTTCCTCTCGTCCACAAACAAGTAAAATTATTCATGAATTTTTAATTAATCGACAAGAGAAAAAAAAATAATTTCATATCTATATTAAAAAATCTTTTGGAAAAAAATTATTTTAGGCTGTATTGTCGATCGCATCAAAAAAATAAAAATTCATTTTATTTTATTTAATTTCTTTTCTGTTCTAAAAGACCCCAAAGCAGTATGGCCCAGTTCATTATGTGAACGAAAAAAAAAGAGGAAAAAAAACAAGTCAAGCAGAAGACAATGTGTCGTTTTAAGTAAAAATTGCAGACCGTTTTATATAATATGTCGTCGCCGCCGTGTACATGCATAGCATTTTTTTCTGCCTCCATCCTCTTCTCTTGCTCTTCTCTGTACTGGTGGCAATCTGGTCAGGTCTTAACCATCGGTAGGCAAGACAAGAGAATGAAATCTGGAATCAAAAATCTCTCGTCTCCTCATTATTTATAATAACAACAGCAAAAAAATTTGTTAAAGCTTCTCATTTTTTTTTTATTTTTCATCATGATGATGTTGATGTGGATGGAAAAGTATCGCCCAGAGAGATTCAATCCAGAAAGTAAAGAGAAAAAAATCTTTTTTTTTCTTTCCTTTTTTTCTGCTGCATGGCTCTCAACCAACCACAATGCATGCAAAAAAAAGCTTTAAACCTTCTTCTTTTAAAAAGAAGTAAGAATAAGATTCAATCTCACGAGGCAGCATAACAGATTATATCAATAATAATTTTAATATATATTTCTCATATTTTTTGCATGTATATATGCTATAATAATGCCATGTTTAATAATAATACACAATGCCAGCTCGTAAAGCTACTCGACTTTAATGCTTTATTATTGTTATTTTCTCAAGCCTCACAACAACAACAACCAGGCCGGAGTAGCAACGAAAAGAATGAAAGAACATCAAAAAAATCATTCTCTTCATAAAGAGTGTATTTATGATTAACTGAAAATTTGATATGCAAATTATGCTTTCTTGCCACCGATTTTCTGCTGCTCGCCTTTTATTTTATTAATATTATTATAGTTTATTCAAAAAAAAAAAATATTTTGATGTTCACTTTACACTTTTAAATATTTTATATTATTTTATAAAGGAAGGCATGGCCTTTCCTTATCATATTACACGTTGTATAAATACTTTAATGATATAGAAATAATGTTATGCCTTAATATACATAATGAAATTAATTTACTTTATCTACAAATTACAGTTTAAGTGATAGGAAAATGTTCAACTTGAAATATTGATGTTGAGTTATTAAATAACTAGCATTTAACAGGTTAAATTGTCTTGTTCGTAATTTGATATGACTTAACGGTCATTTTTAATTCCTAGCTTTTATTTCCCATCTCTATCTTGCTGAAATTTGTTGTTAAAGAATCATTAGAAGCTGGTTAATGTGAGGTGGAAGATCCATGGGATTAGATTAAGGTTAATGAGATTTAGCGCTGAATTGAAATAAATAAAGTGCTGAATTATGCTGAATTGCGCTGAATATAGTGCTGAATGAAACTTAAAAAGTGATGAGATGAGCTGAATAAATTGCTGAATTGCGCTGAATTAAGCTGAACAAAGTACTGAATTCAGTTGACGAAGTACTGAATTTAACTTAATAAAGTGCTGAATTACGCTGAATAGACTGTATTGCGCTGAATAAAGTGCTGAATTGAGGCTCATAAACGACTGAATTGATCCTAATCATTGAATTAAGCCTGAAAAATGCTGGAAAAATCGTAAAATTTCAAAATCGAATACTTCAATTTCAAAGCTCATTATACTCGATAAACAACATTATGTTGAGTCTTACAATCACTTTAAAAACACATTATTTAAATGAAATTAATAGGGATTAGCATTGTATGCTTAATAAGTTAATTAATTATTTGTAGATAAACGAAATCACTTTTGTGTCATTTTTACGAAATAACAATATCAAATTTCAAATGTATAACGACATTTGAGAAATTATGTGTATATCTCTGCTTTTATCAATTTAACCCATCATTCATCAGTAAAGTAAATAAGTAAACTAATGAAAATACACGTAATTAAGAATGTAGATAATAAATTTTTATTTTATTTATTTTTAAATACATGCATTTGTTTACTTATCTGTCTATAGTCAAGCTGCAGAGTGGTAAAGCAGTTCAAAGTTAATTATGAAAGGGTTAACAATCAAGTAATTTCATTCATTAACTCTGTCGAATCCCATTAACTTCGAGCACCTATTTTTTTCGAATATAATCCGATGAAAAGCTCATTAAATCGGAAAGAGAATCAGATATCGACTAGAACTACATTCTTTTCTTTTCTCTCTCACTCAATGGCATAAAACACTCATTAGGAACGATTAACACACACAGACCCTACGTTGTAATATAATCAATTGGGTGTATATATCCATAGCATTCTATTTAAAACGAGAAGGGAATGAATAAACCCGAAAAAACTGGAGATAAAAACTTGTCTTGTTGAAAACTTAATTGAATTTTAATAATCGAATTATTAAATTATATAATCAATGTATGTTCCGTCTTCTCATGTAGGAGAAATGAATGAATGAATTTTCACTCTATTATGCCATTCAGTTCTCATTTCAATTTAGATTTTTGTCGCTTTTATTATAGTTCTTCTGTAATTTGATATATATATATGTATATTGAAGGCAGATATATCCATAATATTATGTTTGGTCTTATCTTTCTTACTCTCTTTGTTGCCGCTGTTGTTTCTTTTTCTTCTCCAAATGGATTTTAATAGCATTTTGTGTTTGAATATTTTCTCATGTACAATTTTCAACATGAGAAGACAATAGAATTTTCTCTCTTATTTTTTTACTGTCGTACATACATAATGAAATAAAAATTTCCTTTGTTTTACTTGCAGCTTCTTGGACAGTCGGCGACAGCACCAACAACAACGTCCGTAAGTGCCCAGTCGCCGTTATCGGAGACAAATCCACCGCCATCATTGAGCCCAAATGGTGGTACACAACCGGGACCTCTTTCGCCCGGTGCATTATCGCAGACATCACAGACTGCTGTTACAACTAATCCATCGTCAAATGGTGCTGGTGGTGGAGCTTCGAATGGAGGAAATACGACATCGACTTGCTGCGAGAATGGACGACCAATAATGAACGATCCTGTATCAGGACAAACAATTTGCTCATGTCAATATGATTCAGCACGTTTGGCATTATCGGGCTATTCACGGTTGCCTAGTGCCGGTGTTTATGGTACGCCATATCCGTCAACTGACCAAAATCCCTATCCAAGTATCGGCGTAGATAGCTCAGCATTTTATTCACCTCTTGTAAGTATTTACTGAAAATTGATATCAATTACGTTTTATTTCATTCTTGACGCATATTTGCTGAAGCAATTGTTGTCACTTTGTGTGACTGACTAGCTGGAATACTGTTTAGTATCAGAATTATAGGATTAAAATTAATTTGTTCAAGTTTTTTGATTATTTTAAAGTTCAAAATTTGAACTTGAAACGACCGTTAAAATTTGAATTTTCTTTAGAATTTTGAATTTAAAATGGACGGTGAAATTTAAATTTCCAATGACCGTTAAATTTTTTTTTGCAAATTTGAAGTAGAACTGACTGATTACTTACTGTTGCTTGCAAAAATGCGTCCTAAACATCTTATGAAGATCTTCCCTCCAGTTCATACTCAAGTTGATATTAATACACGCATAATATGAAATGAAAGGAACATAATGATAATGATAAGACCATCCACAACACCAGAGAATTAAGTTCTAAAAAATTTGTATGAAGATCATTATTATGAATGAATGAAGCAATGAATGGATGCGATGAGAGAATAAGAAAATAATAAATTATTGATAAATAACTTTCAATTTTTTTCCGTTCCTTCACCACTGAAAACTCAACACATTGCTTGTAGTTCATTATTATAAACTACCATACTGGCATGCTTTACATACATTTATATATAAAATTTTATACTTACGCTTAATATGACTTCATAATTCTTTTAATGCAATTTAATCAAAACACAGTATGAATACAAAATAAGCCAGTTGTCGTCAGTGTTGTTATCCTTCAGAGACTACTATTCGCTCACTATATGTACACATATATATGCATAAATACCATAGCTGAATGCATGAACGAATGAACAAAAAAAATCATGGTTGATGCCTCTGTGCCTTTCATATCATCTCTCTTTTTTATAAACTTCATATTATTATTATGAATAGAGCTTGAAGCAAGAAGATGAAGATTTTTGCTTCGCTGTTATGATATGAGATTGTGTGTTACGGGTGACAATAAGTTCGCTTTGCATGGGTAATTTACAAAATTATAGTGTTTTGCACAGCTTCATGACAGTCATGTGAATAAGACATGAAGTATATATGAAAAAAATTGACAGGGATAATTTAATTCGTTGTTTCCATTTTATTTTATTTTTATACTTTTTCGTGTGTATTCATAAAAAATACATGCAAAAAAAATTGAGAAGCCCGCAAAACGCTTCAATCCAATAAGCAAAGGTACATGAATAATATCGATTCAGTTATATTTTGAAATACGAGCATTTTTTCATTATTTTTGTGATTGTCACAATAATTTTTTCTTCCTCTGCCTTTATTACCAAAACTTGTCAAATTTATTTTTTTAAATAACACAAAATAAAAAAATAATCAAATATCACTTTTTACATGATATAAATTCAATCATTGCGAAATGGAAACGAAAAAAAAAGAGTTATAGCTTTAAATTGCTCTAGAAAAACACACAGTTAAATTAAATGTACAAGAGTAAAAAATTCATAGCTTAAATTTATTGAACATAAAATTAAGTGTCTGTTCCTTTCATCTCTAATAGCTCATTTCTGTAATCGGATATTTGCATGTTAAATTTTACTAGCTTGATTGCTCGTGAATCATCTTTGTACAACATTTAATTTAATTAAAATTTGTCAACGATGATGTTTTTTTCAATTTTAAAGAATTCTTCTGCATAAACTGAATTCAGCTGACAATAAGTTCTGATTCAGCGAAATTCAACTGATTAAGCAGAATTCAGATTATTAAAACTATTCAGCTGAATTCTAATAGAATGAAAAAAATAAGCTGAGTTCAGCAAAACAGAAAAAGTCAGCTGAATTTAGCAAAACTGAAAAATTCAGCTGAATTTAGCAAAACTGAAAAAGTCAGCTGAATTCAGCAAAACTGAAAAAGTCAGCTGAATTCAGCAATCTTCAGCAAAACTAAAAAAGTTCAGCTGAATTTAGCAAAATTGAAAAAGTCAGCTGAATTCAGCAAAACTGAAAAAGTCAGCTGAATTCAGCTATATTCAGCAACTTTAATTTAATTCAGCTAATTACTAGCAACAACCCAATTTTACGAGATTAAAATAAATTTAACAGAATTAGCTGAATTCAGCAGAAATCAAGTCACTTGTAAAATCTAATTCAGCTGAATTCAGCGTTTTTTTACCAAAAAACAAAAATAATAAGATTCAAACTATAAAAACATAAACATTTAAATCCAGCAAACACTCGATAGAAATTATGTTACCATTTTTCAAATACCTACACCAAGACATATCACACTAGATGTGTGAAGCACAAAGAGAGTTAAAAGTGAGTCAAGATTTAAAGCAATTTTAATGGCGTTTTTTGATGTCACATATTTTTCGTGTATTATTGCTTGTTTTCACTTTTTAGCATCATTTTCTATCACTTGTACATATCAAACCATTTAGATTGATTTTTAACATTCCGGAAATATAAAATGCATAAAAGCAACTCAACATCATAAAAAATGAAGATGAAAAAAATGTTATAAAGTCGAGAGAAAAGAGAATTACAATCTTAAAATTTTAATGTCAGCATTAAATATAAAATAAAGAAGTAAGAAATAAAGTATGAGATGAGATATTATTGTTATGTTACCTACATATCTAGGTTCACATTTAAAAATGTTGTACAAAGGTGTCAATTAAGCTGATGCACGTTTATCTAAAACTTTATGTATTCTACATGCTATAAGTTAAGAAATGCTTCGAGTCAATAAACATTTTTTTTATATGATAAGTTAAGGAGAAAAACCTTTCCTTTAAATTATTTTTAATATATTCGTTTTCATTTGTAGTAATAAAATGTGTTTAAATGTGACGTCTGTTGTGTTGTGTATGTGTCAGCAATATGTAGTTTTCCGAATAGATTTTCATAAATTAAAATTTAGTTATTAATACAACAAAACTGAATGAAAATTATTCAATGAATTAGTATGGATATACATTCACACAACTTGGATCGACCGCACATATGGCACATGCTCGGATGAGAGAAGCATAAAAAATTAACAAATGCTTCCCCATTTATTAAACGAATTGAATGCTAAAAAATATTTATTTTTTTATTATTTGTGAAATGTGATTCGCACACATTAAATTAGTAATCCAATTTTTTATTTCTGAATATTCATCAAAACTATTTTTTACACAACCACTTGACAGTCGAAGGAATTATTTTTTTTTCTTTCTTAAAAAAAAAGTTTGACAAATTTGATGTGGCATGTAATTCTATCCATGTAAAAAGGGTTTCACAGTCACATGGAGACATGAGGTTATATAAAAGGATTCACAATTCAATGAAAGAAACCAAAAAGAAGAAAATATGCCAAAAGTATTCTTGACCTGATGAGTCAGTCAGAAATAACAGAAGGAAAAGTTATTTTGTGCTGATTCCGGTCGAGGAAGTGGAGAATAAAATGTCAGACAGTGACTTTGAAAATTTTTGATGAATTTTACGGGTTTTTAAATTTTCACAACTTTTCTCAATTCAAACTGTAACGACTTTTTGAAATTAAAATTATAACGAATTTTCAAAATTCAAATTGTAACGACTTTTCAAAATTCAAATTTTCCTTCGTTAAATTTTAACGAATCAAATTTTTTAAATTTTTTATGGCAGTTGATGATTTTTTCCCTCAATTCCATTGTAACATTATTAAATGATCATTTAAAGCAGAACATGAGCACTTTACCATAAGTAAACATACATTGTCTCATTCATATCACAACATTTCAAGGCAAATCTGCAAGAAATCTTTGAAAGTTCACGATAATCACTGAAAAAAACATCCAAAATGAATAGGAAATGGGGCACAAAGGAAAAATAAAGTAGCCAGAAAGAAAGAAAGAAAGACGGAGAGCGAAAGGAGAAAGAGATGCAGATCGATTAGCGGAGCAATTTGTATTGTCATTATAGATTGTTTTCCAGTCTCTCATGTCTCCATTTTTATGTGTGTACATATTTATTCTTTAAAAAGCAGAGCATGAATATGAATAAGGGAAAATTCTAATTGTGTTGTTTGTTACTGCTCTTTTTTATTTGCTTGTGCAGTTTTTGGAGATGCCGAGTATGATGATGATAATTAGTTAATTAACAATAGCAATGGCATTCATGCATGTACGGCTATGGGTATAATATATACCGGTGGTGTGTATGGTGTATGAGATAGACCGAAGATGAGTGAAATGGAGAGAAAAGGAATGAAGAAGTGGAAAATAAGAAGAAATATAAACAGTAAGAAGAGAATTTCGTATCATCTTGTAATTCCATTATAGAATAACAATATAAAATTACTTACTTAAGATTTAAAGATATTGCGACTGCTGTATTTTTTCTCTCTTATGTTCTCTGCTGCCCGAGCGAGCGAGAGTCCCATAGAGACCATCAATGTTCCGTCGTAATAAACGCAAGAAATAAGAAAAGGAAAAAAGCAGTTCTTTTGACTTTTTTTATATATATTTTTATTTTTCGGCAAAAAGAATATTATGCTTGGAGTGAATATATGTGCATACACAGCTACAGCTACATACCATCCTTTGTTTGCATTTTCACCAAAATGTTCTTTTTTTATAAAGCACAAAAAAATTTACTTAATGTTATATTGGAATTTGTTATCTTGCCTTTATCTGACAAAACCCTTTTGTCTGCGATTACGATATGCGTTTTTCAAGCAGAAATTCACAAAAAATTTGCATATACTGCTATATACCTCTATATATACATACATCACAAAAGAAATATTGAAAATTCCTACATTTGGAAATTTTTTCCCATCGAATTTCACATTTGGTTCCATTGGTGATATGCAGAAGAACAACAACGCGGTCTCCGCGGATGAAATTTTTAAAATAAATTCTAATAAATAACACCTCTACATTATCAGTTTGATGCTGATACGAGAAAAGAGAAAAATAATTTTTTTCTTTTATTTTAAAACCAGTTCTTGCTTTTTAGCCTGTGACTTTACCTTAAGCAGTCTTAAAACAACAGAATTTTTTTTTTATTGAATTTCTAACGAAAACAACAAAAACAGAAATAAAAAAAACTCTTTTGGTGAGGAACTATTGAGAAATTTTTATGGCCTCACTGATTTGTTTCCAATCAAATCTTCTTTTTTTATCGACGAACAACAAAAAATAAAGGAACGAGAAAATATCTCTACGACCATGTCATTAAGTCTACAATGTGGGTGATGATTATTGGCAATTTCGTATACCGAAACTTTAAAATGACGATAAACGTGTCATCTAAAATCGATGAATAATTTGTAAGAATCCATAAACAACAAATTTGTAGTTCTTTTTTAGATGAGAACATCAATATCGTGCATTTGATCTTAATTAAATGCTAATGCTTTCAACGATGTTTTATTTCATTATTAAATTATATTTTTGTTTAACCACATGTAGACAATTATACACACTTGCTTTATATTCCTTGTGAATAAAAAATAATAATGTAAATTTTTTTAATGATAGTGACAATTCCTTTGGGCATTGAGTGGACACTCGAGGTTTTTTAACGTTTTTTGCTGAATTTCTGAAATTTTATTTCTAACGGTTAAAAAATATTTGAATTCTGACATTTTAGCATTGCTAAACTGTCTATTTACCAAATTCAAATATTTTTTAGCCGTTACAAAATTTTATTTAATTTTCTTGGTTATTTGATTTGAATATCAATTTAAACAATTTGGAGCTGTTTCAAGCTTCATTTATCAAATTTTGAAGTGAAGAAAATTCAAGGAATTTTATAATTCTTCAATCAATACCAACAGTGTCTGCACCTTGCATCTAGCAGCAATTTTATATCCATTTCAACTTTTTTCGAGCTCCTTTTTCCCATTTGTTGTGTTCCTATCTCTGTCTGACTTGCTATACAAATACATTTCTCTCTCAGCAATGCATGCAATAAGGCATTTGGCGCAGGTTATAAAAATGCAGTAAAAACACATTATTAACAACCGTATTAAAAAATAATATTTGTTGTGTGTTGAGAAAGTTGAAAGACGATAAATGCTTACAGTAGTTATGAGGTAATTAAAGAAGAATTAAATGTTTTTATTTATTTTAACATGATGCTTATTACCGAAAAATAATCTGTCTTATGGGAATTAATCCTTGAAAATTTAATTTAAAACACTTCTCATTAAATAAACAATTTTTTTGCGAGCTGCAAATTTTATGCAATTATTTTTGTTTTTGTCTTTACTTTATATCCACATTTATTTGTATGTATCAAATTAATTTTAGTATTTGTTGAACATAAATTCTGTACTTTGTCATGATCATATCTGAATGAACAGCAATGCAACTTTTTTTCGCATTATGTGAACTTTTTATTTATTAAGGAATCATAGATTTTGAGATTATTCGATAATTAAGTAAATTACGTGCAATTTTATTTGCATTTTTTCTTCTAATTAGGGTCAATTATTGAGAATGAAAAACTTCTCTAGATTAATTGTATGTTCATGAATTTTTTTTTGAAGATTTTATCAACGTGATTCATGATCTCGACAGTCATAAAATGTTCAGCAAATAGTTGACAAAATTGAGCTTGCGTCAAAGCTTACAAATGCCTAAACATGTTTTTGCGGATTACACAACTTGCTAACGGGTTTTTGGGTCAGCTTGATAATATTTTGTATGTTCGTTTAAAGGTTTTTTGTGATGCATGTGAATAGCATTTAGCAACATTGTTTAAGTTTGATGACTTTTACAAAATTATTAGTAATTCTTCAACGGATTTTTGATTTTTGAAATTTAACGGAAGAATGAAATTTGAAATTTGTGCTAAACCAGTGCTAAAATTTATTGGATTCAATGTTTTCAAATAAATTTGTAACGGATTTTATAATTTTGAAATTTAACGGATCAATGAAATTTAAATTACTGCTAAAAATTCATGAATTCAAATTTTAACGTATATTGAAGAAAATCAAGAAAAATGTCACTCGAATATCTAATAACTTGATGCCCAAGCACTCATTTTATCTCCCAATCAAAAGAAAACATTGAATATCAAGAATTTTTTTTACCAAATTCATAATTTTTTTCTGGATTAAGATTTATTCCGCGATAAAATAAATAATTATAAAATAATTTTTTTCATATTCAAAAAAGTCAATCTTAATGATGATTTATTATCCAATCATAGAGTAAAAAATATCAAAATTAGATTAACTAATTCAGAAGCGAGATTTCAACAAAGTTGTTTCAAAACAGCCCACTCGCGTACAGCAATTAGAAGCGAGAACTTGAAAACTAGATTTGTTACTTTTTTTCGGTCGGTACAGTCATGATAAAAAAAATATTGTAACTCAATGTGTTTTCGAAGGAAATGGTTTTCAACCAGGGCAGACATATCAGCGACAGAAAAGCTTAATGTAGAATTTTTTTTCTTTTTTGAAGCCAGCCCGAAAAATCTTTTCAAACAGCAAATAAACACAGAAAAAGAATACAATATTTTTAATTTAACATTCTTATCGTACTTTATCATTTTGGTAAACAACAGCCAATATTTATCAATGTTACGATTGGAAATGTTTTTATGTGTACTTTACGAAACTAATCACAATATTACGATCAAATTAAAAAATATATATAAGGTATATGTGTATAAAGCACATAGAACTGTTGAATGTGTCAAAGCATGTTATCATATCCGTTCCAATCAATATTAATCATTTCACGCCCAATATTTTTTATATTTAATATTTTTTTTTCTTCATTTTACTTCTCATTTTCTGTTCAAACGAAAAAAAAGAGTCAAGCATGATAAAAGAGAAAACGCCGCAATGATATACACCAATTGATCAAAATAATAAGCTCCAGAAAATACATATATGATGGAATATGAAACTCCATTAATAATTTCTTTTGACATTTATTTTTTATTTTTTTGACTTGAAATTCATTTTGACATCTCTATTTTTCAATCAAGTGTTGGTGCGTTTCATTTCGTCCCGTCGTCACTTTAATCATTTTCATCGATACTTATAAAGGTATACCTACCCATAGCAATATAACATATTTGAAGTCAAGTTGATTTTTATCAATCAATAAATACACTTTTTTTTAATTTAAAGAAAAGAGTTACCAAATGTAAAAAAAACTAAAAGCAGCAGTGACGATGATGGTCAGGTTTCCCAAATTGGTTTCGCTTCATTTTCAATCCAATTCTTTATGTCCCTATCTCACTGTGATGACTGTTGAGTGCATACTCACATGTGTATTTATACATACCATTATCGAAGTCCGAAATGGAATATAATGTATAATAAAAATTATGGGCAGTAGACATCGTGAGAACAAGCGTAAATATTTGCACATTTCTGCAGTAACAAATTCTGTTTTCTCACATGCTCACCACAGCACATAGCTCCATAACTGTCATGACAGTGTTTAAACAATTTCATTTCCATTGAGATCTCTCTTACTTACTGTACATCATCATTACTAATGCGTCATGTATTTTTAACAATTGTTTCAAATTTAACCCACAAAAAAAAGTACAAGCGAGAAGCGAAGACAAAAATAAGAAATTCTTCTTCGTTCCTTAACAGATGTTTCTTATAATAAGCACGTTTTTTTATTAACATTATTATATGCACTGACAACGGGTACAATAGAATCAACAGCAGCAGCAGCAATAACAACAAAAATATAAACTGAATAAAGAATGTATTAAAAATGGAATTATAAGCAGCATGCGTCTTCAATGTGAGAGAGATGGATGGAAAACAGAAAAGGTGGCAAGCCACGAGAAAGACACACAAAAAAAAGTTGATAAAAAGGTCTTTAAATGTATCATATCATTTAAAATTGTTTTATATAGCAATTACGAAAGCTGATTGAATGATACTCGTCGGGGACAGTTTGGAAATGATGTCTGGATCTGTGTGACATTCATTGAATATTTTAAGGTTCAAAACTCACCTTAACAGAGGGAGAGGGTGTCAAAAAGTTCAATTTATTACACTCATGCAAATATGTTTAAAATCTATTTCTAAAAAGTTTTAAAAATTAACTTCAAAATTTTTTTAAAGTTTATTTTTTTTTAAATTTGTTTTGAAAATTAAAAAAAATTGTTTAAAAAGATTGAAAAATTATTTGATTTTAAATTTGAAAAACTGATTTTTAAAACTTAAAAAACATTCATAAAAATCCAAAATATTTTTAAAAATGTGAAAAGTAATTTAAAACTCAAAGAATTAAAATGTAATTTTAAAAAATTAAAAGATATTTTTAAAAATTTAAAAATATAATGTTAATAAATTTAAAAGTAGTTTTAAAAAATTATAAACTAATTTTAAAAAATTAAAAAATAATTTTAAAAATTTTTAAATATTTTTTCAAGATTCCAATTTTAAAAACTAATTTTAAATTTTTTAACTTTTCCTATGAGTGTAATAGACGTCATTTATGAACGATCTCACGCTGAATTAAGAAATTATTCCATTTGTTGGAGTGAAAAGTGAAAATTCTTAGAGAATTGTCTCCTTAAGAATATTTTCTCTCGACGACCGTCTCGCAAAAAGCCGCACCACAATAAATATATATGTGGAATTTTTTATTCGTTTAAATGGAAGGAAAAAAATGCTTATAATTCACACAGTAGACACACTGTTGTGGCTGGAATATAAGCAAAAATATTTATAAGATAAATGTAAATTTTTTTCTCCTCCAAAAACCTTTGTCTTTTTTTATTTCTTATAAAAATTGAATAAAAATATTTGGAAAGGCAATTTAAATGAGGTTCTGTTGTTGTGTGATGTCATTACTATGGCTTTTAGACATTCCTTTTTCATTTTCGAGAAATTTAAAGTGATTTTAATGAAAATCAAGGGACCGATTTAAGTTTTTGGATATTCTATAAGATTGTTCTGTTCTGGGGACTTTAGCTATTAATTTTGATTTAAGCTTTACCGCTTGAAAGAATTTCTTTGAGAATTCACTGGATCTTTTATACATGAATGCTTGTGTTGCTTGAATTAGTGTAGATGTGTATCGGCTCTTGTTTGATTTGAGATCTTCGAGTTGGATTTGGAACTGTGGATGTATGGTTGATTTTGGTGGCTGTATTTGGAAAAGTTGCCTAATTAAATTTAGGTATTAAGATATTTTTTAAATTATGTAGGCCGAACTATGACCGATTGCTTGCTATATACTTGGGTAAACACTACTCCATAGGGATATACGCTAAGGTTACTCTTGTAGTATAGTCTAGGGTTACCCCAAGAGGAGTGAATACCTTAGCTATAAAGCGAGCAACCGGTTCTTGAAGAAAATGATAAGCAGTCGATTCCAATTATTTGAGTCCTTCGTTATTATTATCTAATGATCAGATACAAGCGGTGTCAGAAATTGACCGATCGTTCCCGAAATGGGGGTGAATTTTCACCCATTCACCCCCCTCCCTGGTTACGTTACTGTCAGAGAATATTATAAAAATCGTACAATTTCGATTTTTAATTTTTTTTTGTAAATTGAAATGAATAAAAAATCTAACCTCAAACTCATAACTAATCACATCACCTCCCATTCCTCTAATTACAGAGCAATCCTTATGGAATTAAAGACAGCGGACCAACGGGTGATATGTCAGCATGGACAACAGCGGGGCTTCAGCCAACCACAACCTATTATTCACCTTACGACCCAACGTTGGCAGCTTATGGGTAAGTTCAAAAGCAAATTATCAAAGCTAATTTATCTAAACTGAAGTGTACTTCATGAAATAAAAGGAAGGCTATAATGAAAAACAACAAGCAAAGCAACAAAATATTTTCTGATATATGCATAAGCAAAAATTGCAAATTAAAGAAAATGGATTATTACCCGTAAAAGGCGTCGATAATGAAAAAATTGCTATTTATCACGTAATAGTTTTTTATTGCAATTTATTCCTCTCCAATCCTCACTGTGTATAAACACAATATTTCTGTTTATTGAAAATGTAATACACATGCATTTCCCTAGTTTTACAAATTCTCATGAATAATTCAATGCTCAAGAGGAATGGAAAGAAGAAGGAATAATTTTTTGAGGAAATAATTTTTTTTGTGCCGAAAATTATTAAATTCCTCATGCTGTACACAACAAACATAAAATGAGCATAGAGTCGTTAACGATTTTTAACTTATTTTTTCACAAAAACGATGCTGTTGACCGTGTTGAGTCCGTTCGTCCGTTTGCTAATTAATTGCTCCTCCAGTTAAAGTTTTCTAAAGAGGGGGCAAGATACATTTGACCGTTATTTTTCAAATTTTTTGCGACCGTTATTTTTCAAATCCTTTTCAACCGTTATTTTTCAAATAATTTGTGACCGTTATTTTTTAAATATTTTATTATCGTTAAATATTATCTTTTGCAGTTAAATTCTGTGCGCGTAAAATACGCTTTCTTCGGTCACGAGTAACCACATTTATACTAGTTTATTTCCTAGGACTAAGAAATAGAAAAGAAAAGAAAAATTGTTTATTTTACTGCCCCTGAAAATATGGGTTATTTCCTGATTAAATTCCAACTATTTTTTCTTGTGTCGTTATCACATAATACTCACTTAATAATAGAATGGCCAAGTTCCCTGCTAGACGCGCTGCTTTATTTCCATTATAGGAAAAGCAGGACAATGGGATGAATAGAATTAAAACGGAAGGAAACAATCACGATCCAGTGGTTGGGTTTTATAGTGCATTTTAGCATTCGTTCCTTCTCTTCTTATTGAATCTGCTATAATTTATTTTGCGTATAAAACGACAAAGACGAGCGTGCCAAGACGAAAGAGAGCAAATATAAATGTCTCGTTTCCGTTGAGTAATTGGCTTCCAGTTGCTCTACATATGACTTCAAAAAATGTGAATTTCTTCATTAATAATATATATTGAAACCATCAATTTTGTACATTCCTATTTACAACATACAGACGCTACTGCTCTCACAATATACTTCCTGAGACCACTTATGTATCTATACAGTGGCACTCGATTATAAAAAAAGAGAAAAGAGACAGAAGAACAAGAAAGTCGTAAAAGATAATTTCTGAGTTGAGAAAAGAATAAATTCTTTTTTTTAAAGGAGCTTGTCAGATTAGAACTTTTCTTCTTCTTCGTCGTTCCTTTATTTTATTTATTTCGTTAGCTCACCTGATGCGATTGGTATAAATATTTTACAAACAGGTCATTTAACATTATTAAAATGAACAACTGTTATTAAGTAGTATCAATTTTAACAAATAGCATGTCATGGAATGTTGAAATATTTTTTATGTTTCATTTTAAAATCATTTTCGTTAATTAATTTGTTTTTTTTGTGGAGAATTTAAAGCAAGAGCGAAGAAAAATATTCTGGACATTTAAAGTGGTAGCATTGATAGCAATTTTGAGGTAATTGAGATGGACTTTATCTTGTCGCTATGTGCCAAAATGATGATCAAGTTTTGATCGAAAAATGTGCATATTTTATTCTGGGTAATAAGATGAAGGAGACGTTTTAGTCATGAAGACATAAGATATTATTAGGAATTAATTGATTTTTTGTGTAATTTAGTCTGTGGCTTAATAATTTCCTTTAGTATGATAATTAGAACTTCAGACATAGGACTTTTGGTACCAAAAGTTAAAATTTTCTATTTTTTCTGTCTTTGCCATAGTTGACTTTTTCATGTAGATATGACCTTTAACAGGCTTTTGCCTACATCCAACTCTTGTTCTAACCATTAAATTTTGGACAGAATTTGATTTTCGAATTAAGAGGGTCGAGTTATTTGGCACCCCTGGCTATAACCCTCGCTTAAAGCCTACCAGTTAAGTAGAAAATTTCTAAATTTATTCCAATTGGGAATCGAACTTGGATCTTAATACCAAATTTCAACTGTTTCTACCTCTAAATCATTGTTAGCTATTCTAATGTTGATAAAATGTCTTTTTGAACCAGGACCCTGTTTTCAGGGTATAAAATTCCCATTTATTACAATATTTTCTATACATTGACAAATATTTGCCCATTTCCTCCTAAAATCCATTAAAACCACTTCAAGACCAAAGCTGTACGAAAATTGATTCACAGTCTCATAACAAAATTTATCCTCTTCAAATTCCCCTTATTCTAGTGGATATTAATCATCCCTTCAATTTCCAATTAAGTGTTCCTGCAATCTGCATTGAGCACTCTCTATAAGCAACATTTATCATCCACAACTTTCATATTTCAATACCTTTTCAAGAGGATAAAAGAATTTGTTAGATTAATTTGTAAGTAAAATTTTCATTCTCGTACTAATGACTCAACATATGCTTATATAAGTAAATATTATGAAAATTAATAAATTACTCAGCTATAGTTTATTTATAACTTAATTTAATTCTCAAATTTCCTCGTTAGTCTTTTTCATTCTTTTTTTTGATATAATTATTAGCGGTATAATAATATCATTAAGCGTAAACATTTAGAAAGAGAATATGAGCCGTGTATATGTGAAAAAATAAGAAATAATATTTTTTTGTTGTTGATTAATAGTTGGACATTAACAAATGCAAATCGAATTTTTTCCTTGTTTCTCTTTCTGTCTCTCTCCCTCTCTTTCATATCTTTCCTTAATAAATTTCTCATTTTCATAATTTATGAATAATTAATCATGCACGATTTATTGTCTCTTAATCATTGGAATTTAATCTTTTTTGATCAGAAGCTGTGAGCGCGAGTCAAAATTTATTCGTAAGCAGTCGGTGTGTGTTAAAGAAGAAAGCTAATCTTAATAATCACACTTTACAAAATGCTTTAATCAAATCGAAGAAAGACTCTTTTTTCATTTCTTTGCGGTTTTTTTTTTACAAATTGAACTATTTGTATATTTTCATGTTTTTCTTTTCTTTCCTATTTTTTAAATACTGCGTGTGTGTGTATGTGACTTTTGTAGCTCTTGGAAAGGGTATAGTCCGAAAATGTTTTTGGCATGTAGGGAATGAATTTGGCGCATTTTAAGACTTATGGCGAGAAGCTCTACAAATGAGAATACTGCTTATTTTGAAGTATGTGGATGTTTTCTTGATAAATTGTTTACCAGTTCTACTGTGCATCGATTTACTTGACCAAAAACTGTATACTTGTCATATTGACCATTGCAGGGATCATGGTTTAAGTGCCATTATAAGCGGAGATCAGTCCATTTTTAACAGAAAACTAAAGTTTTCCTTTAAACACTAAATTATCCCATTTGGTTCTCATGTAAATCCGTATCAATGATAATACTAAGATACTGTTTGTAGCACATAATAGTTTAAGTTGCCTTCTGTCAACCTTCTGTGACACCAAGCTCGAGTCCCACTTGAGATTCGTTATTTGATAGCTTACTTTTGTCTGCTAAACATTCTAATTAAAATTTCCTTTAGTATCAAAATTAAATTCTACTAGACCGTCTCTCAGTTCATAGAATACTGTGTAGGGGTGTAACCAGAGGTTATTTGTACCTCCTCCCTGGTTCCGCGTCTGATACTTTGTCCACAAGCCCTTAAGTTGACAGCATTTCAAAGCGTGACGATTAAACATTTAAACCTCATACTTTGTTGGTAATCTTATAAAACAGAGAACAATAGTTAGGTTATTGACCGTGATAGTAAATTTCTAAGATTTCATCAATTCTGACCAATTTGAAGCCTCAAAAGTGCCATAATGATAAACAAAATTCTTAATAAGCTTAAATGTTAAATTATTAATCCTGCTTAGCTAATATACTCAAAATTATGCTCAATTTAACTAAGTGTTACTATCGACTTCAAATTTTTAAGACACACAGTCACTTCATGTCCAACAATGCACAATGTTTGAAGACATCACCCCAAAAAATGTTGAGACTTTGTGTTAACCTTTACAAATTTCTTATTTTCAAGAACAACGAATGGAAAGAGAGTGAGAAAGAAGAACTCTTTTCTATAAATTATTCACCCATTTAACGCTATTCATGAAGAGTCACAATATTGTTCGTCAAAAATTTCCCAAGCGAAACAAACGCAAATGTTCTTAGCTAAATTTCTTTTATATATTTTATACAAAATACTTTTTTTTGGGGAAAGAAAAGTTAAATATGTCAAAAAGTAAGTGAGTAAGAGAGTGAAAAATGATGGAAACTATAAAATTATAATAATGGAAGCAATACACGTGAATGATATGTATTTATCACGAAGTATTGCATGTTAAAATCAGATTGACTTTTTTATTCATTTTTTTCTTTTCGTTTATTGCTATTGTTATTTATTAAATCTATTAAAGTTACAATGTCGAAGCAGTTTTTCGCTTTTGTGTTTTACATTCTTACTCTATACACACAGTCAGTCATTATCACGTTAAAAATGTCATGAGTGTGACGTACAGATTATTGTCACTGCTCCGAGATTTAATTTATTTTCCTTTTAGTACGTTTTTATTCACGAATGTCTTCATGTCTAATTGTGTGTGCCTTTTTATGCGTTTAAGAATGAATTTTTCATTTCTGTCTCTTGGATTTTTTTTATATTTTATTTTTTTTTTGAAGAAGGCAGGCATAAATGTATATGGAAACAAAATGAAATTTTGCATGTGAAAAATGTTAAAGTACGGAGTGTCATTCGTGGGTGTGTAGGGGGTAACATGTAACGCATTTACTGAGTGACTTTATTAATTTAATTATCTTGAGAATTTTGAAATAAATACTAGTAATGAAGCGATCACGCTTCATGGGCATATTCACACCATTTCAAGTTTTTCATTCATAGCTTAGTATTATGTTACTAACAAGACTTACGAAAAATCGTAAAGTTTTAGCTTATTTAGTCAAAAATATCAAAGTTAGAGAAAAAATGAGTTTGACGTAGCTTCTAGCCCTTCGAAATCCAAAATAGCGTCAGTTCCACATTCAGGCACAGCTAAGGAGCATACATACCAAGTTTCAGCTCATGTGGTGAAAGTTAAAGCAAAAATCAATTTTGCGTAGCTTCTAGCCCCTCGAAATCTAAAATGGCGTCGGTTCCATATTCAGGCACAGCTAAGGAACCTACATACCAAATTTCAGCTCATTTGGTCAAAGTTAAAGCAAAAATCAATTTTGCGTAGCTTCTAGCCCCTTGAAATGCAAAATGGCGTCGGTTCCATATTCAGACACAACAAAGGAACCTACGTACCAAATTTCAGCTCATTTGATCAAAGTTAAAGCAAAAATCAATTTGGCGTAGCTTCTAACCCCTCGAAATACAAAGTGGCGTCTGTTCCATATTCAGGCACAGCTAAGGAACCTACATACCAAATTTCAGCTCATTTGGTCAAAGTTAAAGCAAAAATCAATTTTGCGTAGCTTCTAGCCCCTCGAAATCCAAAATGGCTTCGGTTCCATATTTAGGCACAGCTAAGGAACCTACATACCAAATTTCAGCTCATTTGGTCAAAACATTCCTTTACTATGAAAAAAATTAAATGTGTTTTGCAATAATCGGCTATAATTTGACCAAAAACAGCAGTTTTTCGTTCCTTGTGCCTTACTGGATGCATCTCATGACTCCAAAAACAATACAGTTCTTGCCATACATGATATCTATCAGATACAAAAAACCAGAAGTCTTAATATTGAGTTTGAATCGAGTTATCGCACCGATTAACTTGCTAACTTGCTAAAGGACTGAAAGTGTTTTTTTGCGATTTCTCAGCACTGGAAGCACCAATCGAGATGCGGTTTTCACTATTAAATTGGTAATTTAAGGCACAGACTTTCCATACTGAACACTATGGGTCGATTCCGCAAGCCTGAAGCAGCAAGTCCAAAAAAGTAGTTTCACTGAAATACCAAAAACAATATATTCACACACAATTAAAATTGGTGTGAATATGATTTTATACTCAGTGGTGTAGTAAGGATCTTTGTCATTCAGGAAAAAATAAATTTTTTTGAATCTTTGTATGGGTTCCATTTTAGGTTCGATTGGAGTTGTAGTGCCCTCAGCTGAATTCATCGATTCACTGACACCATTTTACATTAATGTTCGATATTGTATGATTTTTTAAATATAGCCTTGGAACTAAATTCCTGGCTACCACCCTACAACACTACTAAAGACATCCAAAACCACGAAAAATGTCAAAAAAAACAATCAGATGAAAAAGTTGGAAAATAACGGTTAGAAAATATTTAAAAAAGTGTCATTCACTGAGTCAGCATCTGAGAAAAATTAAAAGTTAACAGTTAAATTGTCATATCATGAGAAATCAAGCCTAAAATTGAAGACTCTTAGTTAAACTGGTTGTATGTCTATATATAGCCATTATAGGACAAGTACCTCGATGGTCATGTGCCAAAAAATCTGAATTGAACATAGAATTATCCCTCTTTATGAGGACAAAGGTTCAAATCCTACAGTTTTTTAAAAATATTCTGCAATTTTTCCCACTAGCAAGCAAAACAATTTCAGCACTTCCAGTTCAAAAATTCAATGTTTTCTGATGCATCATTGAAGTTTCCAAGTCCATAAAAAAATGGCAGTATCCCATGGCGATTTTGACACAATTCAACAGACTCATTACACTTTTTATTCACATGTCTCCATCCATAATATGAACAGAGATACACTCTTGCCATATAAATTCAGTAGCTTGTGTAACACTAGATTCAGATTTTCTTCTATAAAAATTCGTTTAATTTAAAAGAGAAATTTCAAAAAAATTTAAACAAATTAAAAAGGTCGGATTTTTGTCACTCACAGAACAGAACAGAAGAATTTTAATGAACAAAATATTTTGTAGTATTTAATTACCATTGTCATGTTAATATCTATAACAAAATTGAACATAAATATCCATGAACTTCCTTATACCCAGAAGTCATTAATTTCAACATATCAAGATTTGTAAACTGTTTCCACAAAAATAATCATAATTACCACCACGACACAGTCAAAATGATTTTATAAAAAATATATGCACTTTAATTTGCATCAAAAACACAAAAAAACTGTCACATGTGAGTGAGAAGGAGGTAAAATGAGCGAGAAAAAAAAACAAATTAAATTAAAATACAACATGTTTTATATTCTCATAAATTCTTCACATATGACAAAAATGTCATGTAATCGCTCATACTAGTTAGTACATATATTTCTCTTCTGTGTGTGATTTGCTTGCAAAATAGATTTATGCATTCATTATACTAATTTAACAAAACAAAATATATGAAGAGAAATAAAAAAATTTGCATTTTCATTAATTGTAGTTATGAGCTTTCCTCACAATTTCTTTACCTCCGTCTCATACTCACATGTTTGCTGGCTCTCTTGACATAGGCCCCCAATTTGCACTCACTTTCCTCTATTTTTCCACTCAACAGGAAAATGAATTTAAAGAATAAAAGTAAAAAAAAAATTGTGTGCAAAAAGTGGCTGCGTGTAAAATTTACATGTTTGCATGTTTTATTGAAATAATTCACTTTACATATATTTTCAATTTTTATACATCTCTCTCTACAAAACATTACTCAGTGCTCATACATAAATGAACTTTTTGCTTATAACTTTTTTTTGTGTGTGCTCTCTGTTCAACTCTACTCACTTACAAAACTACAATACTTCATACATATAATAATATTCTACAATGAATGCAGACGTGTACACATGTATGAAAGCGCATTGAATATGCCAGGGAGCCGAAAAGAGCCAATTTATGACTCGTCATGTTATCTTCGAAGATTGTCTGATGATAACGTCGTAAAGAGCTTCTTTACTTTTCATTGTTGGCAGGCAAGGGGTGAATACTACATGATGGATTCTGAACGAATTTTATTGATTTCAGAGAAATTTGTAAAAATATTCTCAAAAACCGTTATGCTAAAATTTGTGCTAAAATTTTTGAACTTTTGTGCTTAAACTTTCCAAAATATTCAAAAAATTGACCTAAAGTCCATTACATTTAATTGATCAGACCCATCAGCATCAGATACACCTTCCTTGACTTCAGCAGATTGTTATTCTTACAGTGCACTAAATTGGAAACTGCTAGTTAAATTAAATGAATATATCTGTGTGTCTATATTAATATATGATGTATGTAATATAATGTATTTATTTAAAAGAGCAAGGAACTCATGCATAATGCAGTTATCCATCTAATAAATAATTAAAACTGCACTTGCAATGTTATTGTTCTTATTTTTTGTAGTAGCAAAAAAAATGCTGCAAAAAAGAACAGCAAGAGCAGCAAAATTGTTATAGACAAAAGAAGTAGATGTGTATGTACATCTGATCATGAATATGTGCGCTTTTTGTGTTCACGCATTACAAAATTCCCTAATAATATAATTTAGTCGTGTCTTTCATGCGTAAAAATTATTATAACAAGCACAAGTGTATGCTATTAACTGGCAAAATATTTCATTTTTCGCAGATGCTTCTCTTCACGTATTTTTTTTTATTGCTGTTGTTGTTGTTCCAGTGCAAGCATCGAATCTGTTGTTGTGGAATTAAAAGAATTTTAACCACTTGCACTCGAGCGTGTATATGTGTATAGAAGTAAAAACATGTACATTCTTCTCTATAGATCGCTTGCTGTATGTCTATATGTACAGATGTATGTTGTTATGAACGCAAATCAATCTTATAAAAATATTTCTCAAACAAAACAATTTTCTCAACATCATAATCATAAATCTAGAATATATAACAAATATGCGAAGTTAAGATAATTTTTTAATTAAGAGCTATATATTTATGGCATAGACTTTGCAAATTATGAGGGGGCAATATAAGTGTTATGGCTGGATGGCTGGGCAGACTTCTCGGAGGTCTGAAGATTTAGATTAACAAAATACTTCATGTTGTGATTAATGCTTGATTAAAAGGGGATTTGGATGGCTTATAGGGGTTATCTGAAGAGGGAGGTTATCCCTCAATGGTTGATGAATATAGTTGCAGAAATTGCATTTCAAATACTTTGCATCTTATGTTGAGTTTATTTTCCACTGGATTTATTTCGACTTGTACTTTCTGGGATATTTTCGTTAGGTTTTCGAGAGCTTATGACTCTCGACTATGTAGATTACTGTCTTCAGAGTATCCCTGGAATAGTCATTGGATCAAAATGATCAGTAGACATCAAAGTTGAGCAGATTGCAGCTTAAGGTTCAATCTACCTTAATATTTAGACTAGCAATCTTCAAATGCGTCTTACTCATCTAATCAACTGCCCCCAACCTTAGACATTTTCTCCAACTTTTTCTTTACACATTGTGTGTTGATGGAAATTAATCAGAATAGTAAATGAGAGTACAGATGAGATTTTTTTTCCTTTCTTTTCTTTCTCATTACTTCGTTTTGCTTTATTTATTCATATTATTGTTGTTGTATGACTGAAAATAAAATAAATTTACATAAAAGTTGTAAATTACTCGTATGCAAAAATCTGCATGTAATTACATACAAGCAGCAATAAATTTTAAAGTGTCTCGTTGTTTACACTACAAAACTAGAAAAACTCCTTTCTCTCCTGTTTTCCCATGTTCGATTTTTCCACCTCCTTTCTGCTCCCCATTTTGTATGCCTCATGCCTTATTCTTATTCCGTTTTATCGTCATCATCAACATGATGTTATTGTTGGTGTATAATATTAAAAATTACAACATATATTCTCTCTGTCTGACAGCAGAGCAGCAGAAGAAAAAAAAATCAATGTCAATAGCAGCATAATTTTTATATTTTTGAAGCTCACAAGCAGTCGTTGTGCTTTAAAGCTTTCATTCTTGTTCTTATTCTGCAGAACAACACACAAAAAAAGTTACTTTAAATTCTTTTAAACAACAATATGAGGAAGTTTAAAGGAAGCAAGAAAAAAAGGATACACATGCGCTGTATATATCTCTTATGTTCTGTAAGATTTACAATAATTTTTCATATTGTTGATACACGAAAAAAAGAAAAGAATGGGAAAAGAGAAGTAACAAGAAAGGAAATTTAGCAAATGTTGTAAACTCAACAATATCTTTAATATCGTCATCTCATCTTTAAATGAAAGAAGTTGTTCATACTGTATCTTCATCGTAATGTTTTCAATGTTGTCGCTATACGCTATTAAATATTAGATGATATCTTTTGCGTATGTTACCTTCATTTTTCACTCAATTGGAATCGTATGTGCAGTGTTTTATGCTTTACATACGTCTCGTACCATACACATGAGTGCAAATAAAATTATATGCTTTTAGCTTATTTAATAATGAAAAAAATTTTTATTCATGAGTGTTTCTTTGCTTTATTCTTTTCTTTGGCTTTTTTCCCACAACTAAAGAGGAAAAAGAAGATTAAGTATGATTGTTTTTAGGTTCTATAAACGACTTTAGGTCTGAAAATTCATAATTTTTGCAATTTTTTTGGATTAATCTGAGTTGTGCTGAATTAAAGTTGAAATGCGCTGAATAGTGCTGAATTAAGATTGAAATAAGCTAAATAGTGCTGAATTATAGTTAGAATAAGCTAAATAGTGCTGAATTAAGGGTAAAATTAGCTGAGTAATGCTGAATCAAGATTAAAATGCGCTGAATTCAGTTTCAAATGCGCTGAAGTACACTGAATAATGCTGAATCAAGATTGAAATGAGCTGAATTAAAGTTCAAATACGCTGAATTGATGTGAAAATGTTCAAATAAGCTAAATAGTGCTGAATTAAAGTTGAAATAGGCCAAATTATGCTGAATTATATTTATAATAGTACTAAATTAAAATGATAGTGCAGAATTCAATCAAAATATACCAAATTTCAGCAAACTAAATCTCAATTTAATAAAATTCTTTTAAAGCAAGTCAAAACAGAGCAAAAATAACAAAGAATCTATTACAACAAGTAGTATCCAGACAAATAAAACAAATCCTCAATTTATATTCACTCAGAAATAAGCTATGCAACACAAGACATGTAAGAATAACTACAAAGTCTCTTTAACAACAACTTAAAGTATTGAATAACTAAAAGCTTTAAGTCGCAGGCAATTTAAAGCAGAAGAGTAATGTATGCAAAATGGCGACGTCGTCTAATCGATTTTAGCTTTATGATAATGTGTGAAATTTTTTTCTGTTCTTCTTTATTTACCTAAGTTGAACTAATCTTTATTAAGAGCCAATGAACATGAGCATTTATTTTAATTCATATTAAATAAAATTTATGCGTTTTTAAAGTGTTCTTAACGAAACAAACACAGGAAAACACACAAAAAAATTATCTCAGATGGTGAAACAAATAAATCATTTGATGCTCAAGCAGCTTCCTAAAAAAATCTGTGGATTTTTATATAGGCTGAGTTTAATGTATATAAAATCAGTATATAAATATATATCAAGTTTCTTTTTTTGTATTTTCAAAGGCGATCAATTAAAAAGCCATCAATAAAAATCAGAAACCTATGAATTTCAGATTGCCGCACTCATTCAACATTTTCTCTTTTTTTTTGCGGGGAGGGTGGCATGAGAGAGAGAAAAAATCTTTTTCAATGTGATTTATCGTTCGATTTTCAAGAGCGAAAAGAAAGCAAGGAATGAAAGGAACAACACACACAAAAAAAATTGAAATAAATGGATGAGTGGAAAATATTCACGATTGGAAACATGTGTGAGCAGAGAAGTGTATCATTTATTGTATGATCTATTTATTTTGACACAAATTTCCATTAAAGATTTTTTTCTCTTTTCATATTTTTTTTGCTTGGGGATTGATACAATGGCATGAATGGCTATGAATATGAGGATATTGATGTATGAATTTGCATTGATTGTGGGACGATTTTAGGGAGACTTTTTTGTGTGGATTTAGAGAGCTTTTGAGTGATAAATCAATTGATGATTAAAGTTTTTTGGGTAATTAGGTTTGGGGTCGAACATAAATGACGTCGGTTTAGAAACCATGCCATTGTGTTTCACACAACTTTAGACCCCTTCATGCTAAATGTTGGACATTGTAACCTCAAAAAAGTCGATAATCTGATTGAAGTGCTTCATACATTTCAATTAACATTTTAATCCAATTTTCGCACATACTTTGTATCCAAGGAAACACTTAAAGTTCAAAAAATATCTATCCATTTATGAAATGAGGAAATATTTATTAATTTTCAATTAATATCCAATTTGTTTCTAATTACAAATTAGTATTGAAAGGCAATTAATTTATTGCACTAATTTAATAGTCTTTAAAGTTTCAATTTTCATTTTTTTATATCAAATCGTGCAACATTGTATCATAAAAATTATGAAATATTTTTCTCTTAACTCTCACATGAGTCGAACAATTAGCATCAATATAAACTTCTGTTTTTTTAACTGCACACGTAATTATTGTAATTCGATGCAATTATCAGAGTTGTATTTCAAAACAGTCGATTTGTAATTAAGTCGGTTCCGTCGAGAAGTTAACTAAAAGTTTATAATTTTCATAACATAATTAAGAGTTGAGTTTGTAGTTTGAATGAAGCATTCGGGTCTATTTATAAGCAGTTTATGAATTTTGCTAGGGAAAATTGATTTTTGAATTAATTATTATAAAGTTATTTAAATTTTTAATTTTGCATTGTAGGTTGTAGAATATGTTTTGAATAATAAGAAAAGGTTCTAAACTGACAGGTTGAGAGATTTGAATTTGAATGATTTTTAAGATTAAATCTTGCTGCTTTGGGGGTCGTTCATAGATGAAGGTCTTACAGGTATCAAATATTCAATGTCCCACAGCTTCAGACCCCTCACACCCCTCTTCCATCTAAAAATAGGACGAATTATTCATAATATTGCATTTTGACATCAAAAATGCATTTTTTGTGTATTATTTGTAAGCTTCAAGTTAGTTCCACTTCCAACATCTCAACAGTAACTGTATAAATTCCCAATATGCATCCTTCATCAAATCCAATTCAAAACTGATTTAAACAATTTCCAACAAAATATGGAAAATAAAGGAACAATCTCATAGAAATCCAATTGAAATTGACTCGACGGAAATATATCAATATTATTTATAAAATATGTATTTTCAATCCAGCAAGTCTTTTGAGACTTCTCTACATATGTTTCACTCAACTCAATCTGAATGTTCATCTTGTTTGCAAACGGAAAATGTAACAAATTTCCTTTTGCCAAATCGCTTAAAGTTTTTCCTTTCCTTTTCACACTCATCTATTTTTTTTCTTCATCTCAACCATTTTTTTGTTCTGTTGGATGTTCTGTAGCATCCGAAATAACATATTTCCAATTCCCTCAATTCAATTTCTTTTCGGTGTGAGGAGAAAGAAAGCAGCCAGCAAGCAAGTACCACAAAATAATATGAAGAAGAAAAGGGTGGTCGTATAATAGTGAGTAAGATGAAAATGGGATGTTTTAGTAGGATGGAAATGGTGGAAAATAAAAAAGAAATAAATTTTTATTCCGTAATACGTTTGACCGCCTTAACGCTGTAAAAGCGTTTTATATGTCTAAAGACATCAATTTTAAGGGATCCGTTTGCCGTTTGGAATGTGTAGATGAAACAATCTGCTTTACGCTCTTTACGACCATTACTTCATCCAACTGAGTTTCTTGCTCCGATTTTTTTTGCCGTTCATGAGAAAAATGTTAAGAAGAAACAGAAGTGCAAAAGAAGATGAAGAAAAAATTGAGGAAGAAACTTTTCCGATCAAACTGAATTGACTTGAAAATAAGGAAGTAATAGGATGTGATCAATAGTTTAGGACGCATTTTGGAATGGTTCTTTATTAATTAAGCAATTAGTTCTGGGTTTAAAACAGGAGTTCACAACCTGTGTGCCGTGGTTTTTATTAAGTTTCTTAAGTTTCTAGTGCCGTTAAATCTTAAAAATGACGATTAGTGTGCCGTGAACCGAGAAAATTTGAGAAGCACTGGTTTAAGCTTTTGGGTGTAACAATCTGGTAAAATTAAAATATTGACGTTATTTAGACAAACTTTCAATCTGATCTGAGAACTTACTCCAGTGGATTATACAGGCAGGCTCAGAAACTGTAATTCCTTCCTTTGTGAGGCCTTGGGTTCGATTCTTATCAGAAACTAATTCAGTGTTTCTCAAACTAGGAGCCTTGACTTGTATTTCACGAATAGTTTGATATAACACCAAGTTCCTTATATTTTGTTGTCCTTTACACTAGATAAGACATCCCTAAGCATCTAAGTGTATGTTCCAACATCAGATTTGAGATTTTAGTGTGTCACATGACAAAAATTTTAAAAGTTACGGAACTAATCCATAAAACACTTATAGTGACGATATGACAAGAATTTAGTGGGAAAAAGTTAAGATTCTATAGTAAAATCAACTCATAACCCAAACATACACCAACTCAGCACAATAAATTTCTTAATAAAATCCTGCTAAAAAGGAGCAAAATCTAAAGACAAAAAAACACCGGGGGTAAAAATTCCCATCAAAATCGATCGCTGACAGCAAAACACTTATTCAATTAATGTCTTTTTCATTATCCACTCCTCGCATATAAAAATACATTAGAATGAAAATTGTGAAATCTGGCTGAGAGGAAATTGAAAATTCATAACTGGGATAAAGAAAATTCCACGCATCTGAATGCTTTATTTTTTTGTTGCTCAAAAAAAGAAAAATTTCCGCTCTAGATAGAAAACATGATAAAAACGTGATGGAATTATTGACTTCGTTTTTTACTGCAGCAGCAGCAGCGAGCGAGCGAAAAGAAAGAAAAATTCTGCTTCTTTTTTTCTATTGCCTTTTTTGAAATGTCGACACGAGAAGAAGAAGAAAATGGGGAAAAAGAGATGGAAAGAGCATTTCTCAAGCATCTCATTCTTGAAAACGGTTATTGGAGATTTATGTAAATACATGCGATTGAAGAATGAAGAATGAAAGAAGAGTATTGAATTTAAATACCTTGAAGACTATAAGTACAGCTTTTGAATACATAAATAATATAACAATAAATCAAAGTAAAGTCAAATAATGTGTGATTTTTCTTTCCTTTCCTCCTTCTTATTATTCCACTTCAATCATTGACTGATATGTCGGGGGACAATAGAGAATTCTCTCACACATCATCCACATAATAAGGAAGAAAGGAAGATTGAAATCTGTCGTGATTTGACAAATTTCCTTCATGAAAGGAAGAATTATTTGCCATTGCATGCTTTGCGTTTTGATAACTTCATGACAAACGGACTGTAAAACGTATCAATTAATCAAAGTAGTTCATAAATGTCCGCTCTATCTTTATCTGTGTAGTTTAATCAAATTGATTTTTTTTACTTCTTGCTGCCTTTGCCTTCCTCCTCGTTATTATGAGTAATATTTTTCCATCATGAAAATTGCTGAAAATAAAAGTTGAGGCACGAAACAAAATCATTTATTATAAGCTAAGTTGCACAATTATAAATTCATAAAGTTACGGGAGTTGAAATATAGACAGGTTAATTGTGCTGGGGTTGGGTTGGTTGGTGGATAAAACGCATTTCTTGGTGATTTGTCAAGTTTGAGCTACTGTTTTGCAGTGTTTTTAGCCTTTCTTAGGTTCACATAGTGCTAGCTTAGCTTCTGAGAGATTTGAGGGAACAATTGTATCTAAAGATGTTTGGATTGACCCTGATTGACTTCAAATTTGATTGATAATGCAGTTTAAGAATGTCTGGTAGCACTTTAATCTCTCACATAAGTTTAAAGCCCTAAAACCTTACCGTCTCAGACTGGAGCACAATTTTTCGAGGGGGGTCCATTCTCTCGAGGGGTGAGGGGTTCCTAACACTTAGACCCCCATAACTAGACCCCGTCTTATGCAAAGAATCCTTTTTAGCATCACTACGTTGCGTCATTGATGATTGAAATCTCTGTGAAGCTCTCAATGCATAGTATAGTGTAAAGAATCACTGATTAATACCTCTAGTCAGCCACTACCACAAAGTGGACATCACATCCACCAATCTTCCCAAAAGATTGCTCAAACAAAAAAAAGCTCAAATTGTCGACGACGACGATAAAAAAGAGAGTATAAATAAATAACTAGACAAGCTTTATAATATCATTTGCTGTTTTGTTGATCATTTTTCATTCATTTAACACGACAAATGCATAAAAAAATTATTTCATGCTAAATGTCTATTTAATCAGCAAAAAAACAACAGTACTAAATGAATTAATAATGTTTAAATCGCAAGTCATAACGTGAAACATGGCTTGAAAATAATGAAATTTATTAAAATAATAAAGGCACAAAAAAACAGAGTATTGACTAATCAGTGAACATGTGTTTCGATTTGAGCGACTTGCACACATTTTTTTTCATTCATTTGTTTTATAAATTGTTAAAAATGATGTTCAAATATGTAGCTAATAAATCATTGATTAATTAATGTGATATTTGTGTGCTATGGTGCAACTGAGCTCGCATAAATGCAACCTTATGCTAAATGTCTCTGAAACAGCAGAAATAAATAAACAAAAATATTTTTAACACAGAGAAGGAAAGAAAATGAGAGAAACATTCACAGCAGGATCGTTGACGCGCACATATAAAGATGACTGTATAAATGATAACAAGATGAATGCGCCCTTGAGCTTATGACAGTGAGAAAAATGTACATAAGAGAGAGAGCAGCAGTAAAAAAAATTATTCATGAGATTCTTTTTTTTTGGCAACGAGACTCATCCATGAGATTAAATGCCGATTGAATGAAACCAAATGACAGCGAGAGAAGGAAAGAATATGAAGAAAAATCGATATCGGCCCATAATATTCCCCAGACATCTATATTTCCTGTATATAAGTTCTTTTCTTTTCACGTTTTAAATCTGAAGCAATATTTTCACGAAAAAAAATAAATATTTTCAGCAAGGAGGAATGAGGATGAGAATTGAGAATGTAAAAATCCCCTAGACATCGATTGAATTTAGACAGAGAAAAGAAAACAATTGATACAATCGGGGCTGGTTTTCTTCTTTTATTCTTTTATTTTATTTCTATTTAAAAGCACTTTTGAGCTTTGATTTCAATGCGCGAATCAATAGAAGCAGTCAGCAGAGAAAAACACATGTCATCAGAATTGAAAACAATAAAGTCAAATAAAAATAAATGACATGTCATTTTAGAATGGAGGATATGTGTCATATGACTGCGTCTCCTCTAATTGTGCTCATAACATAACTTAATTTCATGCAATGATAGAGCATAAAATAATCATATACATAGATTTTACACTTGTCATGATTTAATATTTTAGCATAAATTCTGATAAAAATATTCTTAATAGCTATTGGGGTTGTCCACTGCTTTAAAGCTCATTTTTATACACGACTCTAAAAATTTATTCATGAGATGTTTCAAAGGGAATGTCCACACAAAAATTTTATGAGACAATAAAAAAAGAATTGCGGTGCTTTGAAGACTTTATGATCAACAGATTATTATTGTTGTTGTTGCGAGTTACTGGTGATATTTTTTTGGGACTGAAATTTTGGTGATTTTGGTCATTAAAAAGCTTTTTGGTGGGTTTTACTGGATCTGCTGTTTTTAGTTAAGGTTTACTGTAGTTGATGGAGGTTAGAATTGTTTTTAAGGGATGTGTCCTTAATTATTAACATTACTGTCTATGTGGAGACAACTTTAAGGAGGATCTACTAGATTTTCGACGAATAAGGCTTTCTTTTTAATCAAGTTCATAGAAAATGCTTCAGAAAGTTAGGACCAATCTAATATCCATTAGCTTGGCATAGAGGGGCTATTGGGGGCTCATGTCTGGATCTAGATTGCCCCCTCCCTCATGAAAATTTTTGGATACCCCCTTGAAATCCATCCAAATTTAAGAACATAACCTCAAAAAATGCGCAACTAACCAACCACAGCTCAAAACAACGAGATTCCATCAAAAATATCCAAACCTCGAAATCCTTTATTCCATTCGATTGCTCCTCACTTTACTTTTCATTTTCATAATTACCATCAATAATAAATTGCTTCATGAATGTTTATTTTATGAATAACGCGAAAAATCATGATAATTTGACATAATTCTATGGAACGTTCATCATAATGATTTTATAACTAGCCATCAACAAATTTATAATGTATATAATATGACCAATGGGCTATATATTGTAGAATAATAGCATTTGTAAAGTAATATCCAACCTATTTGTTGTAGTTACTCATTTGACGACGAAAATGATTAATTATGTATTTTCATTTGGAGCCGTACCCCAAAAAAATAATACGAATAAAAAGGGGTAGAAAAAGCACTTTTTCCAATATTTATTTTCTCTTTTGCATGTTGTCAATAATTTTCATGCGACATGCAATGAATTTTGTTTGAAAATTGCGTGAAAATTGTCCACACAGACGAAATTGTGTTGTCACTCTAACTCAATTGAGAATTGATTTGACAATAGAGAAAATACTAGAAATATAAATTGCATCACTAAGCGCAATAGCGACGCAATAATCTAAAATTTAGCGAGTGTGAGAAGTTTTGAAAAATCAACAAATATTTGCTATATATTGAGATAGAATAGGACAGAGAAGGAAGTAGAAAGAAGGCAAACATGCACACGATGATGATGACGAAAGTACATGAAATGCAATTTGTTTGTTGAATTGAAATAGTAGAAAAAACTAAATATATATCATGAGAGGAGATCATTGAAGTATTATCAAATGGCAAATAGTTTCATTTTATTATATATGTTGAAATAAAGTGAACGATGATGGGAGAGAGGTGGAGATAAATAATGTTATTTATGCAAAACAATATATTGTGATGGAATGAGCCAATAAATAATGTAATGCCGAATTGTAGACTCAATTGCAAAATATACATGAGTGATAGTAAAATATAAGTATGTAGAGATGTGTTTTGCAACTTGGGTGAGCCAATAGATTTCAATCTAACTGAGAATTATCCATAAATTCACTAAAATGCATTTAAAATCAAATATTGCTGCAAAAAATTTAACGGATTTTTAAAATTCAAATTTTTTACTGGTCAATTTAAATTCAAAATTTTAAACTGTCATAATTCAAAAATTTTTAACGGATTTTCATCTAAAATACCTAAAATTAGTAAATTTCAAGACATGTTTAGCCCGTTGGCTCACCCTCAATGTTTCCATATAATCATATATTGTTTCTATATGGCATTTATTATTACTGGGATGCTGCTGCCGTTGTACCCTGGCAAAACCGTACATAACATGAGACAGTGAATATCGCTTGAGGCAGCTACATCTATTTTGTCTTTTTTACCACGTTTTTCTTAACTTGCTTTCTTGTCTGTCTTTCTGTTTGTCTGTCTGTTTGTCGAGGTCAAATCTTGCAATTGATTTTTCGACCACTTCTAATGCTCCAATTGAGCTGAATTTTTTTATACTTTTATGTTTTCGATGACAATACAATATTTTAGCATTTTGGAATCATAAAAACGCTTAATTATAGTATAATTTAATTTATGAATTTTTATATGAGAAAATAATCCAATATCAATGATGTCATTTTCTCATGGACATTCTTGAAGATAATTTGATTTTTCCGAAATGTCATGGGTTCAAATCTCACCAATGACAAAAAACTTTTTTGAACTTTTATGATTCTTTTTTACACTTTTTTAATGCTTTATGATGTTTCATGATTTATTTATGCATAATTATATTTTTCTAAGTCATAAAACAGCAAAAAAGTACAAAAAAGAGTGAATTTTGATTTTTTGTATGAAATGTCGATATACTTCACAAGAGCAAAAATCTTTCTTTATACGTATGTGTGTAAATAGTGTGTAAATACATGCAACTCGTTTCATAGGTTGATATCGGTAAATATATTTTTGGGGACAAAACAGTGTACGGCTGTGAGAAATGAAATTGCTTTCGTTTGGGTAGAGAGTGTGTGAAAATTTTTCTTGGGTTTTTGCATTTCATGATATGTAACAATGAACAATATATAACAAAGCTGTGCAAGTGAGATCAACAAGTACGAGTAGAAAAGTCGAGAAAGCAGAATTCATGGATCAGATTAACACTATTTTTGGGCGAAATTTTAACATAAAAGATAAAACGAAGTTTGGACATAACAATTCGGACTAGATTGAGCGTAGCTCACAAAATTTTTACGTCCTGAACGTAGCGAGTGAAGGCGTGAAAATTTTCCAAAATCCTTAGAAGACTGCGGATATGTGAGAAAGTGTTGGTGATTTGAGTAATAATAGTTCGAGCGGAGCTCGAATATAATAGTTCGAACTAGGTTGAGCGTAGCTCACAAATTTTTACGTCCTGAACGTAGCGAGTGAAGGCGTGAAAATTTTCCAAAATCCTTAGAAGACTGCGGATATGTGAGAAAGTATTGGTGATTTGAGTAATAATAGTTCGAGCGGAGCTCGAATATAATAGTTCGAACTAGGTTGAGCGTAGCTCACAAATTTTTACGTCCTGAACGTAGCGAGTGAAGGCGTGAAAATTTTCCAAAATCCTTAGAAGACTGCGGATATGTGAGAAAGTGTTGGTGATTTGAGTAATAATAGTTCGAGCGGAGCTCGAATATAAAAGTTCGAACGTAGTTTGAACTAGGTTGAGCGTAGCTCACAAATTTTTACGTCCTGAACGTAGCGTAGCGAGTGAAGGCGTGAAAATTTTCCAAAATCCTTAGAAGACTGCGGATATGTGAGAAAGTATTGGTGATTTGAGTAATAATAGTTCGAGCGGAGCTCGAATATAATAGTTCGAACTAGGTTGAGCGTAGATCACAAATTTTTACGTCCTGAACGTAGCGTAGCGAGTGAAGGCGTGAAAATTTTCCAAAATCCTTAGAAGACTGCGGATATGTGAGAAAGTGTTGGTGATTTGAGTAATAATAGTTCGAGCGGAGCTCGAATATAAAAGTTCGAACGTAGTTCGAACTAGGTTGAGCGTAGCTCACAAATTTTTACGTCCTGAACGTAGGGTAGCGAGTGAAGGCGTGAAAATTTTCCAAAATCCTTAGAAGACTGCGGATATGTGAGAAAGTGTTGGTGATTTGAGTAATAATAGTTCGAGCGGAGCTCGAATATAAAAGTTCGAACGTAGTTCGAACTAGGTTGAGCGTAGCTCACAAATTTTTACGTCCTGAACGTAGCGTAGCGAGTGAAGGCGTAAAAATTTTCCAAAATCCTTAGAATACTGCGGATATGTGAGAAAGTATTGGTGATTTGAGTAATAATAGTTCGAGCGGAGCTCGAATATAAAAGTTCGAACGTAGTTCGAACTAGGTTGAGCGTAGCTCACAAATTTTTACGTCCTGAACGTAGCGTAGCGAGTGAAGGCGTAAAAATTTTCCAAAATCCTTAGAATACTGCGGATATGTGAGAAAGTGTTGGTGATTTGAGTAATAATAATTCGAGCGGAGCTCGAATATAAAAGTTCGAACGTAGTTCGAGCTAGGTTAAGCGTAGCTCACAAATTTTTACGTCCTGAACGTCCTGACGTGAAAATTTTCTAAGGTCGTTAGTAGACTGCGGATATATGAAAAAATTTGATCTACTACTGTGATCCATAATAGTTGGACGAACGAAGCGGAGCGAAGTGGAGTCCAACAATACTGTGATCCATAACAGTTGGACGAACAAAGCGGAGCGAAGTGGAGTCCAACACTACTGTGATCTATAACAGTTGGACGAACGAAGCGGAGCGAAGTGGAGTCCAACACTACTGTGATCAATAAATTGTCAACTTATTATCAATCATATGAAAAAATTAGTAAAATATTTGATTTTTAGTCTAAAAGTTATATTTATGGTATCTGAAAAATGTAGCAATTACAATAACTTTAATAGTGAGCTGTATTTCACATGACAATTTCTTTAGAGAATAATCTCTCAATAATTAAAAATTTCATCAATTATTCAACAATAACTTCAAAGAATCTCAATGATTACTTTGATCATAAATAAATCTTAAGAAATGTTGTGATTTGATTCAACAGTATCATCGAAAGACTAAAAAGTAGAAAATAATTTACAATATAAAAAAATATTTTTTTTAAAAAAAACCACGTTTTTCCCGTGGACTAAAAAATAGAAAATAACTTTTATTTTGTATTTGTCAGAAATTAATTTTTAATTTCAGATTTTATTTTAAAAATTTTATCCTCTTCCATGAATTCATGATCGTCTATGAATTGCGAATAAGTACACTTCAAAATTATCGTATAGTTCGACTACTAAAAACGTGGGCGCATTTTATAAGAAGTTATAAATTTAATTAGGGTTTCAAATTTACTAAATTTCAATTGAGAAATTCAGCATTACTGTATAGTATTGAAATTTCTTAAGTTACTTCTTATAAAATGCGCCCACGTTTTTAGTAGTCGAACTATACGATAATTTTGAAGTGTACTTATTCGCAATTCATAGACGATCATGAATTCATGGAAGAGGATAAAATTTTTAAAATAAAATCTGAAAATTAAAAATTAATTTCTGACAAATACAAAATAAAAGTTATTTTCTATTTTTTAGTCCACGGGAAAAACGTGGTTTTTTTTAAAAAAAATATTTTTTTATATTGTAAATTTCGGGTCAAATCGTGACTAATAAATTCATCATCATTGTTCTTGTTGCTCTCTTCTGCTTCTCTCTCGCAATAAATAAATAAAAAAATATTTTTCTGTGTGTGCCGTAACGACATGATATGCTGTTGTTGTTTGTAATATTGGCCAATTCAATTCAATTTTCTCTATCCTATCTGCCGTACTAGAGGGAGGAGGGTTAACATCAATAATAATACTAGGAATAAGCACAAAAATTTATGTCAATGGCAATTAATTAATTTTTTTCTCCATCCTCTATGTTTATTTTTTCAGTTATGGTGCAGGATATGATCTTGCCGCTCGCCGTAAAAATGCAACACGTGAATCAACAGCAACGCTTAAAGCGTGGCTCAATGAACATAAGAAGAATCCTTATCCGACAAAGGGAGAGAAAATAATGTTGGCAATTATAACAAAAATGACACTAACACAAGTGTCCACATGGTTTGCAAATGCAAGACGTCGACTTAAGAAGGAGAACAAAATGACTTGGGAGCCGAAAAATAAAACGGACGATGACGACGATGCAATGGTGTCGGATGATGAGAAGGAGAAGGATGACATGGATGATAAGAGTAGTCGGAATAAAGGTAAGACTGAATTACTTTAAGATGGCAGGTTTCAAGTCCTTAATTTTCTTGGCACTTGCTTTTTTGGGGTTGCAAGAATGGAATAATGTTGTCCGGTTGTTTGTGAATTTCCGTTTAAATTCCTGAATAACTGTCAGAAAATTTTCAAAAATTTTGAATCTTTATTTTGAAAAATTCAAATTTCAAATGATCGTTATTTTTCAAAAAATTAAAAGAAATTCCTTAAGAAGATTTTTAGAAACCAAGCAACCACTTCCATCTAAGACGAATGAATGTAAAAGAAGTAAATGTAAAATTTTATGCCTAATTAAAACTGTCATGAACAGCACACAATGGACGACCATAAATTAGACAGCGCGCTTGGCAAATTAATGTAAAAGAATCTTTAAATTTATATACGAGATATTCAGATATGCCGTAGAAGAAATGAAACGAGGAATAAAAGATGAAAATAACGAAGAAAAACTTGAAGCGCGCGCTGAGGATTTGTAAAATCTAATAATTTTTAATTAAAAGGGTTGAAAAATGTCTTTTTCTGCTACTGCTATCGCTTGCTTGCGGCAGTGGGTGGAAGTATTTTTGTTGTATTTGTGTGTGGCGACGGCATCTAACGCTATAATTTATTTATACAAAAACATTAATGTGTCAAGAAAATAAAATTTATATTGAAAGTCACATTTCATTATGATAATTTTCACTCTCTCATTTAGTCACTGACTGACTCTTTAAAGCCGTGTCTATTGAGTAGCTTTAAAATATGAACGAAAATCCCTTTAGAGAATTCATTTCCATTAGGCTCAAAGTGAGATATTTTTTCACTTCACTTCCCTCCTTCATTTTTCTTTCGTCTCCTCCTCCTCCTTTTTACTCGTCGACATTCCCTGAAATAACATTTTTCACTGTGGTGCCTTTCACTTTTCTCGTCTCTCCTTTATACTTTTAAAAAAAAAAATAGAATAGAAAAGTTGAAACAAAACTACATATTGTGAGCATGTGTTTAAAGCTACAGAAAATTCTTTTTGCCACTTTATTCCATTCTTATCTTCATGTCGTCAATTTTACTTGACAACTTTTTCCATCAACATTATCGTCATAGCTGTGCAACATATATACAAAACGGGATGGATATAGATATTGCTAGGGGTTGGCTGAATGCATTGCATGAATTCCTTAAATTAAATCAAATTAATTTTAAAACTTTAACAAATCCATTCTGCTGCCATACTCTTTCACTCAAGTGAATTCCTATCTGCTGTCCATAATACGTATTCAAAGGGAGTGCAGACAGTGAAAAAACTTGCAACTAACAAGTGGTCTTTTCACTTAACATAATCGGATAATGGAAATTATCACGCGCGCCCTCCTCTCACTCACTTCCTGTCTATCATTTCACTCAAATCTAAATCTCTCTCTCTCTCTCTTGGTTCCTTTTGCTGCATTTAATCTCTCATTCTTGTTTTATTGTCAGCTTCTCCACCCCATCCCACCCCTCATGCAAGAAGAAATTGCACTTTTTCGTGTATAAGAATAAAAAAAAATATTTTAATGCCCTCACAATTGCGTACGGCCAATATTTTATTTCGCTATAAAAATAATAGAATTTTATGGATTTCCCATCCTCTCTTGAATCAGCAATGCATTTTATTAGATATTTGCTATTAAAAACAATATTCGAGATGTTGCTGGGTTAAAATATCGCAACTAATAAATTTATTCCTCAACTCTGTTTTAATGCATTATACAATAGACAGTAAAATCTGAGGAAGGGAGCACACCCTCACACAAATGGTGCTATAATATTTAATTCACCATATCAAATTGTTTAAATAGAATTATTTCATTATTTAAGGATCACTGACATTGTTCACATCATCATCATCTTCGTCAAATGACTATATGCGAATTTTTTAAACAGATCTGACAGGTTATTTAAAAGGGATTGTCTCCATTATGTGAAAGGTCTACTCACTACGTCACATGCACAACATTTTTTTGAGGATTTAAAGACGAAATTCTTGAGAAATATGAAAAAAAAAATTTGTGTCACAGTCCGGAGGGATGGGGGAGGTCGAAAGGATGAATATTTTATTCCAACAAGAAGAAAATGTTGTGTACGAGATGACAGTGATGATAAAGAGAGGACAATGTTCATTGAAGACCTTTTAAAGGCAAATGGAGCCCATGAAAAAAAAATCCTCAAATCTTATGAATGGAATTGTCATCACTGCCACATAAAGAAATGTATGTCACGACTTTTTCAGTTTTTTGACTTCTTTCATTCATTCCTTTCTTTTGCTGAAAATACATACATTTATGCCTTGTAACGATATAAAAATGTCAGTACATTAAAGTCTTGGTAGTCACTTAATAACACAAATACGAGCTTTTCGCACTGTTTCTGCTTTATTCTGCTCCTAAAAAACTTTTTTTATTGCCATAAAAAAATGCTCCTGCCACACATAGACACACACACACAACCCTAATGCATAACGCTTCGAGAAATGAGAACCACTTAAAATAGAAGCAGAGAAGGGAAAAATGAAATGTGGCGAAAAGTATCATAAAAGTCCTTTTTTGTTCTTTTCATTTTTATTGTATAATATACACTATGTGGATGAAGTTCTGCCAAGGCATCTACAATGTTCATTTATTTGCTGATCGCATATTTTTGCGTTGCCCCCAAAAATACATTTCTTTTCTCTTCAGATTCTCACTCCCCCCTCCACCCCTCATCTCTACCCTTCGAAGCAAAAAAAGAAAGAAGAAGATATGAAATTGAAAATAAACTTATGTGGTTGGTGTGTGTCTTAGTGAGTCAGTATATTATGAGTATATGCGAATGCGTTCAGTTTATTATTATACTTTTCACGCTCTATGAAAATGAAGTGAAAGAAAAATTTATGTTTTTATGATTCTGGGTTTTTGTTTGTGTGTGAACAAAAAGAAAGTGAAGGAAAATTTGCGGTTGAGGATGTGAGGAAGCAAGAAATGAGAAGAATGACTTACTTAAAGGAATAGAGTAAAGTGATGCATGGTGCGATCTCATAAAAATATTGTAAGACATGATGAGGGGTTGCTATATGGCTTTATAAATTTGATACACAATGCACTATGAAATGTGGGAATGAATGGATGAGGAGGAATTTTGGAATGGTTTACTTTTCTTGCATTATTTGAAGGATTTGAGCGCATTTCCTTAATATACAGAGTGAGTTCAAGTATCTTGGTGGCATACTAGTTTCATACTTCGAGAATTAATTGTTAGACACAACATAGCGAGGGTGGGGAAAGTTGAACATTTGCCTGGAGAGTCGCGTATTAAGGGATCCAAAATTCAATAAATCCTAATCAGTGATCGAGACTCGGTATACATATCGAAATTTTTCATTTCTCATTTGTTTTCGAATCATATGCATTAGAAATGCGACTCACTCATGCTGATCTAGGTTTGAGTGGATTGGTCTTACGAACCCTCTTTCCTTAAACTATTATTAGCCACGAACCACCCTAGATTGAACAGCTAAAGGTTCTTAACTTAATATACAGTAAAATAGACCTTCCCAGTCAGATTATTTCGAATGAGAATTGAACCTGGACCAAGGCATTACTATTTTAGAGTTCCCTGTTAGAGTTCCCTTGTTTTCATCACTAACTCACTGAGAGATTGCTAATAAAGTTGGCAATACTCCAATTTTTAAATTCACATAGTATCTTTAGTGTTCTTCTTCATGTCCATTCCTTCCAACCTTCAAAAAGTTCCTGATTTTTCACTAGAATATTTCTAATATTTCTTGAAAGGGAAGCTCTGAAAATTATTTAACCCTGACAAAACGTGCATCACACACCTCCCAATTCATTAAAAAAATTCCAAAAATAACGACATTGTGCCTCGTGCCTAGTTATATTCCTATTATAATGAGATGTTGTGAAAATCTCCTCCTTAAAAATCATATATTTATTTATCCACATCGGGAGGATGTGGATGGAAGGAAGCGAAGGAAGTTGAAGTGAAAGAATTACAATTGGTAAAAGAACTGCAGGAGTTTTGTGTGTTGTATGCTGACTGTGGTGAAAGTGTTGAAAGGGAAAAAAATGATAAATTATGAAAAATTGCAATTGAATTTGACCACACTCTATCATGTTGCTGAATGGGGGTGGAATTATGTTGGTTTTTTATACATTTATATTATTTGCGGAAGAGAGTTGTGATGACGTAGTATCTTTTCCCTAATATACACACACATTGAAAGTGTTTGCATGATTTCTCGACTCGAGATGATTTATGAGCACGTGGCTATTAAAGAGCGATATAGCTTACGGCAATGAAAACTACTTTTCGACTTTAATACATTTCATTTCTTTCTTTTCTATTTTTTCCTTCTTCTCGTGTTGTTGTTTGACTTAACAAGCCAACTTTTTCCACTTCAATAATACTTCACTTGACTTACTGTTTCGAATTTTTTTTTAGAAACAGTACATTTGCTGCTTCAACAATGAAGCACACAAAATGCTTCGAGGAAAATTTATATTTTAATTTAAATTTTTATAATTCTAAGCTTTCTCACACAACATTTTCTATCATACTTGCTCACTTACTCGCTTATTTGAACAAAAAACTTGTAAACTTTTACATTGAATTTTTTTTTACTTTTTTTTAAAAGAAAGAAACACAAAATGATAATAACTAACACGGAGCATAACCTTTAGGGGATTTAACAACAGGGATTATAATTTTCTAAAGAACTTTTCTCGACTCTCATGTCCCTTTAGTCGTCTTCTTTCTATCTATCTAGCTTTCAGTCTGTGTTTGAAGGAGGAAAATTAGTGAAGGAATTGAGACGCAGTTTTTGGTTTGGTAGATTTTTGTGGCACGCAGTATTTGGTTACTAGTGCAGTCTAGTGACTGTTGAAGTTTAGAGACACATATCCTTTAAGCCTCACTCTATTTGAACGCATTTAAATGTCAATATAAAATCTGAAGACACATCTTTGGAAAGACGCCCTATCAAACTTGTTTACGAACAAGGGTTCAATAAAGAAGGCCATATTTGTGGTTTGAATGTTTTGGATATTCTCAACTAAAGCCACATCAAAGATAATATCAAATGGAATCCAACTCTTTGGACTGGATAAAATTTTTCTCAGATTTTTTCGAATTTGTGTCCGTTTTATTTGATTTGTTAACAAAAACGAGGAAAAATCGAACAAAACAGACATAATAGGATCTGGTACTTTGAACTGTACTTCCACTGGATAACACCAAATAAACTGTTCAGAGTAGTATTAATAGTTTAAGTTGGCATTCTGCTAAGCTTCTTAGCAACCTTCGAAAGTTTAGAGATAAGAACATGAAATCAAAAATCGTAAGAGTATGGGTTCGAATCTCACTATAGGATAAGTTGGAGATTTACTTCTTTCTACTAAATATTCACGCTACTCATTCGCAAATCTTGCATTAGCACCAAATTGGGGCCTTGATAGAAAGGGGGAGGGCTCAAGATACCAAAAACCCCTTTAGCACAATGTTCCTGAAAATAATCCATGAAAAACCAAGTCAGCCAGCCTAGATCACCAAAAAAATCACAACAAATTTTTCAGATTTTCCTTTGAGTGAAGAGCTGAAAGAACTGAATAAAAGTATCTATTTCCATGTCGACTATGAATTTGTATACACACATTATTATGGTGCATTGTCATTGTTTTTGTTGTTAACTTCTATATTGCCGCCGCCTATCTAAAATATAATGATAATATAAAATTTCATTCTCCGCATGCAACATGAGAAAAAGAATGAGAGCACTAGAGAAGGAGAAGCGTAAATAAAGGAGAGGAAAAGAGACAGAGTGAGAAGTAGAACTTAAGTGGATGTGTATATTGGCAAAAAAACATCCTTAATATTGTTATACAATATGTTTACAATGGATTTTTTGTTTTGCTATGTGTATACTCAACGTAATCCTTTTTGTTGAACAAAATTTTGCATTTTCCACCATACCCGCAGTAGTTTGTCGCTCTCACTTATTTCCATTTCTTTCATTTCTGCTTCACAGCTCATATAAATAGAAAAATGAACAGTTTTGCTTTTTTTTCATTCTGTCAACTATAACAAAATTGTGAATATATAATGGAGCAAGAGCGAACGAACGATTAATACCATTTGGAGTGTTTCCAAAGTATATCAAATTGCTTATTGCTGACGACAAAAGTTTTTACTATGTAGTCACATCATTGACGTATATTTTTAACAATTGCTGTTTTTGTATAGTTAAAATGATTACATGTTTCCAGTTTTCATAAACAAAAAACTTTTTCTCAAACGAGACAAAAGATGCTAAACCCTTTTCAGATCTTATTGTTGCTCTTGTTGGAAACTTTTTATGTACAGAAAGAGAATTTATGTATGTACATATAGAGAAGCGATACGGCATCATGTTAGTGTGGCAAAATTGAATGCAATATAAAATGATTTTCCTTTAAATCGGTTTTGCTGTATTTGAATTTAGCCACCCCATTTGGTTCCTCTTTGCATACACAATACACATCTCCAATATACTTCAGACATTTTGTTTTAAAACAGACGAAACATAATGGATATGTGTGTATGTACATGGGAGAGAAAGAGGGGGATTTTTCTTCTCGTTACAAAAGAGTTACTCTGTTTAGAGCAGCAATCCTTTTGCGGGTGGGCTGGAATGAGGAAGTTTAATTTCGTAAAAAGGTTGCAATGTCAAAGACAGAGATTTTGTGTCTCATTTTCATGTATATACATATATTAAACAAAATTTATTCAGACGTAAATTAATCGATCAAAATTGTGTTCATTGTGCTACATGCAGTCAGTCAGGGAGATTCCTCAAATGCAACTCTTTTCACATTCATCAATTTAATAAGAAAATTTATGCTGAACAGGACAACATAAATTAGATAAAATTTGACATTTGAAATGCAGAATTAACATTACAATATCTGAAAAATTCCTTACAGACTCGATGCATCATCATGTTAAATCTGAACGTGATAAGGATGTGGATGATGATGATTTGGATGATAGGAAGCCAGACATGGTGCATCATGGCTACTATCAACATCCAATGACAATGGGCGGTCATTATCATCATCATAATATGAAAACAGAACTTGATACGGTTTCAAAAAACCAAACGGGCAGCGACTGTGGCGTGCCGATTCCAGCATCAAAGCCCAAGATCTGGAGTCTAGCAGACACAGCCGCGTGCAAGACACCACCACCTCACTCACACTTACACCTGAACGCCGCAGGAGCTTGGGCTTATCAGACGCACCCTTCGGCGCAATACAACAGCAACAGTCATACCGGGTCTCCAACACACAACAGTCACCTCCATCAGATGCAATTGCAGCAGCAACAACAACAGCAATTACCACCACAACATCCAACACATGTTCAACAGCAACAGCAACTTCAAATTCAACAGGATCAAATTCAACAACAGCATATGATGAGTATGCAAGGAAGTACTTCCGTACCGGGTGGAATGAATATGAATGCGATAGCTTCAGGGCATCCCAACCAATCGCAACCAATGAGTACCAATGGGATGAATACATGGGGCGGCAGTTCTCCTTATTCCCGTTACGGGGGGTTTCTAGCGGGAGCAGCCGGTACGCACCCTACACAACAGCCTCAACAGCAACAGCCTCACCAAACGCAACAACATCATCAATATATCAACAACAATCATACGGGGGGTACAACAACGCCAGTTACTCCGAACAGTACAGGTCAAGCTATTACACCCACGCTCCAACAGAACAGCAACAGCCAAACGAGCAGCAATCAAACGATGGGGTTTCCAGAAGTACAAACCGGTAACAAATACAGTTTTTTATTTTTATTATTGCTTTTTTTGTCTCCTGTGAAATTTTTTTCCTTTCTCTCAACATAAAAAATGGACACATCCATTGCCATTTTCTCGCTGTTGTTTCTCTATTCCATTCTTGTTCTTCTCGCTTCGTTTGATTTTTCTTTTTTTTTTATTTTTCATTAACAATTCAATGTTTCACACAGCAAAGCACATACAAAGGAATAAAAAAAAAATAAAAAAAGGAGAATTGAATGTAAAAACAAATTTTTTAATTATTTTATATGTTTTACAGACACCCCGCCTCAGACACCACCGAATATGAAGTTCAACACGGCCAACTCTACTACAGCAGGTAACTACACTGATCACAAATGCGTAACATAAGAATTAAGATTAATTTTTTCGGTATCTAACCAATAATAACGATAATAGCATGTAAGAACATAAAACAATTGTCTCAATCATTAAAATAATAATGAAGGATGAAATTTCATTATAACAAAAAAATACCTTATTCTTCAAAATTGCAGATACCATGAATAATGGAATAAATGCTGGTGGAAATAATACATATATTGGAAATTTTCGAGTACAACAGAATGATAGTTCAACATCGCCACATCAAATGATGAATCAAATGACGGATGGGTTTAAGCCCTTTTACAAAAAGTATGTGTGTGTGTGATGGATTATGTAATTTTTATGATTGATCTTTGCAATTCCTCCTTTTGTTTCTTTACAGTAATCAGCAAATTGGAAATAACAATAATTACGTATCTCCCGTTTGAGAATTTCTCTCACATTTATCACGAAACTATATTTAAATTGCACTTTGATGAGGTAATTATTTCGTAATTTATTTATAATGTATCATGCAATCTCCCTTTAAAGAACCATTTATTCCTTTTTATTATTACTATTATTATTATTATTTTAAAACAAGAAATAATGCACATTAGGCCAGCATTAACGATGGATTGAAATCCATACAAAATGCAATCTCTTAAATAAACAAATCTTGAATCCCTTTTGTAAACTTTCATTATTTATGTGTGAGATTTTCGAACGTGTATCTAAAGTGCATTGTCATTGGCCCAATGAATTAGGGATTGTTAGGGAGATAGGCATAAGTTCATTGACTCGTGAACTATTTAGTAACTAAATTTGATGTAATTTGGACATTTAATGTATATTTTGAAGCTGCAATAAAATAATCGTTATATTTTTAAAAATGAAATTTTTCGTTAAATTTTAAGTTGTAGTAATTCGTTAAATTTTCAGATCAAAGAATTCGTTAAAATTTTCATTCAAAATTGTTTCGTTAAATTTTTGAACTCTGAAATATTCGTTACATTTTCAGATCAAAAAAATTCGTTAAAATTTTTGAATTCTCAAAAATTCGTTAAATTTTTGAATTACAGAAGTTCGTTAAATTGAAAATCTTTCGTTAAATTTTCAAATACAAAAAATCGTTAAATTTTGAATTTCAGAAGTTCGTTAAAATTAAAATTGAAAATATTCGTTAAAAATTTAGAAAAACAAAAAAAGTAACAAAATCACAATTTTTTAATTAAAAATCCAGGGAAGTACTCGATTAATTCTACTATAATCCACCGACAGTGAGAACCCCTAGCTAAATAATCATTCAATTCGATGAATAAGTAAACAAATTCACATTGGGTTTATAGAGTGTGTCTATGTGTAATTTAACAAATCATTTAGCTTTTTTCGTCTATCAAACAAAAGAGAAAAGTCGTTCATTGAGGAAGAGGAAAGAGAAAAATTAAATAAAAGTCAATCATTATTATCATATCAGCAAAGTGTCTGGAATCATATTACACATACGCAATGTACAAAATAAACTAAAGAGAGATCTCGTTCGAGAAGAAATATTATTGTGCGAGGGATGTCATCGTCAGAGTGCGTAGTGCACTATATAAATAAGGGGTTGCTTGTTTTTGATGATAAAGAAGCGAGAAATGGAAAATGAAATGCAGAAAATGAAAAAGAGCAATGTGGGAATTGGGAATATTAAAAGATATTGAGATCCCTTATTCATTCACTTGAATGTCATCATTTTCAATTTTCTAACCCCTCACATGCCCATTTTATTTCATGCGAAAAATTGGTTATCTGACTTTTTGATTAGATGTTTATGCAGACACAGACGGTGGTGAATTTTTTCCCTCATTCATTTTATTTATGATTCCGTCTCTCGTTGAATGCTTGCTTACAGTGAAGAAATGTATCGAAAGTGATATTATTATAAATGAGGTGAATATGATTCCGAACAGTTGTGTGCTTTTATTAAGATATATTCTTAAATAACGATACACTCATTTATCTACATACGCACTTGTGTTAGCATTTTCCATAATGCTAATGTTGTTGCTCTTGATGATGATGATGACATGAGTCACATAGTTTTATGACGGCAGGCTAAACCTTTCAACATGCAGCAGCAAAAAAAAATGAATTTATTAATGACTTACACAGAAATCTATTAATATTCACATTCTCTTACCAATGTTGATCCATATATACAATGTATGGCATCGTCTTCCTTTACTTTACTTTGTCAGTTAAAATTGTTACATTCATTAAAATATTCTTGACTTGCCGTAGCTTCACATTTACATTATTTCTCTTAAAAATAGCTAACGAATAGTAATTGATGATGTTTGAAGGAAAGTGACATGAAAATAAGACATATTATTCAATTCCCATCCCCTCTGTGTCCTGTCTCAATTTTAGTTTAAAATTTTTGGAAGTAGATTTTGATATAAAATGGATAGCACTCACCCGCATGATACACAAACATACACACAAACAGAAAATTCATTTAAAATTCAAATTTTCCTTTTTTCATACATGCATAAATTAAGAAATAAACAACAAAAGGATTTGTCTTACGTACAGCCCCCAAAAAATTTTATTATATATAAATTTTATTATAGAAACGAAAAGGAGGAAAAATTAACATTAACTTCAGAAACTCATGGTTGGATGTTTTCTTAATTAAAAAGTTGTTGAAATTAAAATCTCTTTCTCTTTTCCCCCTTTTTTATACTTCATACTTCGTTTTTATTTAGAGATAAAACCTTGCACATGGGTTACATATCTACATGGGAATATATTACTGTATTAGAAGTTTTTTTTAGAGAGATAAGCACAATAATAAAAGAGAGAAATGCAAATTTTTCTGAAAGAAATGTGAGACTGATGCAATTTATTTTATACTTTGCTGCTTTTTTAAAAAAGTAAATTACAGAAAATTGCTTTAAAGTCTGTAAATTTACTTGTGGATTTGCGGTAGCTAGCTAATTGTAATTTATTGCATCTTATCTTTAAAATTTATGTTGTAATGAAATTTTATGGAAATTGATTTAGTTTTCGAAATTTACAACGGTTTTCTAAAAACTTGAATTCTCAAAATTTACAACGGTTTTCAAAATTTTGAATTCTTAAAATTTCTAACGGGTTTCAAAATTTTGAATTCTCAGAATTTCTAACGGTTTTCAAAATTTTGAATTTTTGAAATTCCTAACGCATTTTAATAAAAATATGAAATTTTCAAAATGTTCAAAATTTTAACGATTTTCAATTTTGTATTCTCAAAATTCACAACGATTTTTTCAAAAGTTTGAATTCTTAAAATTTGCAACGGCTTTCAAAAGTTTGAATTTTGCAAATTCTTAACGGATTTTAAAAATTTGAATTTTTCAAAATGTTCAAAATTTTAACGCTTTTAAACTTTTAAAATTTTGAATTTTTTTTACAAATTATGAACCTTTCAAAATTTCCAACGGTTTTTCAAAACTGAAACTTCCAAAAAATTTAACGATTTCTAAAAATTAAAACGGTTTCAAAGAATTCAAATAAATCAAAAAGATTTAAGTTCCAAATGACAGTTAATTGTGAAACAAATTTGCATATTCAACAGTAAATCCATTAAACAGAGTGAATGATAAATTTTAATTTAAAATTGCTTAATCAACATTTTATGGAATGAGTAGATTAAAATTCTTCTAAAACACGTAAGAAGGAAGCACTCATTTGAGATAGTAGGAACTAGTTTTTGAATAATTTTCGATAATAAATGTAAATATTATGTGTTATTAATTTGAATAATCTATAGGATTTAATAATTTTATCTCTCTTCTCTCATTTTTATATTCAGCTACTTAAATAGCACATAAAACTCTTCCAAATATGAAGAGACAAGTTATTTGCGTTTAGTAAATAAAGTTCTCCGTACGGATTAAACTTTTTTTATTTTTGGATAATTTATATATTTTAAAATTCAATGATGATTGATTGTTTCATTAATAATTCGTTGTTACTGATTTTATTTTAAAAGCATCGCTCATTTCTTATTCTTGCCTCCTCTCTCTTGCCTGCCTGCCTGCTTGTTCTCAGTTCTTTAAGAATGAATAAAATATATAAAAATGAAAGAGAAAGAAATCATTGCCATATAATCCAATTAGAGTTGAATAAACATTATAAAAATGTAGATTATTATCGAAGTTGTGTGTCGGGGCTTTTTCCATCTTTGGTATAAAAAGAAGTCTCGATCTTTTTTTTTCATTCATTTTTTGTCAACTCTTCAAAAGACATTTTTTGTCACATTATAAAAGATCCCAAGATCGTAAATAAAAATGCGTGTGTGTATGAAATTTCACGATTTTTTCCTCTCCTCATTTATAAAATAATAATAATAATAAATATATATATAAGTATACACAATATGAGAGCGAGCAAAGGAAATTGTCAAATTACCGACTGTTAACATCCACAAAAAAAAGTATATCCGAGAAATCCACGTAACATTTTTTATGAATGAGTGATGCATTGAAGAAATAAAACATAGAGAAGAATCGTTAAACAGCACGACGCGTATAGGGAGAGGAAGAAACAAACCTGACAAAATAAAAAGACAACATCGAGTATTATTGACTGTCACATCATCAATTTCAATTTTAATCATTATTTTCTTTCTTCTACATCACTTATGTGTGCGCGCATATTTCTACCGAAAAAAAGAGAGGCTCATCTCACCCACCAGTCATCTAAAGACAATGAAACGCGCTATTCATCTTCAAATTCTCTTCATCGTCATGCTGCTTTCCACAGTTCCATTTCCATTCTTCTTTTTTGACATATTATTTATTGAAAGGTAGAATGGATTTAATGGAGAATTAGAGTCTTGTTCATGTCGCTCGGATTTTTCCTTCTTCTTCTTCCACCTCCATTTCATTATTCTTTCTTCTTCCCTCTCGTTGCGTCAGCCTCAGCTCGCTTTAAATATGATGATATACATATTTTGACTTTAAATTGTCAAACGAAAGCGATCCGTCTTTTAAAGTTAAACCCATTTGTTACTCATCTCTCTGATTATCATTTTTAACTTCAATGATGATGATAATGATCTAGTCGAGAATTGAGTGGTTCATTATTTTCTTTCTCCTTTTATTTTCATCATCATCATCAGATCAGAGATCTCTGCTTATAGAAAGGCAGTGCTCGCACGAAATGAACCTTAAAAAAACAAGTTTTACTTTATAATTTATTTTTATTTTTATACAGTCACAAACGGCATTTCTTCTTTCCTGATTTATTAGAGCTAAATTTCAATTTTCTTCTTCTTTCCTTCATTTCATTCAATTCCTTTTCATTGCCATCATCTCTTTGGCTGTTGAAGCAAGGTGCGGCTATGACAAACAATTTAAAATTTACCTACTCTAAACAGCTTTTTTTTTTCGTGTGTATGTAGTTCCTTATTGTGGGATCTAAGGAATGAAACAATGAGAAAATGCTCTAATGATGATGATTATATCCATCGTCTATTTATATTTTTTTAAAAAAATAAAACAAAAACGAAGTGTTAAAGCCCAAGAGATATTTAAAAGATATTCATATTATATATGTGAAGATTCGAATGAATTAATGAATTGAAGAAGAATGAAAATAAATTGTCGGCTGTTTCTTTCTTCATTCACAATTTATTTCTAGAGGCAGAGATAGAATGGGAAATATTGGAAGTGATTTTTTGGATAGATGAATGAATGAGATGGCTTAAGCGCTTGTAGATTTTGGTGGGTTATGGTGTTGACTGAATGTTTAGCTGGATTTTGTTTGCAAAATAGGAACAACAGGATTTAGTTCTTTAGTGTCGGAATGGAATGAAATCTGGACATTGAGCAAGGGTCGATTTTTGTTCATATAATACTGTGGTCAGACCTTGTAGTTAGGCAACAGACCAGCAATCTATAAACAATTTTTTATAAGAACACAGATTAGATACACACCAGATTTCAATTTTTTATTCATTTCTATTATTGATGCCTATATAGCAGCAGTGTAGTCAGAAATTTTTCGAAGGAGGGATTTTGGGGATCTTTTCTTAAAAATCCTAGCAAATTAAAGAGTTTTTCGTCAAATGGAGAGAACCTACCCCCTGGTTACACGCCTGCTATATAGATACCCGATAAAATTATGAAGTTATCCAGAAGATCCAGTGATCTGATCCTTAAATCATCAAAAATTCTATAATTATTGCCAAAATTAAATCTCAGAAAGTAGTAAGATTAAAATTCCCAATAATCAGTCCAAAAGTCAAATCACAGTCAACACCTAACCATTATCTCATATTAACGGCTAACAAGTGAAGAGAGATGGAAGAAGAACTTTGTCTTCGGATGGAACATTCATTAATTTTAGTTTCTCATATGATTTTTCATTACCTCAAAACGAGAGACTTATTAAGGCCCCAGAAATAACAAGGAGATGAAGGAAGAGAGAGAAATATTTGATAAAGATCATTTGATGAATTACATAAACAGATTAATACAAAGTTGCCTCAAATATTTTCCCTGTCTTTTCGGTTTTTTCACTATCACTATCTTTTTAGTCATATCAAATTTCAGAAAAAGAATCATTTCTTTCTCTCTCTTTTTTTCCCATAAAGAACCGACTCGTCTCTCATTGTCCGATGCCGAATGAAACAAAGTCGAAAGAAAGAAAAGTGTCATTGACAAAAATCTCCATCGCCCATAAATTACGAGAACTTACATCTCTCCACCACGATATAAATAAATTTCTTCAGTTTTGTTTTTATGAATGAAGTAGAATTGGATCTTGAAAAAAAAATAATATAAGAATGAATTTATATATTTCCTGTTCCAATGCTCAAACTCACTCTCTTATCCATGGTCAAAAAAATGTAAAATATACGATTCTTGTGAATCAAGTGATTTTTTATGAATGAATGAATGGACTCCAAGTGCCATTTATTTTAAAATGAGAAAGGAAAGGAAAGACTTTACCGGTGAATTATTGTGTGAATGTAGAAAGTTAAATCATTTTTTATTTCGTGTGTGGAACAATAATTTTAAGATGAATCACTTTTTATTGGGATGTTTTGAGGGTTTTTGGAAATAGATTTATGGTTGGATTTAGATTATCTTGGGAAGTTTCTTTGGGTTTGTTGACTTTTGGAGTGGAATCAGATATTAAATTACTGAAATGGATTATTTTGATTCCATTTTGTATAATTAGATGAGCACTGGATGTTCCACTGTCGAGGGTACAGGCTATAACCCCCAAAACCCTGCTTTTTACTAATTAAAGTTGTATTCTATAATTTTTTTATTATTTACTAAAAATCAGATGGTCTGGATCCAATCTGACCCCCTTACAGCACCCCTACTAAAATTCTCTCAACATGGAACTCCTCAAAATTGTCAAACCAATAATTGAGTAATCAAATGCATTTAGGGTGTATTGACAATAATAAGGCAGACTCAAATCAATCAAAAAAGTTAAATTTCTAGAGCAATATCAATTATGAATCCTACGATCACAATTTGAATTAATTCAATCGTTGGTGGTCGTTCACAGCAAGACAATCTGCTCTAAATTTTGAGTCATTATTCATCTTCGCCCCATAAAATTATTCATAAGCATTTGTTTTGAAAAGCACGAAAATAAATTTGTCAATAAAAAATAACCTAGAGCAATAAAGTTTTTCTAGATTTTACGGAGATCTAGGTGGAACTAAGTTTATGCAAAATATTTACGAACAAATTCTTTAAATTCCGGATCTTTTTTGATTGAAAAATAATAGCGAATACTTTATTGATTTTATGTTGTTTTGTCGCAAAGGTGACAGTTTCTAGAAATGAATTTTAATGATATTTAAAGATGTATGAAAGTTTGAAACTCCCGCTGTTTAAAATAACTATTTAAGCAGTTTACAAAGCCACTGAAAAAAGTAACGACGGATATGGATGGACATTATGTATCGCAAATGTTAGACTAAATAGAAATTTTAGATCTTGTAGCAAAATAAAAAGGGGTCATTCGTAAATTACGTCACGCAAAAAACCTCTTTTTTTGTCTGCCCTTGTGTTTGAACTGTTACAAATTTGTATATTCAATTCCTCTCTAAAGCGTGACGTTTTTTTGAACGACCCATACTAATGGAAATTTAAAAAAATGCATTTTAGTATCCAAAAAAATTTTTAAATGATTTTTTAAAAACAGGTTTCTAAAATTAAAAAAAATCAGTTTACAAAATTAAAAATTCCTTAGTTTTTTTGGTAATTCAAGCGTTAGTTCAAAGTAAAAATTGGCAAAAATAATTTTGGACTTTTGAAATTGACATAATTCAACAAATAAGTAATAAATTGATAAAAAGGAAAAATATGCATTCTTTAAAAAATTCTGACTAAACTTCTTGTAGCATCCAAACGACGCTTTTAAAAATAATTATAAGGAAATGAAGGCTGTTAAAGCTATAAAACCGAATTTAAAAATAAAAGTTTATTAAAGTCATATTAAAGTTTTGTGAACGAAATAGAATCATGCATGAAAATCCAACTAAGTGATGTATATCACCTGCCAGTGACCCCCAACTTAATTGATCTATAAATTGTCCATTAACATCAAAAGATCTATGAATAATCTCAAAAAATCCTCGATAAAACAAATGAAAAACATTTCAAGGATACAATCTACCCGATAGTCTTAAAAGTAAACATCCAGCTCAAGAACCTTTCTCTTTCTCTGTGAAAGAATTCAGCTTGATTTAAAGCCATACATTCATCAAAGAAGTCAGTCTCGAATAAATAATTTTTAAGACATTTATTTTCAAATGAAATTGCCTTCTCATTCGCTCATTGCGAATTGCAATAATGGACAGTGCATCCACCCACATACCCGTATATATTACACATCACAAGCTCTTGTCTTTCATATATAAAAAAAACTGGAAAAATTATTTTTATTGCAGTTAAAAAAATAAATAAAAATACACAAAACAATGAGAAATGTTTTATGGAACTCACAAGCAATCACTGATGCCCAAGCTGATTTATTCCCTTTCGAATATCTTATATTATTCATACATAAAAGGAGAGTCCATTCATATTCTGATCGTCCAATTTTTCATTCCTTTATTTGTTTCATTCTATTATTTTGGACTTTGAGAGAAAGAATTAAAAAAAGAAGGAATTAAAAGGCAAGAATTTTCTCCTGCTGTCTTTCCTTTAATATCTCTCATCCTTTATTTAAAAAAATATACATTAAATTAGATGTTGTGAATTTATACAGCACACAAAAATGAAATTCATATATCACCCACTTAATATATTAATATTTATGCCTAACAAATAAAAAAATAAGGAAAATTGTGGATGCTGTAAATTTTAATTCACAAGAATTTATTCAGCACATACCACCATCAGCACCAGAAATAATCATAAATATAAAAATTGCATAAATTAATAATTTAGCCGTTATGTGGAAGGAAGAAGAAAGGTATAATAAATTCTGGCTTTTCCATTGACGATCAGCTTTTCTGTCATGTTTCTTTTTGGATCATTAGAATAAATGAATAATGTTCACCGTCTCGATTATATGATAATTTGAGGCAAATTGTAATAAAAAGTAATTTTACTGCTTCTCAAAAACATAACGAGTGGGGCATACATAAATATTCAAGAACTATTTTACTGTAACATGCTGAAAATATGCTAATAAGAAAATAAGAAAAATAATTTTCACTTTTGTCTCAAATAAATTAATGGACATGATTTCAATAATTTTTGATGGGATGTGTGAGGTGCCAAAGTAATTGGTGGGAATGCTTTTCAATCTTGGAAAAGTCCTGAGCGCATCTATGTAAATATTGTGTAATTAATTAATTGAACGATTGATTAACGGTTTTTCTAAATTTAAAATTCAACGATTTTATGTGAATTCAAATTTTTACTGTTCGTTAAATTTCATCGATAAATTTTTAAACATTATATTCAAAATACACAAAAAACTCAAAATATCAAATGCAGCAAAACGATCACTCATCAAAAATGCAAGCCATAAAAACAGGCTAAAAATTTACGGTTAATGCTTCTAGCAGCAGCCTCTCATGTTCATGGTCGATGGGCGAAAACGCATATAAAATGTAATATATTTAACATATTACACAAAAAAATTATTTTTATGAATGAAATGTAAATTGTAAATTTCTCCTACTTATGTTTTCAATTAATATTTTTTATTGCTCATTTTTATGATGCCTTATTTATGCACACAGAGTACTAATTAATGCGTAATAAAAATACTGAGTTATGGGGAGCTTTTCATATTAAATTTCATATGCGCCCAATGCAAACATTTGGTGCTTTTTATATTCAATAGTTGTACACATTCAATCCGTACTTTTATTGCTCTAATGGGGTGTCGATGCCTTGCATATATTCATAAGCTCTTGAGTAAATAAATTACTAACATAAAAAGCAATATAGCCTCAATCTTTTCTTCTCTCTCTTCCGCCAAATAGCATAAAGTTGTAGCAATAATTTAATTCAATTTTCTGAGACCAAAAAATTACAACAAAAGAAAAGAAGAAACGGAAGAAAAATAAAAAGCATGAAACAAACATGGATCTAATGAAAAATACTTGTTAAACTTTAATTTCACTTCTAATTGCCTTTCTCGATGAATCTACATATGTAGATGAATGCTTAAAACATACCAAAATAAAGGAATTTTCACTCGTTCGAGCATAAAGAAATTGCTTTTTAAAGAAGTTGTGAAGAAAATTTCATTCCCAGTGAGTTGGAAGTGGGTTGTTGGATTATTGGATAATGTGCCAAATATTTTGTAAAGGATTTGAATTTAAAAAAATAAAATATAACGTTTTAATGGAAAATACATCTCTATTACATATCAATTACATCTTTTTACATACTAATTGATGTGTAATGATATATACTTGATATGTAATTGAAATGTAATGATGTGTAATTGATATGTAATAATTTTAAATATGTAAAGTAATAGAATGTCTATTAATTTACATAACAAAATATATATCACTAAAAAATTTCAAAATAAAAAAATTAGGAAAGCTTTAAACCAAATTCAACTTGAAAACTTTAAGAACTTCTAGAAAAAATCTACACATTAAGCAATAAACAATTTACCCATAAACACAAATTCCCATGCAAAATAACAATTTAATTCTTCATTACATCAATGTCCTCAATTAAAATTAGCATCTAAACAAGCAGGAAGATCATTAAGTCAAAGTAATTCCACAGATAATTTCAGATTATTTTCCATAAATCCAATCAGTCAGCGTAATGACAAGATCATAAACTTTCAATATCAACTTCATAAAATACGTCGCTTAATGTTCTCATGCGAGTCAATAAATTTAAAAAACTATAATTATTATTACAACTCGTTAGTTAGTTATTATGGTTACATAAATGAAATGAAATGAAATGACAATGCTAATTAGTTCTAAAATTTTTCACGCTACAACTTTATTTTATTGCTGACTGGGAATTAAGTCAGTCAGTGTTCAAAATGTGCATTATGTACTTTTATAATTTAATAATAATAATAATGAAAATGAAATAAAGCTACACACAGTTTTACACGATGAATATCAAAATAATAAGAACTATTTCATATGAAAATACAAGATTAATGCATTAACTTTTTCCTGTGAAATTTAGTTCACAAACCATAAATAAATATACATTTATACATAAAATAATTTTAACTATCTTTTTCTTTTTTCTCTCTCTTTCTCTCTCTCCTTTTTCGTTGCAGTTTCTTAGGCATTTTCTTTTAATATTTTAGAACGTCAATAACAACATCAACAGCAACATAGGCAGCAAGTGAGAGTGAAAAATACGATTTTTTATTTGTGTCTGAAGAGATCACACTGTAACAGAGAATATTTAGCATGATATGGTCATGATGATATGATACAACATTGCATACATGTATACGACTAAAGAGTGAATATTATACACACATTACATACAATACGCTACATAAAAAATATGGAAAAGGTTTTAATTTTTTTGATTCATTTTCACAGCTTTTTCAATTTTTAAAAAATTGTAATTTTGGTTGTTATACTTAAAATAATAGGGTTATGATATTTTTTTGATGTTATTTTGGATAGGTGCATTAGGGGATGGAGGATTCTTTTGAGCTATTTTATTGGATCTTAACCTGAAAAGTTGTAGATTTATAAAAAATTTGAAAACTTTCTCAAATTTTAAATTTTAAAACGTTTTGAAATTTTAAATTTGAAGCTTTTGAAATTTTAAAACTTAAAATTTTTTTTCGAAACTTTAATTTTTTAAAAAAAAATGAAATTTAAAAACTATTTTTTTTAAAAATTAAATTTTTTAAAAAATTTGAAATTTTAAGTTAAAAAACTTTGGAATTTTTCAAATTTAAAAAAATTTGAAATTTTAAGTTAAAAAACTTTGGAATTTTTCAAATTTAAAAAAATTTGAAAATTTACTACAATTTTCCAATTTTATTTTTATTAAGAAATTCTCAAAAATTTTATTTCTACAAAATATTTCACAAATACATCTTTAATCCCATCCCCAGCCTTACCCATAAATTCAAAATCCTAACAAAAAATTAAAATTTTAGTATAAAATTGTGGAAATCGTTTTGAAGGGCTATGTGCAAATAAACAAAAATCACAAGAAAATATTTCTGTTCAAGCTCGAACTTTCTTTTTGCTATTTTTCCTAAAAATTTCCAATATTTTTTGGAAGACACTTTCTATAATCATAGTGAAAAATAACAAAAATGATGAAAACTTACACAACAAGCAGAAAACAAACTCGTTGAACTGGAATTGTATTACAAGTGTAGTTAATTTTAATAGAAATTTACTGTAAATATTGTATTTAGAAAATTGGTATCATGTAATTTGTAGTGCAATAAGATTTTCAGTTTTTTTCTTCTCTTATTTGTGCATATGAAACATAAAAAAGTGAAGACGAGAAATTTAACAATTAAATGAAAATTTAAAACACAACACAATGTACTTAATTGAACAAAAATATTTTTATGTTTTACATAAAATTTCATTTAACCTGTTAATTATGGATTTTTTTTTGATTAAATGAAATAAATGGTTTAAATAAGATTTCATAAAAAATGGGAAATTAGAGAAATGTAATGTGGTGAAAATGATACAAAAATCATAAATTTTGTATAAAAGAAATTTTAAATAAATGAAAATGAATATCTTGGTCGTAGGTAATGGAAGTTATCGATTAATTTAATTATAATGGTGAAAAGTTATAAATTAAATTTGAATTTTTTAAAATGCTACAGAATTTTTTTTAAAGTTGGATTAAAGTTTCGTTATTTGAAAATTTTAAATTAATCACAAAGTTATGAAAATATTTGTTTTTAAATTTTCAAGATTTTGAAATTTTTGAAAAAAAATTTAAAATTTAAATTTAAAATTTCCAAATTTTAACTTTAAAATTTCCAAATTTTAACTTTAAAATTTTCAAATTTTAACTTTAAAATTTCCAAATTTTAACTTTAAAATTTCCAAATTTTAACTTTAAAATTTTCAAATTTTAACTTTAAAATTTTCAAGTTTTAACTTTAAAATTTCTAAATTTTAGATTTAAAATTTTCTTTTAAAAAATCAAATTTTAAAATTTAGAAAAAATTTAATTTTTAAAATTTTTGAAATTTTTTCAAACTTAATTCAAATATTAAAAAACTAAAATTGGTGTGAATATAAAAATGATTAAAGATCTTTAAAAACAAAAATACAGTCCCAGTGAGGAATAATTTATTGATTATTTAACAAATTATTCTAAAAATTCAATGAACACAATTTTACAAAACTCCAATCAGCTATCAATCTTCCATTGCCTACCATCGAGAAACATTTTCTATCAAAGAAAAAAAAACTATAATGTAAATCTGCATATCTAAAATGAATAATTTTAAGCTTAACTTAATTCTTTCAACACGATAATTTTCAACCTCTTTATTGATGATCAAAAAAAGAAGAAAACTAAAAACAAGAAAATAAATGAAAAATGATGACGATGAATTTGCTTATATTATGTTCTTTGTTTGAAAAATGCATTTGACACTGTGATAAAAATATATAAATGTTCCGATTGTCACTAATTTCATTTAAAATACAATATATTATATAAATATATAAATAAAATATAATATTTGCCTATAACAAAATCTTGACAGAGGAGAAGTGAAAAAAAATTGAGAAAAAAAATTTGTCAAAACATTTTTGAATTTATTGAAGAGAGAAAAAATTCTAATTTTTAAAATTCTACGACTTTTAAATTATTTCCTTAATTTTCATTTGATACAGTGGAGTTCAGACTTTCGTCTCGTCGTACGTGGCTATTTATGTCACTATAAAATTTAAATGAAGTAAATCTTGGAATATGTCGAAGGAAATTGTCTTTTTTTCATTGGCTCACTCTTGTGTCGCGGCACGTATAGTTGTAGGAAGTGAAGGCGTCTTTGATTTTTAATGACTAGAATTGATCATTAGAGAAATATAATTAGTTTCAAAAATTTTAATTTGACTTATTAGAAAATCTTGAAAAATATTTTGAAATTTATTACTTTTGAGTTTTTAAATTCGTGTTTTATAAAAATTTAAATTTTAGAAAATTTCAATTTTTTTAAAAGTTTTTATATTTTTATTATTATTTTTTTCAATTTTCACGAGCTTAACGGAAAAAAATTGAAGACAATTGCTCTGCTTTAAAAAAAATCCAAAAATTTTATTATATCAATATAATTAATTGCAAAAATCCACGATTTAAAATAATTTAAAAATAATAATATGAATTTTTTCAAACTGTAAATGCCGCGGCACACAAGAATAAAGTTTGAACAACTCTGAACTTTGATGTAATAAATTATTAAAGAAAAAAAGATAAAAATTTGCATGCCGTGAAAGAAGAGAAGAACAGAACAACATAACAAAAAATTCAAGAAAGAGAAAAATTGAATAATTTTCACATAAAAAATTATAGTTTTTGATTCATTTAGATAAAATTAAATTTAAACAAAAATAAAAAAAAAGTTATTTTAAATAAATCAATGAATGAATGAATGTAATAATAAAAAAATAATAACTATAAAAAATGTGCAAGAATTTGTGTTCTAATGAACGCATTTTGAAGATTTAAAAGATGAAGAAACAACAAGAAAAATAGAATTTTAATATTATTAATTAATTTACTACAATTAAATTTAAAGTTTATTTAAATATTGAATTGTATCATACAGAAATATATACACAGAAATGAACAAAATAATTTTTTGGCTTTTTATTTCAATATTTTTTTGTTGGCTTCATTTTTGATTTTTTCAGCGGAATTTTATTATTTTTTGAACGAGAATTTTTTTCAGATTTTTTTTTAAAGTTTTCAGATTTTTTTACTTTTTTTAATTTTCAAAAAATGCGAGTGCTATTGTCCATCTTAAATATTTTTAGGAATTAGTAAAAAAATATTGATGTACCCCCCTACCATGACTATACTCCTGATTTATGATTTTGAACAAATATTTTGTAATATTTTATAATTTTTTTAAAAAAATTTACTGAATTCTTTTCGCTTTCTAAATCAAGATTTTAAGAATAATAGTCCCAAAAATACCTTCTAAAACTCTTTAAAATCATAATCATGGCCACACAAGAAAATAATTTTAAATTAAAAATTGTCTCAAAAAAATTCTAAATTCCCAACACGTTTAATTCACTGACTTTACTGCGGCTCAAAAAACCTCAGTCTGCGACAACAATAAAATGCGTTTATCGAGAGAACCTGACTCTTTTTCCTTCTTACAATTTTTTTTATTGTCTTTTAATGAAAATAATTCAGTTGTTGTTCGCTTCCCTCTTTTATTTTATTTATTTTCAATTAAAAGTCGTGATGATGTGTATAAAAATGAACAAATTATTCTTGTATTCTTACTGCGTTTTTGCTTCTTTGTTGTCGCTTAAACTCAATGGCTCTTCCTTCTTTTATTTTAAATACAAAAAAAATTCTATAAAGAAAGAAGCTTTAAAGTCCGAAAAGACAAAAAAAAAGTATTTTTAAAAATAACAACAATAGAATCTCGATGAAATCTCCTTCTCTCTTATTAATAATTTCATTACAGTTTCTTTTAATCTTCCTTATCTTCCTCTTCTTCTTACCTCTTTATTTTTTTATTGTTTAACGATCTTTTTATATATTGAATTGTTCGACAATCATGGAATAAGAAAAATTATTAGAAAGACACTGGATGTGATGGGAATTGGTTTAGAACGCATTTGTATTAATAAGTTAGGGATGGATCGTATAAAGCTAAGATGGATTAGAACTTTGTTACACTACATATTTTTTTAATATTAGTTTTTGCAGAGAGGAGTCTTAAATAGGCTGTATACTGCTTAAATTTCAACCTGTTCTGCATTCCTAAGGTTGAAATCTGGATATGTTTCGCTTTTCTCTTAAAAGTTGATGGAAAGCCTAGTTTTAGTTAGTTAATGAACGTATTAAGTTATATACGAGCCGAATTTTTTTAAAAATGTTTAACTCTATGCCAAGATACCCAAATGTCTAGAACTATCTTGGCCTCTGGGGCCTCTTGGACGGGTATTAAATATAGTTGGGTAAAGAAATACCTTAGAAACCATCTCATGGATGACCTAGTCACCAAAAGATATTGTCCTGGTATCATATATCATAGACATAAAATATTATCTATATCTAGATGTCTGGGCACCTACAAAACCTGAATATCTAGGCTTAGACTTTGCATTGGCTTGCCAAACTTGACTTAAAATCTGAATTTAAAATTGCAAAATTTTTATATTCACGATTACAATAAACAACACAGATCTGTTCAGTGTCTTATTGCCGAGCCTACAAATTTCAATTAATCAAGAATTTCATTCTCGTACACACAAAAGATCTTAATCGATCTACAGAACAGAACAAAATAATTCACATCAAACCTTGACATTTGAACTGTCCTAATTTTAAAAACACACTTCAGAAAAAAATTCACAGCATTCGCCAAACTGATCAAGCGACAAGAAGCAAACCAAGGTGACTTGAATGAAACATTTATTTTGATCAAAAAGGCTAGTAATACAGATGAAGTAGAGAGCACAGGAAAAGTATAAAAATTATAGAGACATGATTCATGAATAAGCACACAACACTTTACGATTTCCCATAGTATGTTGTGGCGCCAAGATGATCTTTTCAATTTCATGAAAATTCACAATTTTAAATTGTATTTTTTTGTGTTTTCTTTTTCTTCCCTTTTCTCTATCTGAGATTTGGAGTCGTACGTAAAATAATAATAATAAAAAATAAATCGAGGAGAAGTATAGAAAATGAATTATTGTTATCAAGCTTGTACGCACTGGATCTGATTTTTGTTTTTCGTATTTAAATTAAGAAATATTTTCTAATTAAAATTGAAGCACATTTTGTTACTTACACATTGTGCTTAGTAATCGTACAAAAATTATAAATTCAATGATTATTTCGTTTGCCTATAATTTACAGATTAATTGGTAATTGTGATTGATTGATTTGATTGCTTGATAAGAAATTAATTTGAATATAATCGAGAGTTTAAGGAATTAATTACTATAAATTTTTTTACTTTCGATAATTTAAGAATTTGAAAGTTGGAGTTTGAATTCTTGTTTAGGATTTTCTAATTATGTTAATGATTTTTTTGAGGATAACGGGAATTGTATTGAAAGAATGTTGGCATTTCTGGATGATGACATCAAAATTTAAATAAGGATTAATCTCACAAATCCCTATTCCTATTAAATCCATGTACAAAACCTCAACAAACTATTTATTTCATTCCAAACAAGTTCCATTGAACTTCCATATCAATTCTCACCCCATAAACCTCCAAATTCAACAAGCTCTAATTAATCCAGATTTTCCACAAACACTACTTCTACATACTTATTCCACCCCCACCAGAAAAAAAGCTTTGACATCACTAATTTAAATTATAAATTAACTGTAAAGAAAAATATTTGGCATTTTTGTAATCCATTAATTTACTCGCATACATTTGTTAATTACAAACAATCTTTCGGCGTGCTCATCATTTTTTTGTTCGCTGCCAAAAACTCATTTGCATAAAGTCTTTCAGTTGACGATATTTTGTTGACTTTCAAAAATAAAATTTTGCTATTAATAGATTCTCGTGATAATTATTTCATTAGTTGTGGGGTGAATCACAGAAAATTTCATGGTCATTTTGCAGAGGAGAGAATATGTCAATTAAGAGATGTTTTAAATACTTTTTGGAGGAATTTTATTTATATACAGCTTGTAGGCATTCTTGAAAAAAGAGACGTGAAATTGAGGAATCATTTATTGGTAATTTATATTACCAGCTTAGAGCAGTTTAATGCGTTTGTGGAGTAATTTTCAAGTCACATGACTCAAATTTTGTTGTAGCAACTCGAAAGACGTCGGTTCGAATCCTGTTTTTTTTTCAAATTTGTGTCCTGTGAGAAATTTTGATAATTCTACATCTTAAAATATGAAGTTAAGATAAAATTGACGCTCTGTGCAACATTGGATCAAGAAACGGGTTCGAAACTTCAATTGTAGTGTGAAAAATAGGAATGAGAGCTTCAAGACTGCTATTATAAATGGCATGTTAAAAAAAGACCAAAAAGTAGTACTTTTTGGATTCAGGGACGTTAAAATCTTGAGGGTAGGGAAGGAGACCCTACTTGAAAATTCTGGACTAATTAAAGAAATCTCATAAAACACCTTGAACACTGAAAAATAGGTTACTGCAGCAAACAGTGTACCCTAAAATAAGCCATAACAGCTACATTCAGTACTACCTTTATGCTCATAGTACCATATGCTAAATCATTTTCTTCTTCTACACCCTATTAATAACCTATAAACAGCATCCCCAAAAATTTGGTCAAAGTCAATAAGCAACACCATAAAGCACATTCATAACAATAACAACAATAATCATGAATTGTAAGTAAGAAAGTAAGAACAGACATAAACAATACTATTATCAATAGATTACATGAAAAATGACAGTATAAAGTGAAGAAATATCTCCTTAAATGCACAATGTATTGATTTATGATCTTTCTCTATAACTGGACCGTACACGTATACGCAATCGCATCTTTTATGATACATGTGGGTAAGGAAAGAAGTAAGTCAGTAAAAAAATAATTGTGTAAATCTTCTCACATATATAACATACGTCTCAATAATCTTCAAATTATTTATCATCATAAAAATATATAATAAGAAAAATGAGGAAGAAGAAGAAGAAGTGGGAAAAAGATAGGAGAGAAGAAAAATCGTCGAGGCTGGTGCTTCAGTAAATATTTTTGGTTGAAATAATAATAATAATAAATATATGGTCACTAAAGTGTGGTGATTAAATACAGATATAACAAGAGATTCAACACCTTGCTTCAAAATCCCGAGACACGAAGAGGCAACAAGAAGAAAAAATTGTTATTTTATTTCTGTTTCTTTTTTTTCAATAATTAATTTGTTATGATTAGCCAAAAGAAAATTTCCGAAACGAAATGAGCGAGAAAAAAAATTAGAAATTCATAATTCACCGCTAAATCGAATGGGACAAGTTATGAGAGATTTTTTTGTCACTAATCTTTTATTTGGGGAACGCATTTGGGAGAGAATTGGTATTTTGAAGTTATTTACATCTAAGCTGACGACTATACTGGGATTTTTAGACCCACCACCTCCTCCCTTATCCCAAAAGTGATGAGTCAATAAAATTCCTTCTTGAATGATGGATGTTATGAGTGATCGACCGCTTACTTAATGTCTTGTCTAGAACATATTAAATTAATTTCTCCGAGTGCATCTCTAGGGTCTTCTCACTAATTGTACCACCATTAATTCTGAGAAGTTTTCTTAAAGTTCAATCCTGATCCATTTGAAGAGCAAAATGGATAAATAACCAAATGGTTTAACAAAGTTTAATCAGTAAATCATCCAAAGCTTTTCATAAAGGGGTCATTCAGGACAGGCGCGTAGCTAGGGGGTGGGGATTGGGAGACAAATCCCTCCTATTTGTCAAAAAAATCTTCAATTTGGTAAAGTTTTTGAAGAAAAAAGTTCAAAAAAAATCCACTCTAAATTTTTTCATACAAAAATTTTTGCAAAACCCCCCTCGAAAAAGTTTGGCTACGTTCCTGCATTTGGATATTACGTAACGTTGAAAAATGATAATTCTTAACCCCTCCCCGTAATAAATTTTGTTAGAAAATGTATATATGAAGCGTAACAAAACCAGAGACCCCTCCCTAAGCGCTACGTAATATCCGAACGACCCCAAAGATGTGATATTAAACTCTGACATGATATGATTAAGAACTGATTGTAGATCAGAGTGGAATATGGACTATTGAACCATATAAAGATAAATCTGCCAGTTTGAGAGAAAGGACTCTGTAACCGAGTAGTTAATTGTATCCAAACAGTAAGGCCTTACTGCTCATATCTTTATAAAAAGAACTAGAATTTCTAAGCTCCGTGCTGCCTGATATACCAATTATTGTGCCTATAAAAAATAAATCAACCAAATCTGATCATGAAAACAGCAATAAACTCGGACCCTCGCCCAAAGTGTAAACTATAATCAATACCGATAACCACGCATAGGTAGAAAAAAGTCCAAAGGTAAAAAGTAATTTATTCTATTTATTTCTGTCATGTTTAATTATGGTAATAGCTGTAGCTTTATCATAATTTTCAGTGTTGATTATTTGAATTACAACGAATATGATAAAAATGAGCCATAAAACCAAACAGCTCATTTCAGCTTTTCGGGAAATAATTTTTCAAAAAAAAGACATTTACATAGCTAACAAGACCGTTTAGACGTTTATCAATATTCTTACTGCTTGAAAATTTATAGCGGCTTGTTTCACTCGACTAACAAAAAAAATATGAAGATAAAAAAGGAGATTTAAATAAAAAATTTTTCTACATTTTATGAATTATGAGCTTTATTGGAAATTATTAATAATTGATTTGTTACTTTTGGGATTAAATTTCTTCTCTCGAAACAGAAATATTTTTTTATGGATGAAAATTTGATTTCTTGTTGTGCCTCAAAATATTCAAATGCTGTTTATCACGAGTTCCTTCTCTCTATATTTAACAAATTAGTAAATAGATAAATGCTAATTTGAAGAATGAATGTGGTTGCTGACATATTTTACGCTTCATTAATCACTTTATTTATAAGCCAGCGTGATTCAACCAAAAATTATAATTTTTTTTGTTCATGAATTCTTTTCTGCTCACGTCATTTTGATGCTCTTTTTTCATTCAGAGGCTCTTGCTGTTGCCTTCTACAATTTTTTATATTATTATTATTAAAATGAATATGGCTATAGAAGTAATGAATAAAGTGAAGATAAAAATTGTAAATAAGAAAAAATTATTGAATTTAGTTCATTTCCTAGGCTACAAGAAGTGCATTTCTAAAAATTTTAATCACTTTTTGGCTAGTTTCATGACGTACCCCTCTTAATTTTATTAATTACTGTAATAGTTGATTATTAGTATCCAATTGAAGATTTTTCCTTAGGAAATCTGAATTTTGAAAAGATTTGAGCAGGACAGGAAGTGTTGATGACTGTATTAAATAAAAATTCAAATTATTGGATACAATTTGAGGTAAATACTTGAGTTTTTATTTTCTATCCTCATTCATTTGCAATATTAATTATTTTAGGTTAATCTTAGAAACTTCGGATCAAGATTTTGTTGCAAATTCTCTGATACAACAAGATTTGGACAAAATTCAGATAAAGTTTTAAAATGATTGAGCACATCAAGCCGGCTAAGTTCAGTAACCCTCTGGGTCAAGTTGCGCGTTCGGCTGAGATCACTGCAAAAATAGATACAGACAACTCCCCAAAAAATTATCAAATTATTATTGATGAAGAATAAAATTATTATTTTTTATAAATTGTCTCATAATTCTAATTCCATTCCCAAAATTTTGGAAGAACATTGCATTGTTTGAACTCGAAATATTAAGTCAACGTCACCTATCTGTTTCTTTATAACACTCGAGGACTTTTTTAATGTTTTTGAGTACTAAACACAAAAATTTTCAATAAAAAGAAAGTATATGGTTTAAATCCAAACTCCTCCTAGTTACGGCCAGCCATGGTACTATATAATGCTAAGGTAAGAAGGGATAATTCTGTAAAGCTTCTAATTTCTGTTAAAATTTATTTAAATTTTTAATTATTTGGACTATCAAAAGAGACTTCAAATGGTCATTTTTAGTGCTGTTTTTATGAAAATCTAAAAAAATATTATTCTCGAATTAAATTTGGTTCAATTTAAAGAAAATCTACTCCACGTCAGTTTATTGCTAAGCTTGTGTTTGATCCTCCTCGTTAAAAATTTCTTGAAAAAATTATCGAAAAATTCAAATACCCAGTTTAATTCAAGGAGAAACAAATAACATCATCCAGTCAAACATACTCGAGTACCTCAATTTGTTATGCAAAAAATCAAGCTAGTAACAAACAACAAAAAATAAATATGAATGTAAGAAGTAAAAAAAATTCATTCATACAATAAACTCACTTGAATGAATGGATGAGAGAGATGGAATATGACTTGTTTATAGCAGTAACAAAATATGTTATTTTTAATCTATAGTATGGAATCAAACATGCTAACATGGACCTTAAGTTAACTTCTATACACCCAAAAGACCTCGCACTATACACTATGTTGTGATATGAACGTACATAGAGCAAAAAAAAGGTAAGGGAAAGAAGAGAGGAGTGAGAGAGAAGGAAATCAGTACCTGTAACTTGTGGATGCGTGCTGTGAAGTCAATGTTTATTGAATTTAAAATTCATGTGGATTGCTGAAACATTAAGAAGATATCATAATTTTCATAATTTTATGCTGGCTCTTTCTTATGTTTATTTTCATTTTTTTGCCTCTACTTTGTTCCTTTCTGATCGTAAAATATATTTATATCATAAGTAACACAACACAAAAAAATATATAAAAATATGAACTGGAATGGTGCAACAAGATGATACGGCAAATATTGAAAGCTACAAATTTCTTTCCTGCTCAAAGCTTTGCAATTTGTTTTGTACTCTTCCATTTCATTTCATTTGAGGTTCTTGAAATGGGAAGTTATAAATAAAAATGCCAGCAATCATACATTTTAGAAATTAAAATCTAAATAAAAATGAAGGCGCCCTGCATTTGGCGAGACTGAAACAGTCAGTCGAGTTGCAACTTTTTTTTATTTTGTGTATGGAAATAAAGTTGAAATTAATCAACCTCAAGCACGTACAATACTCAATTCATTTTACAATTGTATTGTTTAACTCCCGTTTTTGTGATCGTGAATTTCATACCGTATTATTTTTTAGTAGCTTCTATTCATGTCCATTCGTGACATCTCACAATTGAAGAGGTCAGAATGGCAACAATAATTTTGTAGGCAAATAATTTTTGGAATTTCGAGATTTTTATAATCTTTATTTCAAATACAGCAGATTGTGCTGATTCTGATGTAATATAATTTTAATCATCTTTTCCTGCAATTTTGGAATTTTATCATATTTTAAAAGTTTTAGTTCTTTTTTAACTTTTTTAAACTTTTAAATTTCTGATAAAAAGTTTTTGATTTAATCATTTGAAAAATTAGGATTGCACTCAAACACTGCTGTTATGATAAGTTCTTTTAAGCCAATTTTATTTCCTTCAGTGACATTATTGATGCAAATGTTACTTTCTAGTGATAAATGTGTTAATTTATCAAGATTATTAAATGTTCCAGAGAAAATAAACTAAATTATTTTGCTATGTAAATCAATAAATTCAAGTTTAGGATTAGAATTAAATAAATCATCCTCCAAAGTTTCGATATTATTGTTAGGTAAGTAGAGAGTTTTGAGAAAGGCTTTAAGGCTAGTCGGACCAATGAATTTCATTTAATTCAACACCGCCAATGTAGATGAATTTGAAATTTTCGTAAAAGTTATCCATTCTTCTAGGAAAAGATCACTTGTTGCTCTATGCTGATGAAACAACATTTTATGTCAGTTTCCATGGAAAATCTAATATCAATCAAATCAGAACTAACTAAAACTGTTAACTCTCTTCAAAATTATTTTAATGACTGGAAAATCAAATTGAACGAGTCTAAAACTGAGTTTATTATTTTCACAGAATCCACCAAAATGATCCAGGAGATGAATAATGACACGATAGCATTTAATGGCGCAACCTTCAATTGAAAAGACTCAGTCAAGGACCCAGCCGTTGTTCTCGATAGAAAGCTTAATTTTAATCATCACATTGTTATTCGAACAGTAAAGGTAAAGCAAGCTTCTCAAGCCTTTAATGAGTCTTCGCAAATACTGCAGCCTGACACTTAAAGAAGCTACAACTATTCCAGAATGAAATTCTTCGAATGATATTTGACATACATTGGTTCGATTTAAATTCTCAACAAAACAAGATATGAAAGGATCAAAGATCTACATACAGAAGCAAAAGTACCCTCCATCGAGGAGTACGTCGGAAAATTGCAAGCGAATTTCAACATTCGTCTTGCAGCTCAAAATTCTGAAAAAAACAGTTCAAACTAAATACCAAAACTGTGACGAAAAGACTGCAAGTCTTACTGGTTCCTTAAAAACCAAATTCAAAAACATGGGTAAAAGTTTCCTTTACCGGTGCACTCATTTTTGACCTAAAAGACCCCATTTTACCCCATGTTTCTAAGGAAAAGTGTGAATTCGTGATTATTAGGGTGGTGGAAACAACTTTTGGGGGGTAAGCGCCCCAGGGGCTAAAATTAAGGGATTTTTAAAAAAGTGTTTTAAAACTTTTTTTTTTTTTTAATTTTTTAAAGGGAACAAGTGTGAATTCCGATATACTTCACAAGAGGAAGCAGAAATCACTTTGTCGATATACTTCACAAGAGGAAGCAGAAATCACTTTTTCGATATACTTCACAAGAGGAAGCAGAAATCACTTTGTCGATATACTTCACAAGAGGAAGCAGAAATCACTTTTTCGATATACTTTACAAGAGGAAGCAAAAATCACTTTTTCGATATACTTCACAAGAGGAAGCAGAAAAGAATTCAGTTGAGATTTGGAATTTGTTACGAGAAGACATATATCAGCGACTGCAAAATTTAAAATTTATTTGAGAAGCACAAATCAAGGAGTCTATTTGAAGTTTTCAATTCAAACTCAAGTTCATATCACACGAAGTACCATGAATATCGAGCAAATAATCATAATATGTGGCGTGCTATATTTCGTTGTCAATTTCCTCGTCAAAAGATGCAGAAAGAGGGTTATATGCGGTTGCTCTGCTACTAGAACTGGTGAACCATGCCAGAGAGAAGTTCAAGCATGGCACGCACAATGCTTCGATCATATAAAAAGACTATTATGGAATCAGTTAGTTTGGAAAGCAATATGCCAAATCTTTTGTGGGACCGAAAAGGAAAAAAAAATAATAAAAAATAAAATCATAATGTATCATGACTAAATGAAACTGTGTTCCATTTTTAAGGTTGAATTTTTTCCCCGACTTTTGGAGAACTTTGATAAATTTGCTCTCTTTTAATTTTGATCAGTTGACCAGCTGCTATCTCGTTTTGGAACTCCTGTGCCACGTTTCTCAATATTAATCGACTGTCAAAATCAACTCAGAACCTTGTGTATGGACTAACGATTGTGTCACCACTTTGGAATGTTACCAGTGTATTTTTTGGAATATCACAATATTTTTCGATATACTTCTCAAGAGGAAGCAGAAAAGAATTCAGTTGAGATTTGGAATTTGTTTCGAAAGGACGTATATCAGCGACTGAAAAATTTATAATTTATTTGAGAAGCCTGACAAATTCAAGGAGTCTATTCAAAGTTTTCATTTCAAATTCAAGTTCATTTTACACGAAGTAACATGAATATCAAACAAATCATCATAATATGTGCCGTGCTATATTTTGCTGTCAATTTCCTTATCAAAAGATGCAAAAGAGGGTTGTATGCGGTTGCTCTGATACTAGAACTGAAAACTTTGTTAACTAAGCTATGAATCAGGGTGTGTCAAATTTTAAGAAATTTTCAAAAACTTCGTCAATAAAAAATTTTTTGTATGAACTTTTGATTTTCAGATACTTTTCTTAACCAGATTCAAAAGGTCAATGAAAATATTAACAAATCTGGTTTATTTCCGTTTTCCATAAATAGGAACATTGACAAATTAATCGATTAAAGTTCGATTAAAGTAATAAAAAAAATTTATTAAAAATTATAGTAAGATTAATTTTTAAATTTTAATTTAAAAAATACAAGAATGTTCAGTGAAATTGGGGATGATGATAAAGTAGGATGTTCATCACAAGAAAAGTTCCGTAAATCATTGAATCAGGTAAGCTTAACTATAAATAACTCTAATTCTGAGTTTAGTCGCTTCAATTTTTTCTTTAAGGATGGTGGAATATATCTATAAAAATAGTCTGATGGAAGAAAGTTTAATTAAATAATTCAACAAGTCTGTTACCAAGCTGCATTATATTCGAAAGGAGCGGCAGGAATAGTCCAGGTCTAGTCTTCATGAGATCATGAATTACAAGTCCAGCTTCTTTATTGTGATAATATTTCTCAAAATCCACAATAAGCCATCATTGCTACTAGAACACAAAGAAGAATTACCGGCCGCATCCGATCAGTGTTAATGCAAAAAGAGTTTTCAGATACAAGTTATGAATTATTTGAGAGACATTTTCCATTTTATTAAGAGCCTTTCATTTCTAAACTATTTTTGCACCCATCTGGTTAAATGCTGCTTCATTTGGAATTGACAGGGGGAAGACAACTTGGAATAAAAGATCAAAAGATTAAAAGAAAAGATTAAAAAGATTAAAATTTCATCTTTTTATTCTTTTTATTCTTTGAATCTTTTAATCTTTCCATAGAAATTTTTTCCAAAGAATACAATTTTTACTTTCTCATAGAAGTCGTGAGTTCGAATCTTATTCTGAGCAAAATTCTTTTTTGCAATAATATGATGTTTTATGCTACTTTATGTTATTTTTTAAGGTTTTTATACTTTTCGTATCATAAAACACTCAAAATATACAAAAATTGCCTTAAAAATATTGTTTTAAATATTTTAAGTGTCTTTTCACAAATGGCCAAGACAAACTTAAATTCCTTCTCTAGTTAAGACTTCTTCGATCTGGTTTCTTGTTTAAAATTTTACAAAAGGAAGAATGATGAGATATTATTTTAGTCGATAGATTTTTTTGCTAGAACCAGCCAAAAAACTTCCAAAAGTGACTAACGTAAAGCTTTACGTTACGTAAAAATATATACATAAAACTACATAAGAATAAGTTAGTCTATACCAGTATTAAAAGTTTTATATCCATACATTTTTAAAACAACTTTCAAAATTCTTTTGTGTTAATGCAAAGAATGAAAATGCATTTTAAGTTACTTATTAATCGAACTTCTAACTAAATATATAAACCTTTTACGGTTTTAACCATTCAGAAGTTAAAAAGATTTATTTTATCATCTACAAACAACTGTCTTTCCACAAAAGTGTCCAAATTGTATTTAAAACATAAATACTGCAAAGATATGATTCGCGAAAAAAGAAAATCCGTTTAAATATAGAAATAACAAATGCTAAATTTGTATAATTTAGCATCTTTTTGCATAATGTTGTATAATGCAACATTAATACTAATTGAATTCCTGATTTTGAGCTTAGATAATTAGGAAATTCCTTACAAAATCGAAAATTTTGTTTCATTTATTGTAAATTGTCAACATTTCATCAATTCTTTATCAAAATCATTAAATCTATACTCTAATTAAATCAGCTTATAAAAAGTTAGAAATGTTTCTTACAAAAGAATAAAAAGGATTAAAAAATTTTGTATGAAAAGATTAAAAGATTAAAAGAAATTGAATAAAAAGATTAAAAGAATAAAATTTTAATCTTTTTATTCCTTGGGATTAAAATTTTTAATCCAAGTTGTCTTCCCCCTGGATGCTTTTCATCTATTTTTGCTTGATTTTTCGAACATGTTTTCAGAGTAAATTTTTTGAGTTCCTAACAAGTGAGCCAAGGTGGCCACCACCAAAGACAATTGAGGATTTAATCGATTATGTAATGAATTCAACCATGAGCGCATCTGTAGGAGAAGATAGATTGGAAAAATGGTAAGCATTTTTGTTTGAATCAAGACGAATGATTCAATTCACTTGTCCTTACTTTGTTAGTCTACTAATTCAGTTCTAAATAACTCTCAAATAATATTTGAAAAATATTACCTATTCTGATCCGTCCAAGTGTTAAAAATGCAGCAAAATGCAATAAAGTTCAGACAATTTGCAATAAAATGCAATGAGTGCAGAGGAGCCCCTAGCCCTTGAGTCTACTAATTCAGTTCTGCATTAACTCTTGATCAAAAAAATATCTCCTGTCATCTTTGCTTACCATGGAGACAGTCGTATCCGAACAACACATAATTAATCTTATTTTCTTCTTTTAAATAGGCCGGATATCATTTCATTAAGTTCAATAGAATACTTCAAAGCACTAATGACACAGTCGCAAAATTCATCAGCAAAAATGGCACTCTCAGTTGATGAATTTAATTCAAATTACTACCAAAATTTAGGGATAAAAGCAGTCAATTCATGGAATAAGTTGGAAACTGTTTTGGAAAAATCATTTGATGCATTTTTCTTTATTGGCTCTACATTTTATTTTCGAATGTTTAACAAAATCATTGATGATTTGATACCAACTGGATTTATGAATCATCTGATTGAGAATCATTACACTAAAAAAATTAGAGAAATTGAGAATGATGAAACGGAACCAAAAGTCCTTAACTATGATGATCTTTCGTTTGGATTCAATATTTGGCTTGGATTTTGTCTAATATCGCTTGTTGGATTTATTGCGGAACATATTTACAAGCTGATAAGAACAAAGAAGATAAAGTTTGCAAAAGTACATCCAGTCCTGGAAGGCACACTTGAATCTTTCAGAATTCTAAATCCAGAATTAATTGAAAAATTCAGGATTAAGAAGCACTCTCAGAATGATGAACTAGTATCATCAACAGAAACCGAAATTGATGATATAACTGAATGCGCAGCTAGAGTTTCTGAAAGCTCGGGGTTATGAGGCTCGGTCAAGCTCGGGCTCGGGCTCGGTTGAAAATCCCGAGCTTCCGAGCTTTGATTCACTTGAAAAATGCAATTTTAAAGAAATTTTTTGTTCATAATAAAAATTAATGTTTTGATTATTAAATAATATTCAAATGTCCATATTTAACATGATTTTTTAAAAATTTGACAATGACTTTAAAAATGTTTCTGTTGTGGAAATTAAAAAAAAAATAAAAATGTATGAAAAATATTTATTAATGTTTAGAATTTAAGGCTCGGCGAGCTTTGGCACCGAACTCCGAGTCCGAGCTTTAGGCTAAAAATGACCGAGCTCCGAGCCCGAGCCTGGCTCGGTCAGAAACTCTATGCGCAGCAGATGATACTTCAGAACATGCTATGGAATTTATTTTAATTAATACACTCAATATATTCCCTATGCAAAGGTTATACTTTCATACAGACAGTGCATGGACTACTATTTCTCAAACTTTGCACTAGTGCCTACCACGGTAATCCCTCCCTTGACTACGCCCATGCTAATCACCTCAACAAAGGCACCAATCTGACAACTCTGCTTAAAATAGAACCAGACAAAACACTAAAGTCTTAAATAATTAAAGAAACGACAATCAATAAATCTAAAAGATACCAAAAATAAATCAATTCTCATTGACCATTGTTACTGTAAATAAACACCTGTCATGATGAAAACGGAAGTGATAAAGCTGACGCCTCGACAAGCTACGACCTTTTTTTCTCTCTCTCTTATTCAATAAAACAAACAATCACGAACCCAAGACTCAACAGCCAGATTAAATGGCATATTTAATGTTGTCAAATTTATCACAAAAAGTCGATGACATAAAGTTGCAGAAATTACATTAGCTACAGCATTAACTTTAATTTGAATACAAATTTATAAAATTGTCTGAAAGGATTATCATCGATTAAACGATCTTGAGCATTTTAAAGCTAAATTTAACTTCTTTATTCCACATTGTAAAATGGTAAATTATTATTTTTTCTTAAACATATTTTTTACACTGGCACTGCTTGTTGCTTACGTTCAATATCATTCAATAAACAAAAAAGAGAGATATATCAGTGGAAATAAAAAAAACAGATACAAAAGATCACAAAGAGACTCTTTTTCTTTTCATTCCTCTCTGTATGTTTTAAAAGGATTCAGGTAAAGTACACAATTTTAAATGCACAAAACCACCCATGTTGGAATCATCGTTCCACCATTATTTATTACCGTTTTCATTTGTAAAATGCTGCAAAAAAAATTTTACAACAATTTTTTTTGCCTTTACCTTTCATACTCTTCTCATTTCATTTTCGCCCCCACATGTTTGCCTTCTTATTCATATTCTACTTCAGTGATATTGTAAATGCCCATACGAATAATAATCAAAACAGCAATATTCGAGTACGAGAAAATAAACAGCAAGTACACATCGTTGCGTGAATGAGAAATTTCATTGGAACCGATGAGTCTTTTGCTCTGTCAGTTATTCTTATCCTGAATAAATTTAGATGGGAAATTAAAATGGCTTTAGTTTGGTGCAGTTTAAGAACTTATACCTTTAAGCATCTTTAAGCTTAAATAGCCATTCATGAGACTCTTTTTATCATTATCATCAACTTGGCTTGGATATATTCTCTAAGATACTGAATCGATCTTATTAAAGGGACTGTAATAAGGCATCCCTAATTTACTAGTGAGATGAAGTTAGTCACTTGCATAGGGGCTCATTCAGGGGCGTATCCAGGAATTTTTTGAGGGGGGGGTTTTGAAATCTCAAAAGTGGAAAATGTATACTAAACGGCTCCAAATTGGCTTTTCATGACCTTTTTTTTTTTGTTGTACGAGTCACCTTTTCCAAGGGGGGTTTTCGCACATTTTTGGTGAAAAACCCTAGCAAAATGAAGAATTTTTTTTCAGAGGGGGGGGGGGGGGGTTTAACCCCGAAACCACCCCCCCCCCCCTGAATACGCCCCTGGGCTCATTATTTTGGTAATTACAGGACATTGACACAGATATCATGGGTACGAGACTCGACAGAGAAATGATATCGTTTGTTGCTTTTTCGAATAATATTTACTAGAAACGAAGGCGATAAGCTTTATTTTTAACGCTACATGCGAAAATGTCATCAAAAGTTATCCTCACTTGGTGAATTTTTTAAAATAATTAATTGTAGCCCAGAATTCATCTGAATTATGAAAATCACAAAAATTTATAAATATTAAGTCAACATCAACAGTTGAGCGTGTTTCACTCCAATCAGCATTTTCAGTTTTACATTCTCATAATTTAGACAAATCATTCAGCCTTTCTGCTAGATACTTCCACAAGTCTCGTAAATTCACACTAGGATTAGCCAACTTCATTGTCTTCCAGTCATCTTGATCTCTATCTCTGAGCTTGAAAATCAATTGATCAATAATCGATGGTTGCTTTAAGAAATCTTCTCTCTCAAGATTCTCTGCATTGATGACAAATGATTCCAACTCATTAACGAAATCTTTCAGTTGATGCTTCTCTAAATATTTAGGAGCTTTCATCTTCAACAATTTCTTGACTCGCAGATTCAAAATTTTCTCTGGATCACCATAGACAGATTTTAAATGATTCATAATTGAAGTTCCACTGGACATACTATTCAAGAGACGTTGACATTCTCTCTTCGCTTCTCCTTCTAAGCACTTCATAAATCTCAAATGATTTAATTCTTCAGTGTAGTTTCCGTTCTCAGTTGTCAAGTTGTATATTTTCTCAAATAGTGGCCACTCTTCATATGATCCACTAAATCTTGGCAATTCTGGCAACGACGCTTTTATCACTGTCATCTTCAATACTTCATCAGTATTATTTTCTGCTGTATTAACTTCCACGCATTGCGTGCAAGTTATTGTATTCACTTTTTTTGAGATTTTCACTAATTTTGATTTTTTGAGTCAACGGAAGCATGAATCTTTACGTTTTTGGTCTCATATGACAGGTATTGAAAATATCTATTACCTGAGGTATGTTTGGTTCCAGTCAGTTCCGTTGCGTTGGAACTAGACGCAAAAAACCGTTAAAAACCAAAAATTTGTATGGAAAATTTTTTATGCGGTGACTTTCATACAATTTCTTGTATCTGATACGATAGGCCGTACCTTAAAACCATTTTGTGCTAAATAATATCCGAACTTTATGTCCATTTAGTGACCGAAAAATGCAAAAAACATGATTTTTTATGACAGTTGCGTCTTTTTTGATTCCGCACTGGAATTAACATTTCAAGCCTTGAAATAGGCATAAAATGAAAGATCAAATCAGGATCTACATTTAATATCCGCTATGTTGGTACTTTAGAGGTTCCTGTAAAAAGTTACAGCATGAAAAAGATTGTTATAAAAATTATAACACTTTTGTTTACGTTACGTAAAATCCTTACGTTACGTAAAATTACGTAACGTGAATTTCACTTAAAAATATTTGAATGGACATAGAGGCTGTAGATGTTTACTGGATCTTGTTTAATTGGACATAGAGGCTGTAGATCATTACTGGATCTTATTTTTATTGGACATAGAGGCTGTAGATCATGACTGGATCTTATTTTATTGAACATAGAGGTTGTAGATGTTTACTGGATCATATTTTTACTGGACATTGAGGCTGTAGATGTTTACTGGATCATATTTTTACTGGACATAGAGGCTGTAGATGTTTACTGGATCATATTTTATTGGTCATAGAGGCTGTAAATGTTTACTGGATCTCGTTTTACTGGACATATAGGCTGTAGATGTTTACTGGATCTTGTTTAATTGGACATAGAGGCTGTAGATCATTACTGGATCTTATTTTTATTGGACATAGAGGCTGTAGATCATGACTGGATCTTATTTTATTGAACATAGAGGTTGTAGATGTTTACTGGATCATATTTTTACTGGACATTGAGGCTGTAGATGTTTACTGGATCATATTTTTACTGGACATAGAGGCTGTAGATGTTTACTGGATCATATTTTATTGGTCATAGAGGCTGTAAATGTTTACTGGATCTCGTTTTACTGGACATATAGGCTGTAGATGTTTACTGGATCTTGTTTAATTGGACATAGAGGCTGTAGATCATTACTGGATCTTATTTTTATTGGACATAGAGGCTGTAGATGTTTACTGGATCTCGTTTTACTGGACATATAGGCTGTAGATGTTTACTGGATCTTGTTTAATTGGACATAGAGGCTGTAGATCATTACTGGATCTTATTTTTATTGGACATGGAGGCTGTAGATGTTTACTGGATCATATTTTTACTGGACATTGAGGCTGTAGATGTTTACTGGATCATATTTTTACTGGACATAGAGGCTGTAGATGTTTACTGGATCTCGTTTTACTGGACATAGAGGCTGTAGATCATCACTGGATCTTATTTTTATTGGACATAAAGACTGTAGATGTTTACTGGATCTTGTTTAATTAGACATAAATGCTGTAGATGTTTACTGGATCTCGTTTTACTGGACATAGAGGCTGTAGATCATCACTGGATCTTATTTTTATTGGACATAGAGGCTGTATATCATTACTGGATCTTATTTTTATTGGACATAGAGGCTGTAGATGTTTATTGGATCTTATTTTTATTAGAAATAAAGGCTGTAGATGTTTACTGGATCATATTTTTATTGGACATGGAGGCTGTAGATGTTTACTGGATCATATTTTTACTGGACATAGAGGCTTTAGATGTTTACTGGATCATCTTTTTACTGGACATAGAGGCTGTAGATGTTTACTGGATCATATTTTATTGGTCATAGAGGCTGTAAATGTTTACTGGATCTTGTTTAATTAGACATAAAGGCTGTAGATGTTTACTGGATCTTGTTTTTCTGGACATAGAGGCTATAGATCATTACTGAATCTCGTTTTTATTGGACTTAGAGGCTGTAGATGATTGAAACATATTTTGGTGGGAAAATTTTCAAATATTTTGACCGTTAAAAAATTTGAATTTTGAAAAATCGTTAAATGGCAAACCATTTTATTATATGAAAATTTACCTCAAAAATTGTTAATTATAATAATAATAATAGTTCATTAAGTACATTCATTAAGTTCATTAAAAATGCAGGAAATGTTCAAATATATTTTGACCGTTAGAAATTTTGAATTTTTAAAAACCGTTAAATGACAAACCATTTTAATGTATGAAAATTCACCGCAAAAATTGTTAATAATTCTATAACTAATGATTTTCAAATGCATTAAAAACACGGAAAATTTTCAAATATATTTTGACCGTTAGAAAATTTGAATTTTAAAAGCGAGCGTAGCTCAAGCTCGACTCTACTGTGATCCATGTAAAAACTGTAATTCTTAACAAGTCGAGCGAGCGTAGCTCAAGCTCGACTCTACTCTGATCCATGTAAAAACTGTAAATCTTAACAAGTCGAGCGAGCGTAGCTCAAGCTCGACTCTACTGTGATCCATGTAAAACTGTGATTCTAAACAAGTCGAGCGAGCGTAGCTCAAGCTCGACTCTACTGTGATCCGTATAAAAACTGTAATCCTTAACAAGTCGAGCGAGCGTAGCTCAAGCTCGACTCTACTGTGATCCGTGTAAAAACTGTAATTCTTAACAAGTCGAGCGAGCGTAGCTCAAGCTCGACTCTACTGTGATCCATGTAAAACTGTGATTCTAAACAAGTCGAGCGAGCGTAGCTCAAGCTCGACTCTACTGTGATCCATGTAAAACTGTGATTCTAAACAAGTCGAGCGAGCGTAGCTCAAGCTCGACTCTACTGTGATCCGTATAAAAACTGTAATCCTTAACAAGTCGAGCGAGCGTAGCTCAAGCACGACTCTACTGTGATCCGTGTAAAAACTGTAATTCTTAACAAGTCGAGCGAGCGTAGCTCAAGCTCGACTCTACTGTGATCCGTATAAAAACTGTAATCCTTAACAAGTCGAGCGATCGTAGCTCAAGCTCGACTCTACTGTGATTCATGTAAAACTGTGATTCTAAACAAGTCGAGCGAGCGTAGCTCAAGCTCGACTCTACTGTGATCCGTATAAAAACTGTAATCCTTAACAAGTCGAGCGAGCGTAGCTCAAGCTCGACTCTACTGTGATCCATGTAAAAACTGTAATTCTTAACAAGTCGAGCGAGCGTAGCTCAAGCTCGACTCTACTGTGATCCATGTAAAAACTGTAATTCTAAACAAGTCGAGCAAGCGTAGCTCAAGCTCGACTCTACTGTGATCCATGTAAAAACTGTGATTCTAAACAAGTCGAGCGAGCGTAGCTCAAGCTCGACTTTACTGTGATCCATGTAAAAACTGTGATTCTAAACAAGTCGAGCGAGCGTAGCTCAAGCTCGACTCTACTGTGATCCATGTAAAACTGTGATTCTAAACAAGTCGAGCGAGCGTAGCTCAAGCTCGACTCTACTGTGATCCATGTAAAAACTGTAATTCTAAACAAGTCGAGCGAGCGTAGCTCAAGCTCGACTCTACTGTGATCCATGTAAAACTGTGATTCTTAACAAGTCGAGCGAGCGTAGCTCAAGCTCGACTCTACTGTGATCCATGTAAAAACTGTAATTCTTAACAAGTCGAGCGAGCATAGCTCAAGCTCGACTCTACTGTGATCCATGTAAAAACTGTAATTCTTAACAAGTCGAGCGAGCGTAGCTCAAGCTCGACTCTACTGTGATCCATGTAAAAACTGTAATTCTTAACAAGTCGAGCGAGCGTAGCTCAAGCTCGACTCTACTGTGATTCATGTAAAAACTGTAATTCTTAACAAGTCGAGCGAGCGTAGCTCAAGCTCGACTCTACTGTGATCCATGTAAAAACTGTAATTCTAAACAAGTCGAGCAAGCGTAGCTCAAGCTCGACTCTACTGTGATCCATGTAAAACTGTGATTCTAAACAAGTCGAGCGAGCGTAGCTCAAGCTCGACTCTACTGTGATCCATGTAAAAACTGTAATTCTAAACAAGTCGAGCGAGCGTAGCTCAAGCTCGACTCTACTGTGATCCATGTAAAACTGTGATTCTTAACAAGTCGAGCGAGCGTAGCTCAAGCTCGACTCTACTGTGATCCATGTAAAAACTGTAATTCTTAACAAGTCGAGCGAGCATAGCTCAAGCTCGACTCTACTGTGATCCATGTAAAAACTGTAATTCTTAACAAGTCGAGCGAGCGTAGCTCAAGCTCGACTCTACTGTGATCCATGTAAAAACTGTAATTCTTAACAAGTCGAGCGAGCGTAGCTCAAGCTCGACTCTACTGTGATCCATGTAAAAACTGTAATTCTAAACAAGTCGAGCAAGCGTAGCTCAAGCTCGACTTTACTGTGATCCATGTAAAAACTGTGATTCTAAACAAGTCGAGCGAGCGTAGCTCAAGCTCGACTCTACTGTGATCCATGTAAAAACTGTAATTCTAAACAAGTCGAGCGAGCGTAGCTCAAGCTCGACTCTACTGTGATCCATGTAAAAACTGTGATTCTAAACAAGTCGAGCGAGCGTAGCTCAAGCTCGACTCTACTGTGATCCATGTAAAAACTGTAATTCTAAACAAGTCGAGCGAGCGTAGCTCAAGCTCGACTCTACTGTGATCCATGTAAAACTGTGATTCTTAACAAGTCGAGCGAGCGTAGCTCAAGCTCGACTCTACTGTGATCCATGTAAAAACTGTAATTCTTAACAAGTCGAGCGAGCGTAGCTCAAGCACGACTCTACTGTGATCCGTGTAAAAACTGTAATTCTTAACAAGTCGAGCGAGCGTAGCTCAAGCTCGACTCTACTGTGATCCGTATAAAAACTGTAATCCTTAACAAGTCGAGCGATCGTAGCTCAAGCTCGACTCTACTGTGATTCATGTAAAACTGTGATTCTAAACAAGTCGAGCGAGCGTAGCTCAAGCTCGACTCTACTGTGATCCGTATAAAAACTGTAATCCTTAACAAGTCGAGCGAGCGTAGCTCAAGCACGACTCTACTGTGATCCGTGTAAAAACTGTAATTCTTAACAAGTCGAGCGAGCGTAGCTCAAGCTCGACTCTACTGTGATCCGTATAAAAACTGTAATCCTTAACAAGTCGAGCGATCGTAGCTCAAGCTCGACTCTACTGTGATTCATGTAAAACTGTGATTCTAAACAAGTCGAGCGAGCGTAGCTCAAGCTCGACTCTACTGTGATCCGTATAAAAACTGTAATCCTTAACAAGTCGAGCGAGCGTAGCTCAAGCTCGACTCTACTGTGATCCATGTAAAAACTGTAATTCTTAACAAGTCGAGCGAGCGTAGCTCAAGCTCGACTCTACTGTGATCCATGTAAAAACTGTAATTCTAAACAAGTCGAGCAAGCGTAGCTCAAGCTCGACTCTACTGTGATCCATGTAAAAACTGTGATTCTAAACAAGTCGAGCGAGCGTAGCTCAAGCTCGACTTTACTGTGATCCATGTAAAAACTGTGATTCTAAACAAGTCGAGCGAGCGTAGCTCAAGCTCGACTCTACTGTGATCCATGTAAAACTGTGATTCTAAACAAGTCGAGCGAGCGTAGCTCAAGCTCGACTCTACTGTGATCCATGTAAAAACTGTAATTCTAAACAAGTCGAGCGAGCGTAGCTCAAGCTCGACTCTACTGTGATCCATGTAAAACTGTGATTCTTAACAAGTCGAGCGAGCGTAGCTCAAGCTCGACTCTACTGTGATCCATGTAAAAACTGTAATTCTTAACAAGTCGAGCGAGCATAGCTCAAGCTCGACTCTACTGTGATCCATGTAAAAACTGTAATTCTTAACAAGTCGAGCGAGCGTAGCTCAAGCTCGACTCTACTGTGATCCATGTAAAAACTGTAATTCTTAACAAGTCGAGCGAGCGTAGCTCAAGCTCGACTCTACTGTGATTCATGTAAAAACTGTAATTCTTAACAAGTCGAGCGAGCGTAGCTCAAGCTCGACTCTACTGTGATCCATGTAAAAACTGTAATTCTTAACAAGTCGAGCGAGCATAGCTCAAGCTCGACTCTACTGTGATCCATGTAAAAACTGTAATTCTTAACAAGTCGAGCGAGCGTAGCTCAAGCTCGACTCTACTGTGATCCATGTAAAAACTGTAATTCTTAACAAGTCGAGCGAGCGTAGCTCAAGCTCGACTCTACTGTGATCCATGTAAAAACTGTAATTCTAAACAAGTCGAGCAAGCGTAGCTCAAGCTCGACTTTACTGTGATCCATGTAAAAACTGTGATTCTAAACAAGTCGAGCGAGCGTAGCTCAAGCTCGACTCTACTGTGATCCATGTAAAAACTGTAATTCTAAACAAGTCGAGCGAGCGTAGCTCAAGCTCGACTCTACTGTGATCCATGTAAAAACTGTGATTCTAAACAAGTCGAGCGAGCGTAGCTCAAGCTCGACTCTACTGTGATCCATGTAAAAACTGTAATTCTAAACAAGTCGAGCGAGCGTAGCTCAAGCTCGACTCTACTGTGATCCATGTAAAACTGTGATTCTTAACAAGTCGAGCGAGCGTAGCTCAAGCTCGACTCTACTGTGATCCATGTAAAAACTGTAATTCTTAACAAGTCGAGCGAGCGTAGCTCAAGCTCGACTCTACTGTGATTCATGTAAAAACTGTAATTCTTAACAAGTCGAGCGAGCGTAGCTCAAGCTCGACTCTACTGTGATCTATGTAAAAACTGTAAATCTTAACAAGTCGAGCGAGCGTAGCTCAAGCTCGACTCTACTGTGATCCATGTAAAACTGTAATTCTAAACAAGTCGAGCGAGCGTAGCTCAAGCTCGACTCTACTGTGATCTATGTAAAAACTGTAAATCTTAACAAGTCGAGCGAGCGTAGCTCAAGCTCGACTCTACTGTGATCCATGTAAAACTGTGATTCTAAACAAGTCGAGCGAGCGTAGCTCAAGCTCGACTCTACTGTGATCCATGTAAAAACTGTAATTCTTAACAAGTCGAGCGAGCGTAGCTCAAGCTCGACTCTACTGTGATCCATGTAAAACTGTGATTCTTAACAAGTCGAGCGAGCGTAGCTCAAGCTCGACTCTACTGTGATCCATGTAAAAACTGTAATTCTAAACAAGTCGAGCGAGCGTAGCTCAAGCTCGACTCTACTGTGATCCATGTAAAAACTGTAATTCTTAACAAGTCGAGCGAGCGTAGCTCAAGCTCGACTCTACTGTGATCCATGTAAAAACTGTAATTCTTAACAAGTCGAGCGAGCGTAGCTCAAGCTCGACTCTACTGTGATCCATGTAAAACTGTGATTCTTAACAAGTCGAGCGAGCGTAGCTCAAGCTCGACTCTACTGTGATCCATGTAAGTAAGAAATAGTTCGGACGTAGTCCGAACTAGGTTGAGCGAAGCTCACAAATTTTTACGTCCTGAACGTAGCGAAGCGGAGTGAAGGCGTGAAAATTTTCCCAAGCCGTATACACTGTATGCTACTATGATTTAAAATGAGAAAAAATGCGACATTACACTTTGAGATTTGGAAAATCTGGAATTGGCTGGAATTTTTTAGTTGACTTGAAGGGGGTCTATGGGGGTCCCAAAGTTGAAAATTCGAAAAAAATGTCATTTTTGAGCTAATTTCAAAATTAAATTTCCATATAAGGATTTAATCAAGTTAAATTAAGTTTTTGACATAAAATCTATCATAATAAGATCTTTATTTTAAGCTCTCACGTAAATTAATAATTAATAATTTTGCTCAGATTAAGAAATCAGTTTTTCGTATTTTGTGAGAAAGAGAGGTAAAACAGCCAAAAATGTTCTATGCAGAAAAGTTTGTGCCTGAAATTCTACATCATGTTCAAAAAACGAAATTGAAATTAGTTGAGGCATTGTCGAGAAAATCGCAAAATACACTTTCTGTAAGCAAGCAAACAAGCAAACAAGTTAATCAGCAAGAAATATCCAAAACGAGACATCGTTGAAACTTCTAGTTTTTTTGCAATCGATCCGTGCCGCCCTACAGAAGAACTGATTAGATTTTGGGCATGGTAGGTATAGCCGTTGCTTCTGAAAAAGCAAAAAACCTTCTTTTCCATACAAAATGTGAAATTCAAAGGTTGCTATGATTTTTGAAAATTTCGACTGAAAAAAATTCAAAAAATTGGAAAATCCCCCCCCCCCCTGGTATATGAAAATTATGCGAGATTCGACAACCCCTGTGATCTATAAACAGTCGAACGAGCGGAGCGAGATTCGACAACCCCTGTGATCTATAAACAGTCGAACGAGCAGAGCGATATTCGACAACCCCTGTGATCTATAAACAGTCGAACGAGCGGAGCGAGATTCGACAACCCCTGTGATCTATAAACAGTCGAACGAGCGGAGCGAGATTCGACAACCCCTGTGATCTATAAACAGTCGAACGAGCGGAGCGAGATTCGACAACCCCTATGATCTATAAACAGTCGAACGAGCGGAGCGAGATTCGACAACCCCTGTGATCTATAAACAGTCGAACGAGCGGAGCGAGATTCGACAACCCCTGTGATCTATAAACAGTCGAACGAGCGGAGCGAGATTCGACAACCCCTGTGATCTATAAACAGTCGAACGAGCGGAGCGAGATTCGACAACCCCTGTGATCTATAAACAGTCGAACGAGCGGAGCGAGATTCGACAACCCCTGTGATCTATAAACAGTCGAACGAGCGGAGCGAGATTCGACAACCCCTGTGATCTATAAACAGTCGGACGAATAAAAAATTCGAACGGAGCTCGAATGTAATAGTTCGGACGAAGTCCGAAAAAAAAAATTTTCCCAAGCCCTTAGAAGACTGAGGATATGTGAGAAAATTTTATTTTTTTATACTGTAATCTATAAACAGTCGGACGAGCGAAGCGAGATCCGACAACCCCTGTGATCTATAAACAATCATACTAGCGGAGTTCGAACGAGACTTCGAATATACAAAAAAACTTTAGAGTTTAATCTCAAAAATTCGAGCGAAGCTCGAATATAAATAGTTCGAACGCAGTTCGGACTAGGTTGAGCGAAGCTCACAAATTTTTACGTCCTGAACGTAGCGAAGCGGAGTGAAGGCGTGAAAATTTTCCCAAGCCGTATGTACAGTACGGGAATAATTTACGGTGAAGTGATAAAAAATTTATAGAATACTTTGTGTCATAAACTACGGCTCGCCTTGGGATCTATATCAACTGGCGAGCGTAGCTCGCCTTTGGATCGGTATCAACTGGCGAGCGTAGCTCGCCTTTGGATCGATATCAAACGGCGAGCGTAGCTCGCCTTTGGATAGGTTATTGCCGTTGGCGAGCGTAGCTCGCCACGTGGAAGTTTGTGGTGTGATCTATACATCGTGTTTTTCTGAGTTATATTTAGCTGCATCGTACTTAAGATGTCTAAGAAAGATTCTCTCATAATTTTGGATGTTTCTTCTTTTTTGGAATCAGTCATAGAACTACTGGATGTGGCTTGCAAATGTAACGTCTCATTTATGAGTTTTAAATTTACATTTGCTTCTTCAGCATGTCATTCTCATCCATAAGTATCTTTGATGCTTGCAGCAATTTCGTTACTGTAATTTGCTTTTTTTCTTCATCCATCTTGAATTTTTTGTAAAAATCTGAATTTAAGTCGAATAATTATTTTTCTCAATTTTCTTCTTGAAGACTGTTTTGAATTTTATAATATCGACATCGAGTTAGCACTGATTAAATACAATAATTATACAGATACTCGGTTTAATGTCTATTAACTGTATTTAAATAAAATTCAAAATTATTTGTATCTGACGAAAACTAAATTATTTTATAATTTAATGATTGCTATGATCGTGTCGATAACATCTATCCTAAAAGTGCGCTTTGATCATCCAAAAAACCCAAAACTCTTGCTCCAATCCACATCCTTTGATCCAGTGTATATTGATTAATAAAATATGCAAATTTCTTAGAGAATTTAAAAAATTGTCAACATGTGATATATATCACGATAGTCAGAATATCAACGGTATAAAATGGATAAATGTCCCATTATTATCAAAATTCATAAAATTAAGAGGAACAAGAGAGACAAAAACAGAAAGAAAAACATTTAAAAATATTCAATTTCAAAGCACAAGATGCCGAAGTCGATCTCATTGATTAAAGATCTACCATTTATTCTGTTTGGAATCTCTTTTTACATTTTTTTTTGTTTAATGTTGACTATACAACCTGTTGTCGGTTATGTCCAATCGAAATTGTTTGATTGATATGAAATTTGATTATTTAAATTTCGTGTTTGCTTAATGAAATTTTAATTCGATTTGACGACAATTTTATTACGATTTTATTCATTTAATGAGTTTATCTTTCTCTTCTTTGTGTCAATATTTTCATACTTTTTGTTGGCAAATTTTTTTGGTGATATTTTATTGTGTTTCCAGTTGTTTTATTGAATTTAAATTTAAATGAAGAAATGTGAAATTTTTGTTTGATTTTAAGCTGTTGCATTAGTTGTGGTTGTTAAAAAATTTCTTCTTGCACAATTGAAGATGTTTTAGTCCAGGGGTGGCGAACAAGAACTGTTCCGTTGGTTTCCGAAAAATTCAAAAAAAAATTCTAAAAAAATTTTTTTTCTTGATAAAAAAATGCGGTATTTTTATTTAAAAATTAAAAATCCGTTATTTTAGAGCAAAATTTTAAGCGCATTTTGATGCAAATTTGTTTTGTGTGAATGTATCGACATTGATTTTCTAATTTTAAACGAAATTTAAGGAAAAAAACATGATATATTCACAAAAAATTTGCTAAAGAAAAAATAAGGTACCAAATTTTTTCAAAAAATTTTTGTAACGGAAAAATAAGGGACCTTTCGAAAATTCGAAATCGAAAGATAAGGACCGTTCGCCACCCCTGGGTTTTAGTATTCTTTTGATTTGATGGCTTTATTCAACGATTTAGAAACGATTTCAATTTTTTTGAAAGTTTTTGGAAACGCCCATGCTGCTGGATCGTTCAAGATTATAATTTCGAAGATGCTGAAAATCTAGGGTCAAGGAATCTACTCAGGGGCTTATCCAGATTTTTTTAAGGGTGTAGGGTGCAGGAGCGTAGCCAGGGGGTGGTCCTTAGGTGCCAGGGGACCCTCCTCGAGATCAAAATTCAATACAAATTTTTAAATTTTTTTAATCTTTAAAATCGAAAAATTAATTTATTTACAAAAAATGTTGAGGACGCTTGCAAAATTAATCTTAATGTCTAAAGAAATACTAAAATTTAATGCAAAGCTTATATTACAGTAATTTTTGCAAAAATAAAAAATTGGGCCCCCTTCAAAAATCCTGGTTACTACCCTGGTAGGGTGGTGGTTCGCATTTTTTGGATATCTTTTCGAATCCTGACCTTATTGGTTTTCAAAAAAATGTGGGGTTAACCATTAAATCCCCCCCCTGGATACGTTCCTGACTCTACTGTAATTGTAGCACTCAACTTCATTGCATAATTTAGGTATTCCCTACCTCTTGTTGAAAATAACAAGGATGAGTCCTGTGTAATTAAAAATTGTTAAAATTCCATCCAAGCTGATAAAAATTCAAATATTTTTGAATCGATTTTAGATTTTCCTAAATCCCGTAATTTGAACTTAACATTCTAAATCACTCTTCCATAATTTTGCCGACAGACTTTTCTAATGTCATTAATCAACTGTTATGACATGTTTTAAGTCTGACAATTTACAAACCAATTCTACAATCCCCAAACAATTTAATTATCGAATCTTTGTGTAAATGTAAATTAAACATGAAGCTGGAAAAGAAAATGTTATCAACAGAAAAAAAACTACTAGACACAAATCTTTTATGTTGCGACTGGATATTTTATTTTATTTTTCTTAATCGTTTCCTTAATTTAATTAAATCAAATGTCCCAAAAAAGTTGTTTCATTAACCTGTCAATAGATCCATAAAAAATGAATTCACGTCGTTTCCATTCCTCAATCTTTATCACTTGACTGGAGAAGATACGAAAGGGGAATTAATTTTTATTGTTGTCCCTTATGCACACCAGGATACAATGCTGTAGACAAGATAAGCAAGAAGTGAAATTTCATAATAATAAAATGAATGAAATGAGAGTAACACTGGTATTCAGGGATAGATCAGATAACAGTGCCAACTAATTGGAATTTAAAACTGTTTTTTTTTTCGTCTTCTTCTTTTTCTCAACTTGATCATGTGTTCATAGAAAGGCTATCCTATATCTTATGTCACATAAACTTGCATCGAAATCTTTTTATCTGCAGACATTTTAAAATGCTTCAATCTCTCCTGAATGATTTTTTTCCATGTACATTCTTCATGGTTTTTGCTCTGTTAGGAAAACGAGAGATAAAATATTGAATAACCTTATGTACAGGTAAAATAATACAAAGTTCAGGCGCCAAGAAATGCTTGCAATGGCAACAGTGAGTGAGTGAGAAAAATAAACGTAAATAAATTACATTTAACCTTTAAATTGTTAGTATCTTTTAGTGAGAATCTCATTCTTGAATTGAAATATTCAATTTAATGCCATTTAAAGATTCTCAAGTACACACATTTGAATCCAGTTGCCAAAATATAAAAATTCGAATTTCTCACTGGCAAAAAATCTTATTTTTTCTGTGTTCAGGATTTTTCATAAATGGATGTGTTATTTGTTGACATTTTGGGTTGCTGACACTTACGTTTGAGGCATGAAATTTCATTTAACTTAGGCAATTCAATTTAATTTAAATTTGTCAATTAATAACGGTCAAAATTTGAATTTAAATGAGAAAATTTTGAATTTCAAAAAACCGTTAAAATCGAAGTTTTAAAAATCATCTTCAAAATTTATAAATCGATAATTTTAGGAAGCTTAATCGCCATAAAATGCGTCATAAGAATCCATCATCCAAACACTTTAGACCATTCTTTATTTTGCAAGAGAGAAAAAAAGGCATTCTCAATAAAATTGCGTTAAGTGATATACGATGGGGTTTGTTTATTTTTGCCTAATTGATGTGTCGCGATGAGATTTCTTATGTTCTTTCGATTTCAACAAGATTTTTCGATTTGGCCATTAAGATTAAGCGTGTTTTGCTCTCTCTTTCTCGCTTCACACAAAAAAAAATGAATTTCTTCTTACTCTCCAGAATTTGAATAGTCAGAAATGTATGTACACAGTCTTTTTGTTCCATGGCCTTGCTGTTCTGTTGTATTTCAGCCTTCAAAATTTTATTGCACGAATTCTCATGAGAGTATGTAGACATACATATATATGTGGATTTTTATCCCCTAAAAAATATTTTATATAAAAAAATTTCAATTGAAAATTCCACAGTCAACGTTCCATTGTCCTTAAATGTACTTAAAATAGCATATTTTTAGTTAAATGGTGCGTAAATATGAGGTCCGCATCGTTTGATTGAAACTGACGTAATTGAAGAAATATATTCTTACACATCAGGTGCATAAGTTCAACAAATAAAAAGAGGATTAGGATAAAAAAAATTCTCAAATGACAAAAAAATACCTTTTTATAGTTTCTACATCTACACAAGCATATGGAAGTATTTTAAAATGATTTAAAGGACATTTGACAAAATTGTGAACAGATATCGAGTTAAAATTAAATGTATTGTGTTGAATGTGATGGAAGCTGAAGGGAACGATAGGGAAGATGTCTATGCAAAGTGAAAGGACTAAAAGCCTATTGCATTATTAATGCTCGACAGAATGTTTTAGATTACATCCATTCTTATGTGCTTGCTCTTTACTTTTAATTGCTTTCTTCATCAGACATCATTTGTCGAATTCATTATTATTCAATATTCATGTGTGAGACTAGAGCTTAGCCTGAATTTTGTGGTTGGAAAAGAATTTATTTTAATGGATTTAAACATTTTTTTTAGAAATGAAAATTTATGGGAATTTACTGTGGAATTTAAAGACTTCAAGCCTTTTTTCGGAGCAGTTGTTTTTAAGATTAAAGTTTTTGGGCTTTTAAGAAGTTTTTGCGTAGGAATTTATAGGTTGAAGAAATTCTGAAATGGATCTTGTTAAATTAAGTGATTCATGAATCATGATGAAGTTAAATCAGTGAGTTATGGACCATTAAATTAGAGGATTCTTGCAGCCACTATTGGATTATTTTATAATGAGCTACAAGATCACTTATCTAATCATGTTGTATTAGCTTCAGCGCGTAACTCGGAGAGAATTCATTAAAATTCTGAATTTCAGGCTTCTGTGAATATGGCAAAGTTTCAAAAATTATATTTTATAAAGATATAAGTGTCATAATCTGGTAAAAATTCATAATATTATAAATTGAGATGCTTAAACATGTTTATTGCCTTCTGTATGAAAACCATACAGTGCATTTTGTTGCGACGCTAAAAGATTCTGCACGCTATGCTACTTGATTGAATTTATTGTTCTCATTATGATTGCATGGACCAGCGAACTTTATATATATATGGGACGGTACATTGAGGATGCACGAAGAAATTTCTGAAATGTTAGAATAATAATTTTTTGAATTTATGGGGTGTTTTAAGGAGTGGATTTCATTGAATTTGGTCATGAAAATTGTTTACCGTATAGCAATTGACAATTATTATAAATTCATTACTTCGTAGGGATAAAAAAATCTATTGCAAAAAATTAATTTGGGGCCATTACCCAAGGCTCAGACACTCAAAAAGAAAATTGTAATCAATTAATTAATTATTAATTATTATTAATTATTAATTAATTAATTACAATTTTCTGAAATTTGTTTTCGCAATTTTGTATGAAAAGATTGTAAAAAATGTAATTAGTTACAATTTTGGTTGAGTGTCTGAGCTTTGCCATTACCTTAATATGTTTGCATTTAAGAAGGAGGAGTGGAAGGGTCTGAGGTTGTGTGATGATTCAGACAAAAAATATTTATGAAATATTTCTGACAAGGATTTCTAAAAATTCGTTTTTTTTGTGTTACGTACCAATTCTTCTTAAACTATTCTCCGTAATACAGTTGTGTGGCGTTACACTGAAGTTTAGTGACTAAACATTCAAATTTTCCAATTTTTTACCAAAAATTGTTAATGATTACTAAGGCAGAAATTTTAGTATGTCATAATTTTTTCATTTGTTTTTTCCAGGCAAAGGTATATCCAGGTGTCATTTGTGATTAAAATTCCTAAAAATTTGAAAAAATTCTTTAATTTGCTAGTACTTTTTAAGATTTCAAAACCCAACTTAAAAATTTCGAAAACCCCTAGCTGGAAAAATTTCAGGCTATACCCTTGCTTCCCAGTTTTTGACTTATGACTTTTAAAATTTAACATAATTAAAGAGGTATTGAATAGTGTCACTCCATAATTTCATTGAAAAAATTATATTCTAAAATTCCATTCTAAATGGATATCTCTCATTCCATTTTTATGAATATGATTTTCGAAATATTGGCCACTCTGAATTTCCACAATCAGAAATATTTGCACAATTCATTCACATAAAACACAATTTTTTTTAATATCAAATATGACTATATAGTCAAAAATTTCAAAGGGAATATTAACTTTGACAGCATGAATAGACGAAATATTTTAACAGAAGTCCATACAATCCTTACCCCCTTAAAATTATACAAATCTAAAGTACTGTAGCACAGCAATTTTATGCACATTCATATTCAACGAGGGTTTATAAATTTTCATAAAACCATAAAAAATTCTATGACATAAAATTTAATAAATTTAGTAGCATTATAGTCTCAGTGACCAGTAGAGATGTCAATCAACAAAATTAACAACCTGATCATCTTCAAAATGCTTCCGAGATGCATCTTCCATCTAAATTCTAAGTGCATTTGAATGCATTCTTTATGTCCTTGTCATTTTCGAAATGTTTACTTAAAAAATCTTAAATGCACTCAACACATTCTACCTCCTTCATTCATCATGATTTTAATCTCAATCAATCATCGTAAGACTTGTCTACCTAATATTCTAAGACTTTTGTTTGAAATTTCCGTTACAGCACATAGAGATGTGATTACTATGATACATTACAAATTTCTGCTAAGCATATATGAGCATAATTAAATTATCATCAATAAACCCTTTCTCATAATTTGTCAACAAATTCTTTTTATTAATTTAATTCACATCACATGAATTTTTACATATAGACATAAAAGATCTAGTCAGTCACACACACGAGGCTCATGTGAGACAATAGGAAAAAAATATATTTTGGATTAAACAATTTACCCTAATGAAGCCCGTGGATGGATTAAATGTCGTAATGAGACATACAAGAGACGCCGATGAAAACGTGTTGACTGAGCCACGAGTGTAATTTCCATTCATGTCGTTGTCATGCCAATGGGTACTCAATTCGATGTAATTTCAAAGAAGCATCATTTCCGCTCATTTTCCACGATCTAAAAATGAAATATGCATTTAGAATATTTAATTTACAAATATCAAATCCTTTCTTTTCATTTCTCTTCTCTTCTTTCTTCCATTCATTCGTAAATGTTCGTGCTATGAACGCTCGTGTTGCATGCAACGGAATGAGAATTTTCGAATCATTTGTATCACATGTTGCATACTCACGCCTTTACTTTCAAATTGTCGAAAAACGTTTTGACTAATAATCAAGTCAATTTATTAAAAAATTATTTTTTTCCTTTAATTAAATTAACTTTCATAAAAATTATGATAATTAATAAATTTTACTGTACCTAAATTGTAAGCGAGTGCCTATTATCATTGGGATGTTTAATGCGAAATATTGATTAAATGAAAAGGGGACCGAAGGAAGGAAGAAAAAAACATCCCTTTCATCACATCATTCTGCGTGTGTATCATCTCGATTCTCATTCAAAATTCAACCCTCGTTTTATTTTTCACCCTCACAAGAAGTGGCTTCTGGCATTGATTAAATTAATAGAGAATGTTTCGGATTTTTTTTATGATTATGATGATGAAGGATATCTCTTTCAATTGCAATCTTATTATTCACAACAAGACTTGCTTCGAGGCGTCCCTCAGAACAGGGAAAATATTTATAGGAAACAAGTACATCATCAAAATGTTATAAACAATGTGGAAATTGACCTCTTCCTCCATTGACATACATGTATCTCTTTCTGTCTTTTCTTTATTAATAAAACACATCGCGTAGCAACATTGAGGAGACCACCACCATTGATATCAAAATCAAAATCGACGACAGAAGAAAGAATGGAAGTAGAATGAAAATAACAAAAAAATATTGTTTCTTATGCACCTCTGATTCCTCCTCTATTACATACATCAACATGAGTACGAGAAACTACCGTTTATTGTTCACGACTTTGTCGTAGGCTCATCCTTTCTACAAAACAATAATAAGTTATAAAAAGAAGACGGGAGAAGAAAAAGGAAAGAAAAGAAAAATTAATGACAGTTCTCAAACAAATTTTTAGTTTTATTTCGTTTGGTGCGCAGTTTTGTGGGATTGTTGTGGTATTTTTATTCAGATTGGATGAGTGACTGACTACATAATAAGGTAGATGCTTAACGAGGTAATTGTTTATTTAATTCATAATTCATGATTAATTAAATACAAAATAGAATTTTTCAATTTGAAAACTTGCTGCACAATTCTTAACGGTTTTTAAAAATTTAAACAGATGTTAGTCGTAAATTTTGCAAAAATCTTGTTATTTTGAAATTAGAAAAGTCGTTAAGTTTTTAATTTTTTAGGAAAGCAAAGTTGGATGAAATTCTTAACGAAAAATAGTTTCGTTAAAATATTCAAAATTCAAACTTTTAAAAACCGTTAAAAACTGAAAATTTTGAATATAATTGACTTAAAATTTAAATTTGAGAAAACCGTTAAAAATTTTCTAGCCTTTTCTCAATTTTTAATGAAAATAAAGTATCGGAAAATTAATCCACAACTCAATCACTCAAAAATGCGCTCCAATAGCCCAAAAGCTGATACAATTTGACATTTATTTTTATTTTTTATAAAATAAAGAGAAACATGTAAGTAAGGCGACATCGAAAAAAGATTAAACATGATCAAACCTTACAGCACATGCATTTGAATGAATCTATTGTGTTGAAATATAACGTTTTGGGTTAAGTAAGCTTTTTATACATTTTATAAAGGTATATTTTTCGTGTTTTATTATTCTCTTTCCATAATCTCTCCTCTCTTTCCACACAATGATTCATTATTTCGTGACATTCTTTTGATTATTATAATTAATTACCATTTTAATCAAACAACTGCCGACGTTGACATTCTTTTTTATATTTTTTTCATTATATGCTTCAAATCAATTAATTTTGATCTGATATTATTAATTCTTTTCTCTCTCTTGCTATGCTGTTGTTGTTTCAGAACAGAATCAAAAAAATTTCGGAGATAAAAGTTTTATTTTGTGATCTGAAATGTAAAATTATATTAAAACTCATCAATTTATTCATCCATCCATCCATTTCAATTTTCATCCACCTTAAATGCTGCTGCATGTGCAAGGTATGGACTGGTGGTGTGGGGAGTTGTCAAATTTCAAATTCTGTCAAATTTTTATCAAATTGAATTTTTTTACAGCACTTATATTTCAAAAATGACCTAAACCCACCCTCATGCCTTACTACCCTGACCAACAGCTCTTACAGCCACTCATAAATCAGCTCTTTCATTCGTAATACCCCTTTCTATTATGTTAACCTTAATTCACTTAAAAAATAACATTGCAGTTAATTTCACATTTTTCTTTGCAAACTGAGCATGTTACAAATTAATGCGACTTTTAATTCACCAGCAAGTCAACAGTTTCATGCGACATAACATTTTTTTCTTGATTATTTCTTCTCGGAAATTGTAAATGCTCCTCGGGAGGATCATTAAAAAAAATGTAACAAGTAAAAGTCCAATAATCCAGTCAAGTAGAGAGAGTAAGTTTCAAGGTGACGTTACTACTTAATTTTGGAGTTTTTACTCCAATAAAGTTAATAATTTTATGAGAATTTTTTGAAATTAATGAACAGTATGTGTGGGTGGGTGAAAATATTTATGAAGCTTATTATTTTTTAAAACCTTGCAAGCTGAATTAAAAATTTCATGTATTGCACCAGAAGGGTATTCAGGGAATGGTCCAAGGGGGTTTGAATCCACCTTTAAGACTTAAATTTTGGACCTTACCTAAATAATAAAAATATATAAGAAAAAAATCTGGACCCCCATACCATCGAGAGGTCAGATTCCTCCTTGGAAAGATTTCTGGATACGCCACTGTTCTGAATTGAGAACGTCTGTGAAATGACACTAGCGTTGGTTTTAATGTTAAGTAGGACTTCGGAATGAAGCCTCCTTCTCTTTTGGCATCAAGATCATGTTCGAAGTTTGGTGATAAAGCCCGGTGAGCCTTAAATTCTAATTATTTTTGAATACTTGGGGATCCTTTCATACACTTTTGGGATTTATCCACAAGTATTTTTCAAACTTTTTTGGCTCGCAGCACACTAATCGATATTTTAAAGATTTGGCTGCACACTAAAGTCCCAAAAAGTTTGTAAAGTAGCTTAATTAAGTGATAATTATAATTTTGGTGCTCAAGATAAATCAGACTGGAAAACCAAAGAAAATTTCATGAAAAATTGAGGAAATTTTCCAATTTATAAAATTTCGTGGAACAACTGTAAAGCATCCACGGCACATTAGTGTACCCGGTGCTCAAATCCCTATTTGTATCTTTAACAAATATTTCTCAGTATTGAATACTGCAAAACTCATATTTAAGATAAAGACTCGGATAGTCATCAAGAAACACCACGGATTACAAAAAAATCTTAAAAAATAAATTTATGGATTCCTCATTATTTCCAACAACCCACGCCTTGGATTTCCTTTCCTGAAACAAAAACAAAAAAAAAATGAAAAGAAGAAAATGAAAAGAAGAGAGGTAATAATAAAAAATCATCATCATCAGACACTGCGCGTAACAATGTCAACATGAAAAAATGGCATTTCTGATAATCGCAGGCTCATTATGAAAGGGCGGAGAAATAAAGCTTCTGGTTATTGAACAAGATAAAGTAAGTAGAAAATTTTTCTTAAAGAGCATGAAGCATGTAACATCAATCATCAATTCGACGAGACGGCTATAGATATTGGAAATAAAAAGAAGAGAAGAAATAAGTAAAGGAAGAAATAAGAGAACTGGTTCAGCATAAAAAAAATATTAAATCACAGACTAAGGTGGAACATAAATAATAATAATATTATTATTATTGTAGTAGTCATCATCATCATAATATTGTTGGATTATTTTTCATCTCATGGCTTCTCGTTACATTACCCATAGGCTTGAATTACGAGAAAGCAAGATTCATTTTGATTATTTCATTAATCGCATTTGCTGTTTATTCATTCTACCTTTTATGATGATCATCGGGTTGGGATGAAGAAGGCAAATAAGAAAACAACACAGGAACAAGACACATATTTCAGTTAAATAAATAAAAATAAAAAAAATTAACAAGAAGATGTTTCATCAACAACAATCGAGTGCGAATCAAAAAAACGAGTAAGGCTGAATGAGTTGAAGATGCAGGAAAATGTGCAAAAATTGTTCTGAATTTTATTTTTTTTTTAATTTTTGAAAAACTAAGGCAATATTTTTAATAATTTTTGTGAGATGTCTACATCCCTCTAACTTTAGCTATGTTGGTGTCATTGCAGGTTTGTCAAAAATAATTGAACGGATTTATCACACTGGTAAGACCCACACCCCACCTACATTAATTACTTTTTAACATTGAAAGTTGAAATGACTTGAAAACTATGCCACCGGCTTAAGTAATTTAAGGTTTGAGACTCAGAAGGGCACTTTGTTACTTTGTCGAATTTTATGCACTGAATATGCAACTTCAGCAGCTATGTCATTTAAAAGATGGTTTGGATCTCAATTCAAATAAATGTCACAGCCAGGGGAAATATAACTGACTGATAATTTAGTATAGTTTCGGCTTCTTGTTGATCTGGGTTGTTAATGGACTTTTCAATGATTTTTAGCTGGATCCAGACCTTCCTTTAATGATTGTTACAAGCTACGTGTAGATTCTTAAAGGACATTTTTGAATATAGCTTTAAAGTGATTTTTTATAGAGTAAGTATTATTTTTCTATAATACATGCCTTAATTCAATAAGGGGTCATTCACTTATGACGTCCAACATTTAGGGGGGAGGGGGTCTGAGATTTTGTGACACCTTCATGCAAAAAGAATTTGTTTGTATGAAGAGGGGTTCTAAAAATCCTATTTTTGATGGACGTCATAAGTGAATGACCACTAAAGCATAATTTTGATGATCCTTTCTACCACTTTTTACTATCGGAAGTTCAAAGTCCACTACCACTAACATTGACTTCAATTGATTAATATTAATTCTAATGATATTTCCAAACTAGTCCAATTTCTGAACATTTTTCCCAAACCTAATCGACTTAGCCGAAAGCAGAAGAAAATCGCGATCTCAATCGCAAAAAAATGAACATGAGAACAGATACAGATATTTTATAATATCAAAATTGTATGTATATATATAGAACGGAGATTTCAAAAAGAGACTTGACTTGCTTGGCTCTTAACAGAGCGTTATAAAATGTAAAAATATAAATCTATATGTATAAAAAATCCAAATACTTTCATGTGGCCGGGGCGAAGAAATCTGAGACAATTTCAATGTTTTCTTTCTTCTCTCTGTGTTATGCGGCAAAAAAATCTTTAAAAGCAAAAAAAACAGAACAATTTTATAGACGCGACTGTTAACAGAAAATGAGTAAAAACAGGTTCAAGACCAATCTAAAGCTCTTAACTCTGCTTGTTCAGAAAAATATAAATCGAAATTCTTTTTATTGAAAGATTTTTTTTTTCTTGTTAAATGTAATTAATTGTTTCAAAATATTTATCATTGAAGGAAATGGACATAAAGGAGTGAGAAGAAGGAGAGAAAATGAAAAAGAATATAAACGCCATTTGTGGTTTCTGATGTGGCTCATCGATTGTTTATTTTCATCTTTTTTTGCTTACTTGTAAAAAATACTTTGTGATTTTTTTTTTGTGAAATGAGATGAAGCAAGAGCCACCATTATAATGCACATTCACTTATCTTGATATTTTCTTCAGATTTATTGTTTTAATGTGAATATAATACAGAAGAAAAGAATTGAGGTGAAACTTAAAATTTCATTTTATTTGAATGATTTTGAAAAGTTTTTTATTGCATTATAAATTTATTATCTGACAAGGTTGGCTTACTCGATTTTTTATGGCTGCAAATTTTTACATCACAATTAAAACTTTATGAAATTTATTATCAATGTTCGACGTGATGGTATTTATGCATTTAACACAATTGAAGAGCAAATTAAATTTATTATGTTTAATATTCATGGATTTATCTATCATGAATTAAAGCTATTTGGTAACATAATGACAAATTGAAATGAATTTTCTAGAAGGTTTTTCCGGAACTGAGTTGAGAAGTTCTCAAATTTTTTTCTCGTTCCCAGAGATTATAAATGTAGTGTTCATAAATGACGTCAAGCAAAAAACTAGATTTTTAAATTCACCCCTCCCCTCCCTCTGTTACAAAATGTTCTTAGATAAATTTTTCTCTTGTATACATAGAAGTGTCACACCGCGTCAGACCCCTATCTCCCCAAACATTAAACGTCATTTATGAACGACCCCTCACTAACTTTTATATTTATGCTATAGAGTTAAAGGTCCCCCTTTACAACTACACCGCTACAAAATTTTATATCATCTAACAATAAACGGTTAATTTTTTAAAGACTTCAAGTTTTTAATCAAATAATTTCGAATGTCATTGCTGGGACAGAAACACAAGTTTGTTACACCGCCCTTGATTCCCTTTGGTTGAAATCCACAAGGGAAAAGACGCCAAAAGCTACATGGCGCAAAACAGTGATGAAGGTCAGCTTAATATGCGGACAGACAATTTGTACAAACTAGGTAATAAGGCCAGCAATAGAGTCAGATGGAGAGCCTTTTGTTGTAACCTAAACTCCACATAAGAACATGATTACAGTAAGTAAGTAGTAGTATTAAATAATTTCCAAAAGTTCTAAATTTATCAACATTTTTGGATTTACTTTGACAATATATTGCAATAGCTATGAATATGGAAAGTGAATCCAGAAATAAATTCATCTCAAACAGAACACCTAACTCTTTGACACTTGTTGAATTACTTTTCTCACAACTCGAATTTCTAATGACTTTATAAAAATTCTGTACACCTGCGGCATAAAACAAGCTGCAGTATTTTAGAAATTCTAGCTTCAAAACATCCAATAGCTGTTTTATTTTGATATCCACAAACCCTTTTCCTCTAGAAGTTATCGAAAATGAGGTTAATCCTTTGAATATATTTTTATTAAATTATATACACATTATCAAGCCTTTTTACATATTTGAAAATTCCTAGTGCATCTGAGGAAACTTAGCAATACCCTCAAAAATGCAAATCACGCAACCGAGGAAACCTTAACATATTTTCATTCCACACTCAATTGAAATAGTTAATAAACAACTCTATTTTCATCTCTATTTTTTCGTGATAAAATTTACGCCTTATTAAGAGGGTTGAATGTACATTAAATATTACATTTTTCTTGTTAAAGTATTGCAACATTACAAAGCAATCCATCTTTATTAATCTGGTCCCAGAAGGCCAGATACGTAATGGAAAGCAGAGAGTCATTTAACAACAACAAGAACTTGGCAAAACATATAATGTATCTCAACAAAATAGAGAATTTTCACCCCTTACTAATGTCAGTAGACGTATTTTTCACTCCTTAATGTGGCAAAAATGAATTGATTTTTTATGTGTGAAACGTTGACTTATTAAAATAAGAAGAGATGATGAAAAAAAATTTTTTTCTATTCTTTTGGTGTCGCTGAATCATTTTTTATACAAAAAAAAACTTTATGAATATAAAAATCGATATTTATTACAGGATAGGAATTTTGCTCCTCTCTTTCATCACATTAAAGTTGTCTTCGTTGTTCTTTTTTTATTCATTCCATTTCATGTCTCTCTTTCTCTCTGAATGAATGCTGCAGGATCTTTAATGGACTTTTTTTTTCTTCTCATTTTAAATGGAATTTGCATGATGATGGCTTTTGCAATTCGTTCTCATGAAATTTAATGAAATAGTTCTTTCTGTATGCGGCATCATGTTCTGTTCAGATTATAAGCATATCATATTTAAAATCGATTTTATTTTATTTTCTGCCTTTTTTGTGCTTAACTACATAAATGATGAAGATTGATTTTTGTGATGGTTCAGTGCCAATTGATATGAAGTTATGAGATTTTTATGAGCTTGTCATGCACAATTTTTTTCAATCTCACTTCAGTTTTAAGGTTTATCCTGTTTGACTCTTCAAATAAGATTATTTGGATGTGACTTTTAGTATTATGACTTTTAGTCTAAAATTTTATGTCATTTTTAAATAAATTTTAATTGCTGCAATTTTTTGAGATAAAGGAGAGATGCTTAAAAACGTACCCCTCTCACACATCACTCCCTCATTTTTCAAAATGTAATCTGGGGTATCAAGCCATATGTAGGTAAATCTACCAGTATGGGAGTAAAGCCTCTACGGTCGAAAGTTAGTTAAAAACTATCTGAAAGTTAGTCGCAGCTAGTTATTAACTAACTTTTTAACGGATTTTGTTAGCTGGACAGTATGGGAGTAAAGCCTCTACGGTCGAATGGTTAGGCAATAGTCTGGAGATTTGTAATCCTTTTTTATCAAGACGTAGGATCGATTCCCACCAGAAAACGATCTCTCAATTATTACATAAAATGAACAATTTTTAGTAATCTCAAGCTAATGATTCACTTGATTAATCTGCAGTCTATCTTACTAAACTGAGTCTTTAATATAAAGGATCACTTACATATGATGTCCAACAGCTAGGAAGGATACTTAAAGCTATATGACACTGTAAACAGTTTGCATAATTTTCACATTGAAACATGCAACAAATTTTTTTTAATGACTCACTTCTGAGACACACACAAGCCATTTAAAATGGAATTTTGTCATCTTAACAAATTTTACAAGATTTAACAGCTCACAATGCCTAAATGAGTTTTAAAGATTTGTTGTAAATTTGCTCATACCTATTAACTCAACCTTACAGTTTCATTAGTCTCAAATTTGCATAGATTATGTGTACTTATGTCATAGATACCTCTGCAAATAACTCTTAATTTATAAGCTAATATCAAGTTTCAATATCATTGGTTCATGTACTAAGCAAATAAATTATAAGAAGTATAAACATCGCATTGTAACGTAATGATCTCATTGCTTTTCTTTGGATTGTGTACTCATCACTCACGATCCCATAGCGCTTTGTTTCATGACGCGTCTAGTAGTGCTGTCAATGTTTAGATTGAAAGCAAATGCATTCTTGTATTTATTAAGTCAAACAAACATAAGTTGTGGATGGAGAACTCTCGAGACTAAAAAAATCTTTCAGATTCCGTTAACATTTACTGATTTCAGCACAGACAAATTCTATTGAACACAAAACCCGTAGCATTTCCCAAGTGTTTTCTCATCTAGATACAAGTGTTTGCCAAAATATTCAAACCCATATAATGATTTATTGGCACAATCAAATGCCTTTATTGCTTCTGAATTTTGAATACGTGGAAATTTTAAAGGGACTCTGATCCCTCTTTTTGTTTTAGTTTGAATTTTATATTTATCATGAATATCAATCGCTTTTATAGTTATTGAGGTAGATTGAATTTGATTATGATTTGGTATTTTAGGGACATTTGTTCTTCTATCAGATTTACGTGGTGATTATTTTCGAGTGCAATTTTTCAAGGTCAAAAATAATGATTTTTGATTTTTGTTAAGTTTTTTTATTTTAATGTTCAGAAAGCTGTTGCTTGTGGTGACCACCTCAGGGGGAAGACAACTTGGAATAAAAGATTAAAAGATTATACAAAAAGATTAAAAAGATTAAATTTTAATCTTTAATTTCTTTTTTAATCCTAATTTCTTTTAATCTTCCTTCGGAGATTTTACCAACAAAATTGTTTAATCACTAACTATTTGTACATCTTTGAGTGTTCAATGATCAATATTAGCAATTTTTTATCTATTTACTCTAAATTCGTTTAAAATGAAATTATTTCAATCATATAATGATCAAATTTTAATGAATAAATACTGATAAATATGTATGAATCAAATCTACAAAGATTTAAACCAATAAAACATATTATATTATTAATATGAACATAATCTAAATCAATCGTTTATAACGAATCAATAGTTTTTGAAACTACGGAGTCGAAAAAAATTTTTTGTTTACATTTTTTCGCCACGTAAAATTTTTGTTTCGTATGTGATTTTAATTAGGGTAAAAAATATGTTTTCTTGCGCAAAATGCAGTTGAAATTTTGAAATGCTCATAACTCTTAAACTGATGCATAATTTTTTACAAACGATCATTTAAAAAAATACGAATTCAGTGAATTTTTTATTTCTATTAAAATTTTCTTGACAGAATGCAGCACTGCTTTAAAAATAGATCATTTTCCTTAAATATATTTTCTTGCGCAAAAAATATATTTTCTTGCGCAGCAAAATATAATTTCTTGCGCAACATTGATAACACAAAATGTTTATTTTTTGAATGTTTTACCTTTTTGATGAACTTTTGCACTCTTTTTGATTATGAATTCTTGATAACAGCTGATTTTAAGCTGTTTAAAGGTTGAAATTTTGAAAAAAATTATCAAAACAAGGATTTCTTTCACTCGCCTACTTGTTTAAAATTGCGCAAGAAAACATATTTTGCTGCGCAAGAAAATATATTTGACCTAAATGGCTGATTTTTGAAGCAATGGAACATCCTAGACAAAAAATTCTTACTGAAATGGAAAATTCACGAAATTCGTATTTTTTTGACCAATTTTTGTGAAGCTAGGCTAAACCATTAAAAAGTTATTGTCATTTGAAAATGTCATGTCAAGAAAAAAAATTTTTTGGTGAAAATTTGTTTGCGCAAGAAAACATATTTTTTACCCTAATTAAATTCTTGTATTTATAAATTATTTATACGACTAAAATAAAAGTGAAAATGATCGACTGTTTTAAAGCTTTGGAAAATGTAAGTAATAATAATTTATCCCTTTGAGGAAACGGAAAAAAGTGATTACAAGAAAATTTCTTAATTTTTTTAAACTAAAGTATCCTTAGAGTATGTTCTCATTCAGGCTCTGCTTATATGTTGTTAGCCACAAATAATCATCAATCTACAATCTTTTCATTATAGAATTTTTGGAATAAAGTTGATGCGATTGTCGGAGGAATTGAGGAATTAACGGCTGTTGTTTTAAGTGCTAGTGGCTTCCGTAATTATAGTTCAATAAAAGGAGTAATTTTAACTGATGAACTAATGGCAAATATTGTTGAACGTGTGAAGAAACTGAAGATAAATTCTCTTTTTTATGATTTAATTTTGAAGTCCACAAATGACAATCCTGAAGAATTTGAATTACTCCCGGGAACTGAAGGATCGATTAAAAATGTCTTTAATGAAATTAACAAGCTTGAAGTACATGATTTTGATCAATTTAACATTGAAATTGTGAACGTCGATGAAATTCTTATTCCAACATCCAGCACAAATCGATCAAAAAAACGTCCAGCGAATGATCCAGCACAATCATCGTCATTTAAGATTCCAAAATTATCTGAGGAAATTCATGCAGTTAAATTGAAGGAGAAAGTAATAGAAATTATATCCATCGCGAATCCTTCAATTGAACCTAATTCAATTGACATATCAATGATTCCATCTAATATGAATAACGATAATCTTTCATATAAGGTTCAATGCTTCTTATGCAGTGCAAAATTATCATTGTCGGTTGTGGTTCTAGACAATAAATATGTTCAATACAGGGTCAGCAATTATTCAAGGCACATCGAAAAAAAACATGAAGTTGAGGGTCAAAGAATCAAGGAAAAAAAAGTAAGTTTAAACTTTAAAGACAATTAGTAATTTATTTGTGTAATCGTTCATTAATTACTTTGGGAGTCTGAGGTTTTGTGGTACCTAATTCAAAAAAATATTTATTTTATATATAAAAATTTTTGAAAGTGGGGAAGGTGGTGGGTCTAAAATTTATTTTTGTATTCCGTAAGCATTGATTTAAAACTTAGCTTTATTGCTTAAGAATTTAATCATGCTTATAGCTTAATTAATTTTTAAATCAAATAATCATTTTATAAAATTACTGATTGCTATTTTTTAATTGCAGTCAAGATCAGAACAGTCATCAGATTCTTAAATTTAAAATGCTGATTAAACCATCATTCTTTCGGCATATTCTACTTTGTTTCTCTGTTCATTATATTACAGAATAAGAATATTCTATCCAATTTTTATTTAACTATTTGTAATATACTTAATAGTCAAAAGAACTAAGAAGCATAAAACCTTAGCTAAATAAACTGAATAAAAATAGATTGTCATGACAAAAATTTATTTGTTTTAATTATTAGAATTTTTATCATTTACTTCATCATTAAGACGCAACTTCAATGAAATAATTCATATAAAATCAGACCTTAAAACTCAAAGGTTGTATTTGTTTTAGCTTAGGAATTATCTAATAAATATTTCATCACAAGTATTCCTAAAATGTAAAGCATGACTTCATGAACTTTATACTCCAAAATGGTATTTTATTTATTGGTTTTAATCCGTTTTAATGTTCTAAATAATTAATAGTACTGCAAAGTTTTGTTTTAAAAACATTAGGAGTCATTAATTATTGGAAAAGTAAAAGGGGTCTAAGGTTTTTGTTTAAATTTAAACTAACAAATGTTTTTCTTTATGAAATGTGACGAATAAACATCAACAAAAAATTTAGTTACGTAAAAAGTGAGTGACTACGATTTTTATTTGTTTTTGCTTAGCAATTATTTGGTATCTATGATGAAGAAGACGATGACGAGTTTTTACAAGAAATTAAATTGAAGCTTAAAACTGTTCCAAGATTTCGGCCAGATATTGAAAATATTCTCAAAAATTATAAAGAATCAAACAACAAAAATAACATGTTCTATAAATTATTATGCGAATCATCTACAACTTTTCAACGTGGACATCAAGGGAATAGATTTGATTATGACTTATTAGCGCTCAAGCAATTTTCAATGTATTTATACCTAAAAGGAGGTTTCGGAACATATCAAGCAATAAGTAAGAACGCGCCTATGCCATCTGTATCAATTTTAAAGAATGGTATTCAGGAGGATCGTATGGAACCTGGTAAAATTTATGCTAGAGAGCTATATTTCTTTTTAAAGAAAAATAATCTTCCAAGTCATGTTATTATTGCTGAAGATGCGACAAGAATTCTTGATAGAGTAGAACTAGATCCACAGACAAATGAATTGTTTGGTCTACTGGCGGAAACAGACGAGCGTACAGGAATGCCAAAAGCTAATTACTTTAAGTTGGACAAACCTTCAAAATTAGAGATTTTTCTTAAAAACTATAAAACTGCGCCTTATATCCAAACAATACTTGCCAAGCCATATCAGTTAGGTGAGTACATATATAATATAAAAACAATATGAATAACTTAATTTGTAATTCATTTAATAGATAGTCCTACAATGGTTATTGGAGCTTTTCCAACAAACAATTCGTACACCTCATCTAATGTTATTGATCGGTGGAATTACATTACGGCAGAACTCGAAGAATTTGGAATTTCATGTGTTTTCTCGTCCGATGGTGACCCCCGTTTGTTAGGAGCAATGAAAATGTTTACAGGTTTTGGAAAATTGTATAGTTTTGATGAATTGAACTTAAGTTTGATATGTGATATTGATGCCAAATCTAAATGCATGCAAGATTCTATACATTTAACTAACAAGCTAAAAAATCGTTTATTCGATTCTGCGAACGATCTTGAAATTGGTGAATTTCTTGCCACAATAAATCACATTCGAATACTTATGGATAATACTTCCAAAGATCTTCACAAACTTGCAAACTCAGATATCAACGCCAACGATTCATCCAGGGACAAAATGAATTCTGAGTCGACACGTAAAATATGCACAAATGAAGTTATTGAATTAGTTGAAAACAATGTAGTTGGAAGTTCTGGAACAGTGGCATACTTGAAGATGATTCGTGCAATATACAATGCATTCATAGAGCTTGAAATAAGTTCAATTGATAGGCTTTATTTTGGATATTATGCAATTTGTTTCATCAGAATTTGGCGAAATAATGTATCTGGAAACGCAAATGATAATTTTATAACCAACAATGTGTGGACATCAATTGAAATTAATTTCGTATATCTTTTGGATCTTGTATTAAAAGGCGATGGACATATGAGCATTATCTGGAATTCTCAGACATGTGAAGAACTTTTCAGAACGCTTAGATCACTATCCACGTATGGACTCACAGAAATCAATTTTACTTTACTTGAAGCATTAGAAAAGATAAATCGAGTAAGACAAATTCAAGATTTATCATACGATTTACGAGATACATTTGTATTGATAGAAAATGAAAAAATGAAATCGGATAAATCTTTCAAACATAAAGTACCAGTATATAAACCAAATATCACTGAATGTAAAACAGCCTTGGAGAAAGCAAAAAGTGATGTTGAATTGTTGTGCAGGCAATTAAAAATGCAAACTATTGAAGAATGCTCTCCTGAAATCTTTTTGAAAAGTACAATTTTGAATACTCGTCAGGAAGTTCGTGGAAATGATTATGAAACTGCAAGTTTTGATACAAGTAATATAATACAAGTTAAAAATTTACTTATATTAGATGAAGAATCTGGTGAGTATAGTCAATTTTCAATAATATAGAAAAAAATATGATAATAACAATTAATTGTTCATATTAATTTATTTTCCATATTTAGATTCAAATCAATTTAAAATAGTATCTGAGAATGGGGAAATTGTTGATAACATCAAGAAATCAAAACTTTTATGGCTACTTCAGGATGAGAAAGCAAAGGTTTCATCAGACCGTTCAATTCGTTTTAGAACTGGAAAGAAGGATATGATTGTTGAGAGAATCCAATCTGATTCAGCGTTTTATGTTGATAAAGTACTCCAACCGGGTGACTATATATGCATTAAATACAATTCAAAGGATTACATCTGTGTTGTAGGGCAAATTATAAAGTTTAAAAATTTGGAAGGAAACACAAAACTGGAAAAAAGATATCCATACAGAAACTATATTATCGGTGTCAACAAAAATGTTTCTGTTCGTTTCTTGCCATCTTATTTTATTGATAAAAGAGGACGATTGATTTCTTGTGATTTGAAGTATTTTAAAATTTCTAATTATTTGTTTTCTGTAAAGCCAGAAGTGCTAAATGTATCTAGAAATCGTTTAGACAGTCGTAATTTTATTTTGTTAAAGGAAAAACTACTGTCATAATAATTTTAAAACAATAAAATGTGTGATTATGTTTCCAAATTAATAAATTAAATAAAAAATATCAATTAATAAAGGTAGATAAAATATTATCTTATAGACTTAACCAATTTAAATTAGCGAAAAAATTTCCATAGAAAGAGTAAAAAAGATTAAAAAATTTGTATGGAAAGATTAAAAGATTAAAAGAAAAAAGATTAAAAAGATTAAAAGATTAAAATTTTAATCTTTATTTTCTTTGTGATTAAAATTTTTAATCCAAGTTGTCTTCCCCCTGGACCACCTTTAATCATGGTTTTAAGGCCCCATTTTCAATATTATTTCCTTCGGGAAATCATATAGAATCATCAATAGTGGGTCAATTTCTCTACCTCAAAAAGGGGGTTTTCTTTTGTTTGGTAATGCAAGAACATCCTTTGTTTGAGTTGTTACACAACCTCAGACCTCCTTCTCTTTAAAATGCAAACGTAATAATTGAATGAACCCAATTTTTTAAACAATCTTCGTAGCAATAAGGGGGGAAGGGGATGATTGGACAGTTTTTGGAATATCATTAGATATGTGGCTATGAACTTCGAATAAAAGTAATACGGTCTTAATAATAGTAAACACACTCTTAGTTTGTTCTGAATCTGCTACTGTCTACCTTGGGTGGTTCATAAAATTACCGATTTCGAAGCTAAAATGGTACATTGCAGGATACATTGTTTCTAGCCGAGTTGCAGTACTTATACACCCCCCTTGTCTAAAATAATTTTACTGCCCTTGCTCTTTCAAAATTTCTAAGTACCCACCTGATATAGTCTTTAGCAGAGGCGTAACCAGAAATTTTTCGAAAGGGGAACTTTTTGTATGAAAAAAATTAGAACAGAAAATTTTTTGAATTTTTTTCATCTAAAACCTTAGCAAATTGAAGAAAATTCCACCAAATCATACTCAAATGCACAAAAAATCTAAAAATTAAAATCAAACCACTTGTCATCAGCCCCTATTAGCCATACATAAAGTTTGAAATGTATCAACAGTTGTGTCATTAGATAGAAATTCTTATTATTTCTAATTTGCGTAAAAATAACTTTTCACATGATGATACACAATTATTTAATGAGAAGAAAAACAAACAGACACGGATATGAAAATTCAGAATTTTATCATAAATTATGTTTAATATAAAATGATATATTATTATTCAAAAAAAAAATCTTTCATTATATTCCATTACGCTTGCTTAAGTAAACAGACAAACCGAAAAATAATGAATGTTATTTACCTAAGAGAAACATAGAATATTAAATATATATATTCAATTGTTTGCATGAACACACGTAAGTACATGAAATTTCTCTATGAAGATTTATTTAACAATGCATTAAGTATGGAGATGAGAAGAAATATCTGCTTAATTAAATTAATTGAAAAATAAGTATTTAAATGCTTATTCAATAGAAAAATGTCTGAAATCATAAAGAGAATTAAATGGGAAACAAATTATGCATGAAAGAAATGGATATGTATAATTAAATTAAATAGTTTGTGATTCATTAATAATGTGATGGAAATTTTTTGCCTATCTTTAGAGACTAGGCAATAGACTTATATGAATAAATAGATAGTTTTTACACACATGTTATTCATTCAACTCTTCACTCACTTAATTGAAAATACAGGAAAGCCTTATCTTAATGACCATGTTGAAAATGTTAATTCTGTTATTTTTTATTCTTCAATCTTCTCATTTTTTTATACTTTTATTTTAACTGTGAGAGACTCAGATTTAGGCTGACCATCGACTTTTCATCAAAAATCCAAACTTCGTCAGATAATAAGTAGTACAAACTTAATGTTAGAATGTTAGCTTTTTCAGGACTCCCTAGAAATGGTCGTGAAGATTATTAAAAAGCGAGACATTGCTTCTCATGGGATTCGAACTCACGTCAGGGTCTCAGATATCTAGTATATTGCTTAACCTCTCAACCAGTGGGACCTTACTATCATACTGGCAGATTCACCTCCATATGGTTCGATACCCAAAATTTCATATTCCTCAAACAACACTAAATCAAATCGAGACTATCCAGCCAAAAGTGATCAGATAGACACCCTACTCAAATCACATTTGAATTCCTTATCAAACAAAATTTTGTTTTTATGTTTGTCCAGAAAAATATTTAGCTTATAGATGGCTGTGTATGATGATGATGATGATGATGGAAACTACTTGTATTTTTCCTTCTTTTTCTCTCTCACTCACTCGCTTTAAATTCAGCTTTGTAGTTTTACATATAATATTTGAGGATTAACGTATGTTCTTCATTTGAATGAGATTTGATAACGAAAATTCTAATACTATTAGTAACAAGCAGTGATATACATTTTTTTGCCATAAACCACCAAACAGAAAGCCATCGTGAGAATAAAAGAAATCAAATGAATGAATGAATGACAAAAGGCTGTGGGAAAGCATGATTGGATAATGGAATGTTGGAGCGCATTTTTTGATGCTGAAATTTGCATTTATCTTTTTAAAAAATTGCTCATAGTCTGGACTTGAGCATTGTGTGGTAAATGCCCTTTACTGAATTCAACAAGGAGAGAGAAAAATTGAATGCATAGACTCATAAGGTGATACAACTATCGACATGCTACATACTTCATTCGCAATCATAAGGACAACCAAATAAGGCTATGCAAACTAGAGGTAGATTGAATGGAATTATCCCTATAGAACAACATTTTGTATTGTATTTATATGCTGTAAACAGAGTTGCTATTGCCTGATTTGTAAGCCTGTACCGAATAATTCGATACTGTACAAGGTATTGGAACAAGATGGAATCTTGAATACAGAATTATAGGTAGGTGAAACTGTCAGAGTATGGCTCTGTAGCTGAATGATTAGGTAACCGACTAAAAATCTGTAATTCTTAATTTTGTGAGGACATAGTTTCGATTCCTCTTGGACCACGATCTCTTAGTGATTGTAATGTACTTGACTTTATGACAATTTTTCCTGGGTAGCCTTTAAATGGGCTGGATGTAGATGAGTCAGGGTCGTAGCCAGCATTTTTTTGAGGGGTAATTTTTAAAATTTTGCATGAAAATATTTAAATCAGAATTTTTTTTGAATTTTTCCCCTCAAACCCCCTAGGCCAACCCCTAACATTTCCCCTGGCTTTACACTTGAGATTAGCTAAAAAGAAACCTTTGAAACAATTCTGGATAGACGACCACAAATCTCAAAAAAAATATTATAATTTAAATTTTACCAAGTTTTACAAAAAAAGAATTGGATTAGATGTGTCAACCTAAATTAACACAAATGTGTGTGCCACAATTGAGTTTAACAAAAATTTACATTTTAAACTAATTTTGTCATGAAATGTTTTGTTAAAAATAAAACAAAAAATAATCAGATTCACCACATTCTAAATAGAATTCAGTAGGTAGAAACAAAGCTGAACTTTTCAATACTAAACATGAGCAGTCAAAAAAATTTAGCCTTTAATTGACCGAGTTATTTTTAGGAGTTTAATGCAAATTTCTTTATTTTTAATACAAGAGTAACACGGGGCCCGTCATAGGCTTCCAAACTAAATAGCTCAATGAATTGAAAGAAAATGCATTTTTTTTTTAAAAAAATCATCATTCACGCAGTTCAGCATCAGAGAGATTTATAAGATTTTCTAGACCAATACAGAATTTCGAGATTGAAATTTTTATAGGAATTTTTTAGACCCCTTCTAAAAATTAAAAGTGTTGAGAAAAAATTACGGATCTCTTCCTCTCGAGAAGTCCCTCTTCGAAAAATTTCTAGATATATTTCTAGATCAATGCTTCTCAAATTTTGTGACTTGAAATACAAGTATGTAACATAACTTTTTACAAAATCAGAGAAAAGTAAATGAAATAAAATGTTGAGAAACACTGCTCTAGACAGCAAGAGACGTCACTTATTCAAAAGGTATAAAAATGCAACTTGATATTACTCTCCTCAGCTACCGAGTCAATTGAAGAGCTCACCAAGCCATCAACAGCACCATTAACTAGCTAACAATCAAATCAATCAGCTCATAACCCATTCAGCTAACATTCTCGAATAGAAACATAAGATCACATTTTATGTTTTGTAAAAAAAATCAAAATCAAAAAAAAATTGCTATAAAAAAGGAGAAGTCCAATACATCACGATTTTCGTGGTCTAATCGACAATTTATTGCCCAATTTAATGTCTCCTGATTGATTTCACATATTTTATAGTCAAACAAAACAGCAGAAGACGAAATGAAATATTCAAAATTATTCAAAGTTAAATGGAATTGTGGTTAAAATAAATTTGACTTCTGTCTCCATCTCACTCGCACCACACTTAAAAAAAGTAAATTTTATGTGAAAAAACAATGGTCAAAAGCAAATATAACAAGAAATTGAATTTTAATAGAAAATCAAAGAAAAAAAAGAGTTTCAAGTGAATTTGAATAAGCAAATCATAAAGTAGTTTTATTTAACATTTTAAAGCCACCTAAATTAACATAAAATGTTTTAAATAAATAAATTAATTAACATAATCAACCGAAGAATCGAACGAAAAAAATCAAACAAAATTTTTTTTGTTTCCACCAAAAAAAACTAAAAATTCATTTCAGGTCAAAATCACATCCTGCTTTTTACAGTCACTTTAGTCTAATTAACAAATAAAAATTGTCTTCAATATTCTAACAAAATATTCACACGAGCGCGACTCAAATTTCTTTTTTCTTTTTTTATGTATATCCAAAAAATTTTGTTGTCTTTTTTTCTTCCGTTCCTTCCGTCGAGCACAGCACACACCAATAGAGAAAAATTCTCGATACACCACACAATCCTTGTGAATTTGTTTAACGAATGCACAATACGGGCAGATTGTGATACAGTTAGAAGAAATAGAAGTCGATATCCTTTTTTTGCGCCTCGACACAAACACCAGAAAATCATCATCTGATGTTCGAAAATCATTATCCTTGCGTCAATGACGATTTTCGAACTCAATTTTTCCCGAAGGAGTCACGAAAGCACTCTGCTGTCTCATTTTCATTTTGACTGTCGATGTTGTCGGGTCGACATGAATGGAAGAACTTTTTTCCATACCCAAAATAAATGTAATAATAAAAAATGTGAGGAAGTTCACAAACAATTTTAAAATTTAATTCTGCGGTCTATTTTAATTTAATGGATGAAAATAAAGAAAATTTGTGTAAATAGGAAAAAAGCTTTTAATGAACTTTCTCATTGTTCCTTCAACGAGGCAAGCAGATTCTAATAGGAAAAAAATGTTCATGTAGAAAAGGCGGTGCCAAATGTACATGTAGACGGAAAAAAAACTCTCTCACCAACACAATTACGCAAACTTTTTTTAAAAAATGTTATTTCCATCTCTTTTTTTATTATGTTTTATTTTTAATGTTATTATAAAAATTATATCGCTAAAGCTTTTGTAGATTTATTTAAATCGTTGAAATGCTAATTCTTTATAAAAACGAGAGAAAAAAAACTTCGGTTCCTTTTTTTATATTTTATAAGATTTCATATCATAATGAACAAGTACTGTAACGAAGGTTTATATAGCACAAAATTAGATCATTATCGTTTACAGCACAAAGCATTAAATCGTTGTGGCGTAAAAAATTTATGTAAAATCGTATCCTTTTAAATGATCAACATAAATCCACCCCACAAGAAGCGATGGAGGTTGGTGGGATGGGGAAGGCTTCTTTGTTGAACATTTTGAGATCCTTTTTATGTATGTTTATGTACAATTCATAGAGTTAGTTTAAGTTTATTGAATAGAAAGTATCGAATGTATACACACTTACGTTCTACATAATCATTCCTTTATACGATATGCTTGATAGCTTCTAGGCTAAATTTTCGGGTTACACGAACTACATGAAAAAAGGGGAACTGTAACATTTATCTTACAAATGATAAACATGGATTTTTTTAATAATGTTTCGCTTGTTTGTATGCTAGAAACTTTTTTTTTCATGATGTACATAAGTTTTTTGTTCTAGGGTAGATTTTCTGTTACATATGTACACACGTTTATGTGTGTATGCTACACATATAGAAAAATTTATTTCCACTCAACTAAAACTTTTTTTTCTCCTCTTCTGAGGTTACTGCCTGCACATTTGTTACACTTTTCATTTTAGCAGTTCTCATACAACACGATACTTTACAATCTTTTTTTTTGCTGAGAGTTTAGTCATGACGTTTAGTTTTGGGAAACTTGAGCGCATTCAGCTACTGAAATGTTTTTTTTTGTGACACATAAATAACGAGCACACTAACATGACTAGAAATTAATTTAAAAACGTATTTTGTGAATTTTTGAAGAATAGAGAAAATTTAGTTTTTATAATTTTCTAGTGTTTGAACAAATTTGTTGATTTTTTGGTAAATGAATGATTAATAAGGAGACAGGGGTGTACCTAGAATTTTTTTTAGAAGGTGTCCATTTTTTTCGATTTTGTACTTTTTGTTAATTCTAAAAAATAAAGAGAAAAGATATTTTTCATTTATTGTTTTGGGGGTATCAATAGGGTACCCCTTGGGTACCCCCAAGCTAAAAAATTTAAATAAATAAATATTTTATTTCTTCTCATCTTGCAATGCTCAACTTAATTAAATGTGTTATGGTCCAAAGCAGTTTTCCAATTGTTTTTAAGAATTCCACGCTGAATGTAGAAAAAAGGCTCGTGGTACCCTTGTTGAATCAAATCAACATCTTTTTAGAATGATCATTCTTGATCAAAATAATCATTGATATTCTTTGAAGTTATTTTTGGAATTGTTAATTGTTGAGAGATTATTCTCTAAAGAAGTTGCCATTGAAATACAGTTCACTATTGAAGTTGTTTGTTATTATTATTGCATTTTTCAACCCTGGCGAGCTGAATTTCATGAAACACAATTGACACTAAATCAGAGTTTCTCATATTTTTTCACACACTTAACCACTAATCTTGTGTAAAAGCTGTACTCTTGTATCACACATAAACGTTTTGGTCATAAACTAATCATATTTTGAGTTCGCTGCCTTCAAATAATAAATGTAGTTCTTGGATGCAAGACTAGAGTTATTATCAATAATGCAATAAATCTAGGACTCAGGAAAAATCGTAAAGTACCCTAGAATCTTAAGATCCAGATAGGATTTGAAATACCCTGAAAATCTCTAGCAGCTTAAAATTTCCAGACAACAAGCCAAACTAAATGTAACCCAAAATTATAATTTTCCCAAAAAAACTTTGCATAAGAGATAAAAACACAGAAATTCTTTTTCATCACGCCATCATCATCATCGTCGTCGTCGTCGTCATGATCCATGATATATATTATTTATGTGTGTAATGTACATTTATTCATACATTTATCCATACATGCATACATTTAACTTAATATCTAAATTTAAATTTGATTTTCAACATGATTAGCATAATTGACAATAACATTTATTTCAAAACATTCATTTTGAATTTTCGTTATTATACAAAGTTGTTGAGTGAAATGAAAATTGAAAAATGAAAAAAAATTATTGCTGTTGTGTTATTGAAAAATTATTTCGAGCTGCCATGCTTTCAAAAAAAATTTTTATTCTTGTTTCGAGAAGTTTTTGACATGCAAAATTTCGACAAGTTGTACTGCCAATCTCTTTTTGAGATTTATTTGTCTGCATGCTAAACATGATAGAATTATACTTTTTACTTTATATCTAGCGCAAAATTCTACTTCAAAGCAGCAGTCATTACATGGAATATTATCAGGTAATTATATGCAAATAAACTCATGTTTTAATAGCAATTTAAAGTACCGGGTAAATGAAAAAATTATGTTTGCATTAAATAATTGCGATATAATCTTTATAACATTATTCAGAGGTATAAAGGCTTTTGTACTCGTTATGAGGTTCGAAATTCTGTGGTAATTACTTTCCAAGGCTTACAGTGTGGTTAGTAAATTCTTTAAATCGGAAAAGAATTTTCTTTAAACTTCTCATTTTAGGTCATTCGTAGTTGTTGTCAATTTTTTATACGGTTTAGTGACCGGGATGGATAAAATTTTGTCAGATTGTTCCATTTTTTGTCCAATTATGTCAATTCTATTCCACTTCATACAAAACTCAAGAAACAGACGAAATTTCGACCGTTCCGACCAGTTGTTATTCTTCTTGTTGCATAACATGTTATCGACTGTGATGTCGTAAGCATTGGCAAATCCTTAACATATCGACAAGAATCTGGGTACCACTTACTTCGCTGATCATACAGATCTCCCTTAGTTGTCCCCTATAAGTGGCTCTATCATTGTCTACCGTCAGCCAATTTTCAATACCAAGTGCAATACTGTCTCTTTCAACAGCCTCATTCCATGAGTTCAAAAATCTGTGTAATCATTTAGGAATCCGCTTCTGATGGGAATTGAATACATGTCTTCATCATAAAATAGGGTTACAGATATCCGGTCTGTTCTACCAGATTTGCCAGAATATATGGATCGATACTTTAGATTCCACTCTTCTCAGACACAGCATCAATAATTAACGTTTCTTTATTAAAAATTAGCAATTTTTTCAAAGATTCTTATAAAACATACACAGAATTTAAGGCTTACTTTAATCAGAATTCCAGACATCATAATTGACAAATTTAAGGTTATGAGTTGCTGAAATTTAGACTAAGACCGAAGCTCCATAAAATATCTCGATCTAGATTAAAATTTGAAGCAACTTAGTAGTTCATTGGACATTTTACAGTTTGGGAAGCATTTTTTCATTTAGATAGTCTCCCTATAAGTTCCACAAACAGTTTGAATATTCACAACAATCCCAAAAAAATATTCATTACAACATTCAACAACATCAGTAAACAGCTACTTCCGAAGAAGGAAAAAAACGCAAATCAGAGAAAAGTTTGAAACAAATATTTACAAATCCATCTACCATCATCATCATCTAAAATCCATCTCTGTCCAGATTGAGACTGTTAAACAAACTTTTTTTGATGCTATTCATATTTCAGATAATCAATGTTCCTAAATAATCTGCTTTACTGCTGCTTATTTTCCCATTTTGTAATATAATTTGATTACACTTCTTCCATCATCATCAGCATCCATACTCGACATTCGCCGCTGTGCCTCGTCCGAAAGATTAAAGAATTAATGAGAAAAAATTTGAATAAAAATGATTAAAAAATTCTCTCGCATCGCAGAACATCAACGGCAAAATAACCATCGTTCCCCATCACGATAGGCAAGCAAAAGGCAATTTTCTTCCACTCTCTCGCTTCATCCTCGTCGCAATGGCAAGGGAAGATTATTGTTCAATGTAAAATACATCAAAAAATTATGTTCCGCTTTATTCACAAGTAAAAAGCCAGCAAAAAAAGTGTTTTACACACAAAAAAATGGTTTCAAAGCTATTTTTGTTGTTGTATTGTGCTAAAATCATCTCCACCACATCAATTGCATGTAGTTCCTATTTTTTCTTGCTGTTCTTTCATCAATCTGAAGGGAGCAACCACGAACAACCACTGCGCAACCGAGAAAAGAAAATTGCGCGCAACCTTTTCATTTTATTTTTCATTCTTTTTTTTATTTAAAAAAACATCCTCGGTGCTGTTGTTGTTCAATTCTCTCATCTTCTTGCTTGCCTTTTTTTGTGAAATCGTTGAAAGCTTCATAGAGTAAAGAAAGGAAAGGAAGTAGCAGCATCAGCGGTAGTAGCAAGCAGGCAACGACGACATGAGTGTAAAAAAATTGTATACAACAATACACGGAGGTCGAGAGAGAGAGTCGTAGTATATATTGCTGTGTAATAATTACACATTTACTGTGTACATATCACAAAATCTTTTATCATCCATGGCAAAGTGGATCGTTGATGTAACAGTCGTGTTCTGTTATTCTCAACAATTGCGTTTGTTAACTTTCTTGACAATTTTTATATTTTTTTTTCTGTGTGCAATGTTACTTCTCATCACGAGGGGAAAATTTGTACTTTTTTTTGTTTGTTAGGCATGTTTTGATGCTTTAGGGAAAATTTTCTTTTTTCTCGCACACACACGTATCTCTTGCCTTCCTTTTTTGGTTACAGAGCACTTTTTGTTATGTAGATGTACAGCTCTCGTATAAGTATATTGTATGTTATTTTACTTTATTTTATTTTATGTATATAAATCTTTTTGACAAGGATTTTTCACTATGAATTACTATCAATATTGGATTTCCAACAAGGGAGGGTAAATTTCTGTGGTTCATATTACAACTGACCTTGAATTGTGATTGGATATCATATGCTGACTATTCTAAATCATAAATTGAGTTATACATTGTAATCTTGTTAAAATCAAAGTACCTACAATAACTTAAGTTGATTAGCTTAGTTATCTGGATTAATGCAGACTTAGAATTCTCAGAATGAATGGAAAAAGAGTAGAAGAATTTAAAAATAGACAGTTTTTTGCTCACCCAATTTTAACTTATTTATAGTTCCAGAAACGTTCTGAGGGAGCAGGAGTGTATCCAGTTTTCTTAAAAAACCCTAGAAAATTGCAAAAATTTCCCAAAAAGAGGGTGTTTTGACCCCCAAAACTCTTCCCTGAATACGCTCCTCAGACTAGCTACTCAAACTATGTTCCTAAATATAGTAGTGTGTCGCCCGCTAAAAAGTTTAAACTTGGATACTTTCTTTGGAAAGCAAAAGTAGAAATAAATTCGATTCTCAATTAAAGTTTTTAGCCCGCAATGTTATTTGCACTAATCGAATTTTAAATAAGTGTCCAAAATTGTATCGCCCAACAAAAATTCCAAAAAGTCAAGAACAGATGGACCCTCTCGGGGGGGGGGGGAGTTGTAAAAAATGGGTGGTCCCATTCTTGGACTGTGTACTAAAATTTCGGAAAATGTAAAATTTCTAGTTTTAAACTATAAATTAATAAATTAGCTTCTTTTTGGTTATTAATAAAGGATAAAAAGTTAAATAATAGCCAAGAATTAAAAAAAGAAGAAAAAAATTAAAATTTTTCAAAAATTCCAAAAGATGTGTGATTTCAAAAAACATCACAGCCTAAGTAGAACCCAAGTGGCAATGCCTTGGAAGATGTTTTGTATAAGTTAGAAAAATTGTGAATAAGATCTATGACATATTTTAAGATTAAGTGGAAAAACGATTTACTTTCTTGCAAAATCAGCAATCTTTATTTTGCCAATTCTTGTGTAATATTATTGTAATAATAAGCACAAGAGAGCAAGAGGAGGAAGAAGAAGAAGAAGAAAACGAAAAATAAATAAAACGGATAAAATGAAATAAAATAAAGTAAAATAAATTCAATACCCGAGGGAAAGAAAATTAATAATCAATTAAAGTACGATACAGTATATTGAAGCGAAAGAAGATGATGTTGGATGGTAAATATGGAGTGTGAGTGAGTCGAGCAATTGAAATTTCAATATCGTTTGCTAAAGTGTTTGTAATACATTTAAAATTCTAAATAACATTTAATAATAACCAAATGTAACGAGAACGTAGAGAAGAGTAGTAGCAAGTAGCAGCAGTAGAGGCTGGCTGTAATGAAAAATCATTGTAAATAACAAAATTGAATTTCAAACCTCATACCATGTCATATTATACATTATTTTCATACTTATACACCATCCCCCCATTTTGTTTCTCTCTCATCTCGTGAGTTTCGCAATATTACAGAAAGTGGAAAGAATAAAATAAAAGTAAGTAGCAGCAGCAGTAGCAAAGCATTAAAAGCATTACACTCTTAAAAACCCAGAATGTTTACAATACACGAGAATTTTTAATGAATCTTTTTTTCCTTCATCTTCCAACTCCAGCTTCTACCAAAACGACAAGCACACTTCCCATCCTCCAGAAATTCTCCTCCGTCAACAATTAAATTTCAAATCAACTCAATTTATTTTATATTTTTCATTTTGTGCCTTTTAATATTATTATTATATTCTACGAACATTTCTTTTTCTTTTGCTGTTGCTGCTGCTGCTACTTCTCTCTCTCGCGTAAATTGTTTGTTGTTATTACTACTCACAATTGATGTTGTTGTTGTTTTTGTTGCTGGCAATGCCGCTATTAATGTATACACGCATATATACATGTACTTTTTTTTCATCATCATCATCTCTCTCTCTACTTATACGATTGTACGATATATTTTACAAATAAAATAATACACAGCGAATTGCCCCGTAGCGCGAAAGAAAGAAACAGAAAAAAATATTGATGGGATGTGTCTCGTGCATGTATACACAAAGCCGTTGCGCATACAAACAAAAATAAAACCCCGATTTTTTTTTCTTTCGAAAAAAGCAGCAGCACCAGCAGAAAAGAAATACGCGAGACTGTGTAGATGTATTGTGTTTATTCCTCATTCTTTCTGACTATACACGTCTATGTTGTTGTATTGTGAGACAACGACAACGACGTCGACGATGAAAAGAACACAAAAAAAGTTTATTTTTTGAGAGACTGCGGAGAGAATTTTTTTTTCTCTTTTTTTGTGTCCTCTGTTGAAAGTGTGCGGGGGAAAGAGGCAGAAACACAGAAAAATATTGTTCAGGTATCAGTTGTACAAGACATAAAGTTAGTTAAACGCTAAACATATAGGAGCTAACAGCATTTTTATATATACTGCCCTGACATTTTTTTTCTCTGTTCGGAGCGAGAAAAAAAGAACGAAATAAAAACAGAAAGAACATTTTGCTACTACGCTTACGATAAATTTTATATGTGACGATTATTTTTTTCTCTGAAATATAAAAAAGCACTGTACATACATACATAAATATATCTGTACGGATGTATATCTAGAGAGACTCGCGGGGAGAAGGCAAGCGAAAAAAAAGTAAAAAAAACAACATTGAGAAACATTTAAGTTCATGTTCATGTTACGAGTATGTTCTATAAAATTTTTTTGTGTATTTGATAATACTCGAGTATTATTGTTGTTTTTATTTTATTCCGTGTACTGTATTGCGAGCAGTTTGCTGTTTTGCACAAGGAGTCTGTAACTAACTATACTATATTTTTTCTGTCGTGTTTCTGTGGTTTAATATTAATTTTGTACTTGAAGCGCATAGCCTGAGATACGCGCCGCGGTAGCGACAAGCGATTCAGTTGCTAATTGATTTTTAAAGTGATTTGAAGAGAGCAAGACAACAAAAAAAATTTAATATAATATAATCAAGCGACACTCTTATTTTTTTCTGTGTCTTCGACGATAGTAGTTCAGTTTTGATTTTACTTACACTTGCTTTAAATAAAGTTCAATATAACTCTTATCAATCTCATCCGTGACAGTTTTGAAAAAAAAAATTATTTAAAGCGAAGAATTTTTTTGTTATTTTTTTTAAAGTGAATTAAAAAATTGTGGATTTTATTTTTGGATATTTCGTGACTGAAAAGTGGAGAGAAAAAATTTAACAAAAACAAGAATTTTTATGTGAAACTTTGTGGATTAATCGACTGAACTAAAAAGAAATAATAATAATAAAAAAATAAATTGGATTTCGTTCAAAAAAAAACACAAAAAGTTAATAAAAAAAATTGGATATAACAATAATTATTTATAATTAAATTAGTGGAAAAAAAATAATTTTTAGAAAAGAAAAAAACAAAATTATGAAATCGATTTAATTTTTATAATATGTGGGCTCATAAATTGAATTACAAGAAATTTTGATTGAATGATTGAAACCGTGATACGCGAACGGCGATCGAACGGAGGTGAAAAAACAATGTCACACATTTCACAATTCCGTGGGTCGCCAAATACACAGGTAAGCAACTAATATTGTAATTAATTAAAGGTGAAATCTAATTGATATGATAAGAGTTAATTAAATAATACGAAATTAACTCTTTATAGTGCGATAAAGATCGGTTATGTAAATGACGACGATAGAATATGGAAATTTTCGAGAAGATTTCGGCAAAATATTTCTTTGTGGGAAGATGAAACTCTGCTGGATAGGTGGATAATTTGAATTGAATTGTTTAAATTCATTAATTTTGTTTTGAAGTTTGGATTTAGCGCTTCTGGATTCATTCAAGAAATTTATTTATTGAGAATATTTTGGAACTTAATTGTGAAAAATGTTTGCGGTTTTTAAAATTTGAAATGAAGATTAAAGTGATTTTGTGTTAAACTATTGAAACTGTGAAGAAATTTAATTAAAAAAATAGAAAGAAGTTCAGTTCAAGAATTCAAAATTTTGAAAGAAAAAAAAATCCACGAAAATATTACAAAAAAATATTAAATTTAATGAATTTTTAAATTTTCTTAGTTATTTTCAATATTAGTTTTTATTATCTATTTTGAAAAATATTAAAACTACTTAATTTACACTTTACTTGCTTCCATTTTTCTAAAACTTCAACATCATTGACTTTGAATCATGCTTAAAAAATTCAAATTTAAAAAATACGTTAAAATTTTAGTTTCCTAATCGTAATAAATTTTCAAAATATCATTTTCTCAGTACAAAAAGTTTAAAAGCAAATTTTTAAATTTAAAACAATGCTTAATTATTCAAAATCAAATGAAATTCCTTAAATATTGTATCTAAAATTAAGTAAATCCAATTCAGCAAAGTCACATCTAATCCAAACCTCAAATCTTCTCAAAATTAATCCAAACATTTTTGTGAAACAAAACAAATTTTAACCACAAAACGAAAATTCACAAAACAACTTTATCTGCCTGTTGCCTAACTCAAAAAAGACAACCTCCAATCTATCTAATCGATATATCCATCTATCATCTATGTGATATATTAGGATGACACAAAAAAAACTGCATAACAAGTCAATTTCCCACTATTTTATAGAAAAAAAGGTAGAAGAATGAATGTAAACTGAGTGTGTGATCCTTTTATTGTTATCGAGAATGTGATTTTTATGACTTTTATCCTGGAGACAAAAATAACACAGAAAAAAAAGGTCAATCAAAAATAAGAAAGAATTAAGTGTAAAAAACGTGCAAGTTGTGGCAGTTGGAAGTTAAACACTTTTTTTTATATTTAGAAAATGAAGCAAGATTGATGGGATTTTCATTTAACGACTCAAAGCATTTCTCGCATTTCTTTTGTGTGTGCAAATTTCTTTCAAAAAGGAAACAAAAATTTCAATTTTGCTATTTTTTCTTCCTTTCTATTTCATTCTTTTTTTTCAAGTAGTGGATTTCAATTCTTTTGTGAATGTTCGCTCATTTGGATACGACTCTTTAACACTTCGATTTTCCTATGCCTTTCAGATTCTATTTTTTTTTTTATTTTGTTATTTTTCAATTAAGCAAATAAAAGATTAACAACAGCTACAGTTGAGAATATTTAAATGCTAATTTGTCATGAAGAATGAAGCAATTTTTGTTTTGTTGGAAGTAAAAAAAATGGACAATAGGCATGAAGAAAAGTGTATCGTAAAAATTAGAATTCAATTGAAGTACTTTTAAAAGTGAGAAAGATATATACGAGAAAAAATGATAAATTATTACAGATTTGAAAAATTTAAATTTAACATTCAACACTTCCACGAAACACGTTTCATCATCATCAACATCATAAGACGTAAAAGATAATTACATTAATTACATACGTTTTAAGTTGTTGTAGTTGTTCTTGCCTGTTATATTTATTCACAAGCATAAAAAGAAATGAAAACTGAGTGAGTTTATAGAGTGAAAATTTGTGGCAATAATTTTTAATAAAAACATTTATAAACTCTATGTATGGAGTAGAGGTTCTCGGTTATAGGCGGAAAAATTGTTTTTGTCGTACATCCAGGTGTTCTGTGTACCGGCATGTTGAGTCTGTTTTTTAAAAATTATACTTTAATTTATCAAAACGCAGCATTCTTCAGAGGCTTGGCAACTCTAGAGATTTTATAAAGGGAGTTTCAATTTTTTGATTAATTTTAAATTTCTCTTCTCAAATTGAGAATTTTTATCGGTCTAGATTTAAAAAATTAATTTTTTATTAATAAATTCGTTAAAATTTGAACTTCAAAAATTCGTTAAAATTTGAATCTTAAAAATTCGTTAAAATTTGAACTTCAAAAATTCGTTAAAATTTGAATCTCAAAAAGTTATGATTAATACACACTGAGCGAAGGTGGGTTCGAGATTCGACCAAGAAAATTTTTCACTTGTCCTTTTTCGAACCTTATGTACTGGAAATTAAACTCACAGACTTCCTTTGTAGGCTTACATCTTCCATTTGTGGATTTGAGAAATTATTTGAAAATCCAGTAAAATTGGTTAACTTACTGGCTTGCTCATTTAATAATAAATATCGCATCTATCAAATAATTAATTCAAAAAATTATCGTTGAATAAAAAATTATTGACACTGCTGAAATTATTAAATTGTCTTCAAAAATTTTATCAAAAAAACAAACAACTATATAGAAGGAATTAAAATCTTATTTTACTTTTATGAGATTTGAACTCATGCTTTAATATGTTCACAAATCATTTTTACTTTAAATGACAATATTTTTCAAAATTATTTTGCTAATGTCATCCTTAAACCTTACTTTTGTTACCAAAAAATCAAATCATTTTAAAAATATAGCATAGCTTCTTCAATATCCTCTAAATTTCAAATTTACTTCAAAGAATATCTATGCGCATGGGACTTTTATCTCATAAAAAATCAAATTACATTTTGAGGAAAATTAAATAAATTCCAACAGTCGAAAAGGTTGAGAACAAGGCGTGATTACTTGAAAATATCATTAATGCCATTTTAGTGACATCGATTGAAAAATTTGAAATTTATTTTGAAATTTCAAAAATTAATCGACACAAAAATTTCATAAAAAAATTTTCCTTGATCAAAATTACCAGCTATAAATATTCGAAAAAAATCTTACAGAAGCCTAATAACTAGATAATCATTACAACATGTTGTAGCTTCAATCCAACAATCTCATAACCTCTAAGAAGCTTAAATCATACCGTAAAATCTGATTCAATAAGAAACACAAGGTGCGTTGCTAGAACCCCCAAAAAGCAGATCTGAACTCCATTCCAAAAGTGAATAAAATTAAAGAGAATTATTTCATTACATTTTATTCTTTGAACTTATGTTGTTGTACACAAAAAGCAATGAAAAGTTCTTTATTCATTTTTAAAAATGTCGAGCAAGTCTTATTAAATAAAATTATTATTATTACTTATTAAAGACAAGTTTTTCTTTCATGCTCTGCTAATAAATGTTGAGAGGAGGCTAATATATAATAATTATAATTCTTAAATAACAACATATACACCAAAAAAAAAAGTATAAAGGAATGAGAATGAAAACTTGTTCTTTTTGTCGCCTTTTTGCCATGCATTCATTAGCAACTGAGAAATTATTATTGGCCCAATTTATTGTCTCTTCTTTTCATGGTTTTGTGTACGGCTTGTTTCACACAATTTATTCATGAAGACAAGACATACAAAAAGGCAACAATGGCAAAGGCTTGTTCTTGCCTCTTTCTGACTTGTTCATAAAAAAAAGAGTTGACTCTCACATACTCTGCATAGTGCCTGTGTGAATCTTGACTTTGCCTTTGCTACTCGACTCCTTTCTCGAGGAATATTTCGAGCATATAAAATTAATATTCATATGGATGAAATAAAGCGAGCAGTAGTTTGTAGTTTTGGAATGAATACATGCAGAGAGAGAGAGAGAACAGGGCATGCAAGAATGATGAAGATAACTTCTTTTGCCATAATAAGTGCTCCTCAAAATATTTATCATGCCATAATGCCGGGTGTTGATGAAACTACTCTCTTTCTTTGTGTCTCTGTCCTATCTGTACGCATGTAGTTGTGTGTTGTCACATTCAATTTAACATCTTCATAACAAATCATGTCAAGATCATCATCATCAAGTTATTCAGTCTTGCTTGCCTTAAGCCCCTTTTATACTCTATCCTCATCATCTATCTAGTTCTGTTACTAAGTTAATTTTGCTTAAGGAAACCACATGGAACAATTAAAAGTTTTTCATTGAATCTATCTAAAAATCTGGTAATGTTCTTTGAAGAAGCATAATAAACTTTTTCATTGTCACCCTGTGTGTGTGTTTTTTTGTGGGTGAACAGAACAAGGGTTTTACAATTGTTATTTCGGTACATGCTACATACCCAACATCTCAACCCAATAAAAACTCTTCTTTTGCTCTTTTCGGTGTCGACATTGAGAAGAAAATGTTTTTTTTATATATTTTTTGGAGATAGAAGGATTTAATTCTAGAAAGCTAGAGTTTTTGTGGTGATGAAGTTAGAAGCTTTTGACATGAGTGCAAAATTTTTGACAGACGAGACTATTTGGAATTATTAATCGTGATGAAAAATTGTTTTATTATCTTGTGTCTGGAAAATTGAATTCAATTTTTTTCGGTCTGATTTGAGGTTAGGTATCAAAAACTTTTAATAATTTTGAAAGTATGAAGTCTAGAATTTGAATTTTTAGACTACCTCATGAAAAATGACTAAAGAAGCATGATTTAAACTTCATTTGAAATTTATAAGTTCAAAAATGTTCAACATAACCTCAAAATCTTGAATTTTTGTCAAGAAATTGATCGCTAGTGCTCAAAATTGAACCGAATGAGCTTCTAAGGAGCTTCTTCAATGCTCAGTGTCTCAAGTCGTCTAGCTTCATACCAAATCGATTGAAAAATGTTCTACATAACCTCAAAATTTTGAATTTCTTCGCGAAGTTGATCACTAGTACTCAAAATTGATCCTAATTAGCTTCTAAGAAGCTTCTACAATGCTCACTGTCTAAAGTAGTCTAACTGAATTTCAAATGATTGAAAAATGTTCTACATAACCTCAAAATTTTGTATTTTTCTTCAAAAAATGATCGCTTATACTCAAATTTGATCCAAAAGACCTCATAAGAAGCTTCTGCAATACTCTCTGTCTAAAATTGTCTAGCTTCATTTCAAGTGATCAAAAAATGGCCAATCTAACCTCAAAAATTCAAAATTTAACCTAAAAATTGCAGTATTGTATCCAAAAACACCATAAGGGAGTAAATTTTCTGCCTAGAATGTTAACAAAGTTTCTCCATGAGGAAAAAAAATCTTGCCCGACCACATCTCGGAAAATGCTCAACCTTCTTCATTTTTCAAAAAGTAGTTAACAGGAGTAATAAAAAGAGGAAAGAATATTTTTTTGATAACATAACCAAACAAAACCATAACAACAGAAATAAAGAAAATAATAATGGAAGAAACATAACAAATAATTGTAAAACTACTATTAACTTTAACTTTATTATAAAATCATTTTTTGTGTGTTTGAGCTTGAGAATGGAAGTGAATATATTAAAGAAAACGAGGAAAAATTTGTTTCGCTTGAAAAGTAATGTGGTTTCTATAATATATATATGTAGATATTTTTAAAATGTACATGTACATGCTGTAGCCTCAAAAACGCATATAATATTATTTTGAAGCCATTTTGGTTTTGTGTGAATTAACCGCCAAGAGTCCTCAAAAATAAAAAAAAATAAAAATTTTTTCTTCAACATGAATGTTTTTATGTGTACATTCATATATAAATATACTCGTAAAACATTTGTAATGTTATTTCATATTTACAATCGTATAGCGACAAAACAAAACATAAAAAATGAAAGAGAAAAAACTTGAAAAAAAAAATATAATTCAGTGTACATAAATTTGAACAGCAATTTTTGCGCTATCAGAAAATAAGCCAAAAACACCATGTACTATGTAGTGTACGACAACAACACAATACGACATCACACTACATAGGTATCATAACAAACAAACAAACAGCAAAAAAATAGTATAAAAGTTAATAATAAAACTATATTGCCATAGCATAATTTCACTACAACGCACGATGCTGATAAAAAGCTAATTTAGCATTTCGCTTATCACAATAATATTGCTGGTGCTGCTATATATATTACATTTTTTTTCTGTGTAGCACGAGGAAATATTCTACCCCCAAAAATATAAATATACACCTAAAATAAAATGGTGAAAGAGGAAAAATTATTTTTCCATGGAAATATGCGCGATTTTCGTGAGCTTTTACAAATGACATTTCGTCAAAAATGTTGGGCATATAAATTTCAAATTTTTCGCTTCAACCACTATTGTTATGTATTTTCATGAAATTAATTACGAAAATTCGAAAAATATGTATATTCATACCCAATATATACGACTTTATATACATTTTGTGATGACGATGAAAATTAATTTGTGATTTTTGTATTGAAAATGAAAAGTGACAGAACACGAGTGATTATATGGTATGTTTGTTGTACTTGCTATCGGTCTCGAAGCATAATTTTGCCAATTAAATTTTTTTTTGTCAATTTGAAAACATGCTTTTGCTATTGCTTCATACATTTTATATCATATACACATGTATCGATTGATTATCGATTTGCCTTCCTTTTTTGCCTTTCTCGTACACACAAAATTTTCATTCACAGCCATAAGTCATTCACATTATTTTTGATTGAATAAAAAAAAATTCTTTTCTTTCATTTATTTCGTCTGCTTTCATGTCGGTATGTGAGTTGTTGCTAAATTTATAGTGTGCTTTATGAAGTACTTCTCGAGCGACAAACTTGACACGTTAATCAATTTCTAAAAATTTTCTTGTTATTGTTGTTGTGACGGGGTTTTGGCTTTAATATGGAGTTTTGTGGGGTGGTGAATTGGCGCTTACATTTTTAAATTATCTAGAAATTGATTTTTGCGGTTTCAAACTGATTTTCTACAATTTTGTTACTAACGACAATTTTGTTTTTGAAATTTTAACGAATTTTTGAAATTCAAATTTTAACGAATTTTTGAGATTCAAATTTTAACGAATTTTTGAGATTCAAATTTTAACGAATTTTGGAAATTCAAATTTTAACAAGCCTTTTAAATTCAAGTTTTAACGAATTTTTGAGATTCAAATTTTATGGAAATTCAATTCATTTTGACTTAGTTTTTATATTAAATTATTTTAAAAGTTTAAAAATTTGATATTTCTGAAAACTTTAATTCTACAATTTTATAGTGTACCTATGGCAAAACACTTTGATGATGAAAAAAAGATTTTTAAATTTGAACAGAAAAAAATTCTTAATTTAAGATAAATTTTTTAAAATTAATCAAAAAATCATCCATTGAAACTCCCCTAAAAAATCTCTAGAGTTGCCAAGCCTCCGTCCAGTTTTTGCATGTCATCAAAAATTCTATTCTACAATTTACCGTCGCTAAAATTGTATCACAGAAGAAAAAAAAGACCGCAATAAATTTTTCTTTATTTCATTTTCATTCTTTTCTAAAATAACATTTTGGTTGCTAATGAAACATAGAAATGGCGTATAAAATGAAATAAATTCTGTGTTTATTGCAAAAACGACATAATCAGTAAAATTCTTAAATAATAATAAAAACAAGTCGAATTATATTTTAACTGATAAATTGGAAAGAAAGCAGCGACGAAAAAAAAGAATGAAATCAAAATGGTGGCGTCATTTTTCCATAAATTAACCGTCATCTCCGACAACCAGCATGAATTTAATCGTTAAATCGAAGCTTCTGGTTGATGCTTTTACACTTAAAAACCAGTCCCTCCATTTCTCTTTCTCTCGTTTCATCTTCCAGCGTCATAATCGTGGCTTTCAATTAATTAAATGCATTTAACAATTAATTATCATGGCGTGTTGAAATGTTATAAACCAAAAAATTGTATATAGCATAACCTATGTGTGTATATAGACGAGCTCAAAAAATCGACCATCATTGAAAAGGCGATGAAGGAAAAGCAAATATAATGAAAAAAGTGTGTACAAACGAGCGTATGTACGGTTAAAATACGGAAAACGACTATGAAAGTTTCTTTTCGACCGAAAAAAAGTGGTGCTATATCTTTAACACCTAATTATAGGCAGTCAGTCTTTTCCTCCTTATTTTTTTTCATCGTTAAACTACATCATTATGGTATATAGTAACGTGTGTATATATTCATGGCATAGAATGTGGGGCAAAATTTTCTTATATTCACATTATGCTGAGAAATATTTCATAAAATATTCCATCTATATCAGATAAATGCGAATAGAAGGAATGAACTTCATAAATTCCGCATAAATAAGGATATGTTCATCCATATTATGAAGTTGTGTTTTACTTTTAGCTCGTTAAATGCATAAGAATGAGATTTGTGGTTAATTTTGGGTGGTCATCATTGTTTTTTTCTGAATTAGTTGTCAAATAGTGTGTTTTTGATGTTCTCAGTTGCCACAAAATGTTTGTGCTATGTTTTACATGTTTATAAACATCTGTTTTGCCTATTTGAATGGTTAATTAAAGTGAAATTTGAGAAAAACTTTTCGAAGTGATGTGTGTTCAGTAACAAAAATTTTGTTTGAATTTCAAAATTTTCAAATTTCAAAAAACCGTTAGAAATTTAAATAATCTATCTGACCACAAAAGTGCGCCTTGATATTCCATCTCATGGACATTTTCGTATCACATTTATTTTTTGCAAGGAGAAGAAAGAATTATGGAAACGCTAAGGCCAATAAATAAAAATATGCAAATATATCATAAATGCAGTTTAGCTTGAGCAAAATAATAATAATTTGACGTGGGTGTAGCGAGCAATTTTATTTCTTTTGATGAAGAGAGAAAACAAAAAATTTTGTGTTGTTCCTCTTTAAAAATGTTTTTTTTTTATTTTTATTTTGGCGGTATCCGCTTGAATTAAAATGAAATTTTGTTGAGTGAGTAAGAGAAGCAAGAAATAACTTGAAAGTAATGTTCCTTTATTTTTACATACATTTAAACATTTCATGCTTGTTTTCCTTTCATTGATTTTTTTTCCTTTCCTCTTCTTTTTTATTTTTTACTTGCTTCTTCATTTTTATTATCGGACATTACGTGAGTGAGAGAAGGGAACTTTTTTTTTAGCAAGGATGGTTTTCAGTAATTAATTCATTTGAATAAAGCTGCCTCAGCAACATTACTCTTGTCGTATTTTCTACTTTGCTGTGATTTTTCTTCTTTGTTATTATGACTCCCGATACTTTGTTCATTCGCGAATGGGTGGAGCATTCAACAAGACATTCAAGTGCACTTTCTCAGGCAACCGCAACCTGACGACAGCAGCAACAGAAAAAAGGGAAGAAAAGAATGAACAAAAAGAATGAACGAGAAAAAAAAAATCAATAATTTGAAGCGTCTTGTGGGAGTCATAAATTTCGTTTTCTTGATGATGTTTTAGGAGCTTATTGATTTTTTATAGTGTTTTTCTGAATCGCTTGTCGACAACTTGTCGAAGCATGATTTTTATGAAATCAAGTAATTCGTATGCCACATGCACGACAAAATCAATTCCTTGTCGGCTCCGATTTTTATATTTATATCTTTTTGGTACATTTTCATGCTCTTGAGATGCACGACAAAAATTATTTTTCTTAAAGTTCTCCTCGTATGCTCCTTTATGATGTGACACTTTTCTTCTCTAATATTACTCGATTCTAGGGCAACAGACTTCTCCTTTCCGCTTTGTGTAGTCTAACTTAATAACCTTATTATTTACTCTTTTCTTCTCTTTCTTTCTCACTACTTTTGTCTGTTCTTTTGGTGTTGTTTGAATCCAAAACAACATTAATTTATATTATGTCACTTTTGACTAATCACATTTCTTCCAATTTTGGGTATGAGAAATGTGTAGTATTAAAATTCGACAGTGGTTTACGAATGTTTTCATGCTCATATTTTAACGGATTACAAATTTTTTGAATATTTAACGGCTTATTAAAATTTGAACTTTACAAATAAATCAAACATTTGCCCTGAATTCAAAAAGTAACGGATTTTAAATTTTTGAAGCAATTAAATTTGAATATCTTTTGACGGTTGGCAAAACTTTTTGTATTTATATTTTTAATTACTTAAGAACTATTTTAAACCAAATATTTAGAACATTTCTGTACAAAATCTGTCAGATTTGAATAAATTTCCGAGCTTATCTCATTAGACATTCTGCTTAAACCTCAATTCATCCCCAGAAAGCAGCTCTAATTCTATTTCCTGTGATTTTTTGAATTTACTACCCAAAAAGTTATTAACACGCCATTAAATAAATATATATCAGCACATTTAGACTCAGAAAAAATTCATACTTAACATTTTTCACTAAAATTTAATTGCCAACTCAGCTAATTCACCAGACCGACAAAAGTAAAAACAGATATAATATGTGAATTAACATACATTAAATAAAATAACCAACAAAATAATATTTTGTTTGAAAATTACATTTAAATAACAATGTGAAATATGAATTAATTTACTTAAATGGAAAGAAGTAGGAAAGAAGCTTTAAAAACATTATTATTACAAATCTCATTACATTTATTTATGTATGCACATCCTAAGAAAAACAACGAGATGATGATGAAGAAGAAGAAAAAAAATTAATCTTATTGCTGCAATACAGTGCCATGCACACATCTGACAAACAGACTTTCTCATCCAATATATAAATTTATTCATATCTCTCTCTTCTGTGTGTCTATTGATAAAAATAAATAAAAATAAGTCAGCAAGCAAGTAGAGAAGAATGTCTACCTACATGTTCGTAATCCTTGAAGAAATCCCTTTTACCATTGGAAATACAATGAGAATCGACAAAAAGAACAAAAATGTTTCAGTTTAAAATTTATGAATGAAAAACACAACAAAAATTCTTTTGCAGAATCAGACTTTTTTTTTCTTCTGTTGTTTGTTTCTCATTACATTATTGTGTCTCATGTTTTTCTTTATTTTTACTTTTATTTGAGGCCATAGCCATAGCCAGCCAGCAGTCTATATTATTTTTCGAATCTGCGGTGGTTCTTCATTGTTTTTTATTATTTTTTATTTTCTGCTTAAAGTTTATAAAACAAATGAAAAAATTTAAATTGGTTGGTGTGTAAAGAGATATTGGAAATAATAATAATATCAAGTGGTTGTTAAGGAATCAGATATTGAATGGCTTAGACGCCTTTTGGGTGACTTTAAAGATTAAATTCAAATTTTTCAAAATTTAACGGTTTTTTAAATTTTGATTTTTTTTTGATTTATTTTTGAGAATATTTGATGGGGGTCGTTTACAAATGAGGTCCATTATTCAGAAGGAATCTTATATTTTGCGAAAGATTGTGACAATATAAGAAAGGGGTCAAAGATTTTGTGGCATTTACAGTTTTTAAATTAAATTTTATTTTAAGAAATATTCTTGATGAACGTCATTTATGAACAACTCCTAGGGGTCATTCAGAACCCCGTCATTTAGGGATATGGGTGTCCGAAGCTGCTTGACCCTTATGACTAGCAACTCAGGCAAACGACAGCCAATGCAAGCCAGACAATCCACACAAAAATTGAAAATTCTCATAAAACTCAAAAGATCAACTCAAACGACGATACACAACATCCATGCAAAGTTTGGGATGAAGAAAAAGCAAAGAAGCAAGATCGAGGGAGTGAGTGAGAGTGTTAGGTGAAGAAAAATTACCCAAGTAGCGTTCATCCTCGCTATTATTGAATTATTTTTATATGAAAATTTATACGTAAACATTTTGGGCGGATGTCGATTAAAATTTGCCGATAAGACACTCGTCGAGCTTTACTTAACACATTTTTTTTTATTATATTCCTTCTCTTAGAGATGGAATTGAAAGAACAAAAGAAATGTTAAGAGAAAAGCAAAAAGGCTAGCTAACATACGGGCCTCGAAGAATGGGAATGACGAGAGAGAGATTATAAATCATTCGGTGTAAATTGGAGAATGGTTTCATCGTTTCTGCCTTTTGATATTGACGCTTTAAGTAGCCGTGTGTGAGGCTTGACGGTATGTCTGTGTATTTTCATTTTATTTCAATAATATTTTTTCTTCTCCATCCTCTCCTTCTTAATAAAAACGCACGACATCTGAGAAGATCGTCTCACATTAATATGCTTACGACTTACGAACATATTAATGATTTTTGATTATCAAAAAATAAAGTAAAAAATTCCAGTTTCTTTCCTTATCTCGCGCGCCTAAATGCGAGCCGTTTGCTTTTCGATTGCATTAAGTATTAAGTGGTGTTTTGTGTCTCATTCATGGGAATTGAAATTTAAATTCTCGCTTGCTCTGTTCGGCATATCAGGTTACTTGTGTTTCACATTTTTTTCATTATTAATTTTCTTTGTGTTTAACTTTTTTTTTTTGTTCAGTTAAAATAAAATACGAGGAGAATTAATGTTTTGTCTCTGTAAAATAATTAATTTCATTCAACTTCTACATCATTTTATAAATATATTTTTTACGAAGCTCCCATATTCCACTCTACTCCTGCTTCTTCTGCTCTCTACTTTGCGATGTAAAATATTTTTATATGTAAAACACGCTATACTTGTAACCTATCGCACCATGTAATGTAATGTTGAATGAATATTCATTGGAGAAAATTATATGAATAAATTTATTGATTTGTATTACGATATTATAAATATATTTTTTTTTTTGCAATCTTGTTTATATTTATAAGGATAGCCATTAAGGAAATTGTAAGTGCTACTTGTACTCGTATTTATCAAAGCAAGTTATGATAACAAATTCTTGAAAATACAAAAGAAAATTTGCTTAAATAATTGTATGTAATTTTTCATGTTAGCAAGCTTTTGTCTGCTATTGCCAGTCCAATTTATGAATCGACTAAGCTAAATTTACTAAACAGCTTGTTATTTATGCAATTGAATACTAATTTTACTGCAAAATTTATGAAGGTTGTTTATTTTGGTGGACTTTTTCGAGGGTATAAGCAAGACTGAGGATTGAGTTTACACTGAGGATTGATGGTTTTATTAAGAGTGTATTTAGAAAGTTTAATTTAGGCCTTTAAACCGTCCTTAATGATAATTCTTTTCAACTAGCTACACTCATAGAAAAGATTTAAAAAACCATTTTAAGTGTGTATGAAGAGATTTAAAAACTTTTTTTTTAATTTTTTAAAAAAATTTTTTTTTTCAAATTATTTTGAGCCGTTAAAAAATTGTAATATTTTGAAAAAATTGCTCAGAGTGAGGATCGAACCAGTGACCTCTTTGTTGGTAGAACAGTACTCTAACCACTAAGCCACCGAAGTATATAAATGTATATGGCAATTTGTCAATATATATTGAAAAAATTTAAAAAACAGCTTTTTAAATTTTAAGAACCAAATTTTTTACTTTAAAAATATTTTTTAAACTTTAAAAATATCATTAAAAGTGACTTCTAAAAACTTTTTAAAACGGTTTTTTTTAAATTTATAAGTGTACTGTTTTTGGTTGGAAAAGGGAAAGTGGATTGGGTTAACCTTAGGTTTCTAGAATTACCAATTCTGTGAAATTCAGTAAGAAATAAATTTTGAGATTTTTCAAGTAGCAAAAAAGTCAATATAATTTTTAAAAATTCAAAAATAACAAAATTTCTAAAAAGTAAAGGGGGTCGTTCATTTATTACGTTAACTTTTTAGGGTGGAGGGGGGTTTTGAGATTTTGTAACAGGTCACACAAAGAAAAAAATTTTTCTTGAAAAATTTGTAACAAGAGGGGAGGGGGGGTCTAAAATTTCGTTTTTTTGCGTAACGTAATAAGTGAACGACCCCAAGATACTCATCAAGAACTAAGCATGAATACTTCAGCCTTACAATCCACATCACAAAATATTCATGTTCTTAACTTTCCATTTTTACAGCAGTCGAAAAGAAAAGTTTCAAAAATCAGAAACAAACTTTTACGCACTCTGAATTTGCTTAAAAAATCCTCCTCCTTTTTTATTCCATACAAACAGCTTCAAAAATACCAATTTTGGGAAGCTTGGTCTAGTGACTAATGTACATTACTGCTGATAACATTTTTCTTTTCCACCCAAGTGAAAATTAAACAATCTATTGCCTTTTGTCTATCTGCCACTGCCTTCAGCATTTTTGAGTATTATTTTATTTTTATTATATTTTTTTAAAACTCTTTTATGTCTCAAAAGACGAAAACTATATAACAATACTTTGTGTGTTGAAACAATAGCTAGATTGAAATTAATTTTCGGTAGAAATATGGTAATAAATCGCTACGAAGATCATTAATTAAATCTCTTTGAAATAATCTCTAAAGTTGGCTTTCTTCTTTTCCTGTGTGATTGCTAGTTTGTTTTTTATTGCTTACTGTCGAAGTTAAAATAAAAGCTATGGTGTGTATAATGAAATTAAATTGATTCCGTCGGATTTGGTAGCACCTAAAATTTCTACCTTGTTGAACGGTGTGAAAATTGGGCATTTTTTGTTTCAAATTCATTCTTTAGTTTTTATTTCTCGTGTTCATTGAGAAACGAGAGATTATAAACACTAGATAGGACGCATTCGGAAATAACATGCTGTTTCAATTCTCCTCTTTCTGTTGCTTATTGCTTATGATTCATTTAGTTTATGTTTTCGTTTCTATCACCAAAAAAAGACACTATGAGTTCTCATAGTATCCTTCACAATTTAGCCTAGAAAAACAATGGATGGATAAAGAGCAATGAATTTTTTCTTTGAAAGGGTGTGCTAATGGAAATATCATGTTATATAGCAAAAATGACAAAAATGGTATGTGGACAAATTGAGGCAAAATTATCGTTTAATAAAAAATGGAACAAAAATAGCATCAAAAATTTGCTCATTAAAAATTGACATGAAATGTTTGTTCAGTAAAAAATGATGCAAAAATTTTCGCATCACTAAATCATTCAATAAAAAAGTGATGCAAAAAATGACTTGCATCAAATTTGTTTAATAAAAAGTTCGTTCAGTAAAAGTGAAGCAGAAATTCGTTCAGCAGAAAAATTAAGCAAAATTTTTTTTGCATAAAAATGAAGCAAATATTTTTGCATCATAAAATCGTTCAGTAAAAAAATGATTCAACAAAATTTCGCATCACGAGTTCCTTCAGTTAAAAAATGATGCTAAAAGAATTTGGAACAAAAGTTCGTTAAATATGAAGCAAATATTTTCGCATCAAAAGCTCGTTCAGTAAAAAAAAGATGCAAAAATTTCTCTTCATTCAAAATTTTACTCCAAAATTTTAATAAAAAGTCAAACAAAAAAAGCACCATTGGCACACGTCAAGCCTTATCAAGTGGCCTATCTCTACACACTACATTAATAACATAATATAATTCAATTCATGGAAAAAAGTGAACGAGAGATAATCAGTCACAACATGTGTACCATTATTACCAAAAAGAGAAGAGTACTTCATACTAATATATCGCACTACTCCCCTAAATTCAATAAACGATGGCAATAAGATTAGTTAGTTTTTTTCCTCACTTCTTGTAAATTGTTGACGCCCGCTGTTGTGTGTATGTCACTTTATGTATATATCTCTCTACAGTGCTCTGTCGTCTCGAAATAAAAAGATTCTTGTACAATATGTGTTATAATCGTGATTATCAATTTCTTTAAATCAGAAGAGTAGGGCAATTTAACGAGTGGAATATGTGTATATTTATTGTATTTATTGTGAACGAGACATATTGCCAGAAGTATCCGCTCCGGTCATATGCTCTTCTTTTTTTATATCATTCCCTTTTCTGTCGATGGGGTCTCTAAATCCAAATAAATTCATTCAGGTATCAATATATGTGCCATTTTTTGAGGATACAAAAAAAGGAAAGAAAAAAAAATAACAATTTGAGGAAAAATGTCATGTTTGGCATTGTCGCCTTTTGCGAGGAATCCTTACACACATACACACATTTCTATGGAACCCAAAAAAATAAAATAAAGAGCGATAAAGTGCTAAAGTAAACATTTTTTATTCTGTCTGAATTGATGCGGAAGGAACGGCAATTTCAAACATTAAATAGGATTGTAAAATTTATGTCTTTCAATATTTTCGGTTCATATTAGATTAAAGTTTTTTTTTTATTATTACAATTTATACACAGATGTACATACGCACATAAGTAGTTTACGGGATGACATTCAAAAATATAAAAAAGAAACCATTCAATAAAGTTTGATTATTTATAGGTTCATGTCACTTCACATGACATTATTTCTACAATTTTAAACAATTTTTGTTTTTGATATCGCTCCATTTTTTATTGCATATAGTATAAATTTTCTGTTGTTTTTAGATACATTTGGTACATTTTAGAAAGAACTTTTTTTTATTTTATTTTATTGCTTAATGCGATAAAAGTTCTTGTGAATTGGATATATAGCCTTATGTGATGTGCATGCGCATTAGATTACGGATATTTTTTTTATATATATATGAAAGAATAAGAGGACTGCATAAAATATGTGTAGGAGAGAGAAGGAGAAATAAAAACAATAAAAGTTAATAGCAATGTGTAATAATTAATTCTTCCAAGTATTAAATTAACATTTCTGTTTGACCACTACATCCTGTAGACGAAATCATATTTTTTTGTTCTATTTGACAAGGGAAGCTCAACAGAATTTTTATATTGCTGAATCAGTTGGCAATCGAACCAAAATATGGCGCCGCATTGCTAAAAAGAATGTTCTTTACTTTCCGTTCTTAATAATTCACAAATAATAATAATAATAAGCAATTTTTCAGCTATTTACAACAATAAGATTCTGTGCATAGCGCAGCATATTCAATTCAGTATTATTTATGCGTTTTTCCTTTTCTTTTTGCTATTCATTGTGTGTTTTTATGAATGAATCGCTCGCGAATACATACAGTAAAATATAAAATTATTATAGTCATACACAAATAATAATATATGAAAAATATCATGTAAGCACAAATGAATAAATAAATTTTTCGATTGACAAAGCCACACATCGTCGCTGTTGTCATCAACATCAACAGCAATAACAACAACAATCATCGACACCGTCGTCGTGTGGACTTTAGACAATCGAAATTGGCCTAAAGGAAGTGTTAAAAAAAATTATTTTTTTTATGCATATGATAGCAATATAATCGCTTAAAAAGAATAATGCTAATACAGCATATGAATTTTAATTAACAAGAACGCACGAATGTCATTAATCATCAAAAGTGCATGGCAGTGCCTTAATTGGATTTCAATTTTGTAGGTTGTCATATTACAATTCGCTGTACATTCAATTTCACATTTATGCAAAAATACTAAACTGACTAAACGAAGAATTTTATGTGAATTCAAAAATAAAATTTATTCGATGTGCATTGTTAAGTAATAAAAGTTTGCCATTTAGGAATTTGATGACTAAATTTTCCAACGAATTTTGCGATTGTCTAGTGCAACATTTGTCGTTCAATGCCTTCATGCTGTTTAAGAAGAATATTTTGACTGCATTTTGTCGAAATAGATATTTTAATGATTGATGAGCACTTGCCGAGATGACGTAATAACTTTTTCTGCGTGGATCAATTATTTTGCTATTTCCGAGAGGATAGAATTGATTTTATGCTGCATTTCGGTTCTGAGGGGATGGAATTTTTATTAACATTAAATTCCGTCATCTCGGTAGATTTTAAACGAATAATTTAATAATTTTTATCAAGTCCTCTTGGAAGTCACCGAAGAAAGTTCAGTTCCCTCGGAAACTTCACAAGAATTTTTCGTCTTGTTATTCCCAAGAATGCACCGTCCATAAATCAGTTTTATGAATTCCAAATAAAACTTTATACATGTTAATCCATTCTACATATCGTTTTAAACTCATTATAAGCCACTGGAAGGAAATCTGAATGGACATTTAAATAAATTCATTTAACACATTATGCATACATAACCCATCCCTGCCGTGTGATGACGGAGAAAGTTCTTAAGCAATCGCATATCTATAAAAGAATTTATTAAAACAAAATAAAATATTTTCTTTCTCGATATAGGTATGCGTAATAAAAATGTGCTTTAATCTTGCCCAAACTCTTTAAGATTTTTTTGATGTCTTTTTCTTCTCGATTACTCCCAAATGTCGATATACAGCTGTAGATATATCTCTCAATGAAATGAGAAAAAAAAGTGACTATCAAAACAGGCTCACGGCAAAAGACAAAAAGAACCTGAAAATAATAAAATGCTGCATTTTTATTGCTCACTCAAAAAAAAGATGAGAATACATTAATGGAACAACTACAATGTCATAGTTTCTCTTTCTCCTCCTTTTGTCATCATCATTTTTTATATATACATTTTTTTCTAATGTTTTCTTGCCTGTTCTTTATCTTGAAAATTGTATATTTTGTTAGACATTTGAATTTCATTTAGCTTTTCAGCTCAGACATTAGACAAGTTTATTGAAAGTGAACTAGCAATATGATTAGGTGGGTTGTTGGATATCTGGATATTTTACATGCAGATGTATTCAGGAATGCATTAAAATTATCAAGATGCTTAGTTCTTTTGTAGTTTAAAGTTGAGAAATTTTCAATCTTTAAAATTAAGGAAGTTCTCGATGCTAATTTTAAATTGTAGGGTACCCACCCCTAACGAGGGATGTAGCCATGTAGGTTAAGGGTATGTTCACTATTTGCTAGGATTTTCAGATGACTGTTCTCTAGGAGCATTGCCAAACATTTTTCAAGGGGATGAAACTATCAAGTAAGATACGGAATTTTTTTCGTACACCTTCAATCTTGAGGGGGATTCCCCTGGCTAAGCTCCTGCTGTTTTCAATGTTTAGATCTAAAAATGTCAAAAAATTATGTAGTTTTTGTCTAAAATACCCAAAATATGCAAATCTAGTCAGTCTAGCTTAGGGGTTCAAAAAATTTCTTTATTTTTAACTCTAAACTTGAAGACCTGCCTGATTCCCAGTTCCCTATAGTTCAAAACAATTCCTAAATGACCCTTCAAATTAAGCACCAAACATCATCACTCAAGATAGAAATTTAAATAAGAGAACATCAATCAAAATTCACAAAGACAAAAGCGTCCACAAATTGATGCACCCACCGAAATTATAGCTAAAAAGGAGGAAGAAGACGATAAGATTTGTTCTTTATTTCATTTATGGGAAGAGAAAATATCTTTTTTAGATAACCGATTCATCCATTCATTCATTCATTCTCCATCCATATAATATAAATGTTATTTATGTAGTATAGGAGAATAAACAATTAAATTTAAAGTTGAATGAGTTCCACAAAAATGCTCAATTCAATTTTTTTGTAATAAAATAAAAAAAGAGTTTTATTACGCTTTTTCTCTTTTCGGCGCTTCTCCTTCTTCTTTCATATTTTTTTTTTGTTTCAAACTTTTAATTTTTATGGGCTATTTCTACATGAAATTACATTAAGAAAACATACACCATTATATCAAAGTCTTTAAAAAGTTGAGTATTATTATTCTTTTACGATCTATAAACAGGTAATTTAAGAACGCCAACACTAAAAATAAGAGAAAAAAAGAGTTAAGAGTTTGAGGAACAACAGAAAAAAAATTTTCGGCTAAAAATTATTCAAACAGCAAAAAAATGTGTACAATAAAAAGGTGAGATTTTATCTTTTTGAATCTCTTTCTTTTATTCTCTTGACTCTGTGTTAAGTTGCCTTCTTTTCATTTTTATTTCACATAAATAAAGGCTAAAACAAGGGGAAACGAACAGCCGTGATAGCATACTAGGCTTAATTAATTAGATTCAGAACAGATTCCTTCTTATTTCCAATTTGGAGGTCGTCCATTAATGATGTCTAACTTTTAAGTTGGGAAGGGGGTCTTGAGCTACGTGACATTTGAAACAAAATTATGTTATGTCTGTGTGACATGCGGATAGATTCAATTTTTAATGGACGTCACTTACGAACGACCCTGATGCCCAATTTGAAAGTGTTTTCATCACAGTAAATTCCTTTGAAAAAACATCATTTTCCTCTTTATTTCACCTCAACGACAGCACAGTGGGAACAAATCAGACCACCTGACCGATCACCAAATGATATACAAGAATTGAATGTCTAAAGCGACACTAAATTCTTCTTACTTACTAACCGCAAAAATCTAAGAATTTCTTTTGTGAATGTGAAAATTGATTTTTTTTATTCGCAGCTATTTCGTTCTGTCTGTGCCTTTATTTCTTTGATTTTATTTATTTATTTTTATATATTTTAGGAAAGAAATACTTCTTATAGAACAAGATGTGAAATATTTATATTGTGAATACACATTCTGTTCGCCTCTTTCTCTCTCTCTCTTACTCGCTTACTCACTGTTGTTCGATTTCAAAAGACACATAAAAATATTTGAAATAACTTGTCGATGAAGAGGAAAAAAATTTCCACTGTACCAAAAGTGATTGTGTGTATTAAACTCCTCTTTAAAAAAGACAGATGTTTCTCCTTTTTTTATTCAAACGAGACTCCACTTAACCACGTCAAGGCATTGTCACTTGAGTTTATTAATAAATTATTAAGCAGACAAATTCTGGTGAAATTTGGAGTGATGATTATTTTGCACGTCTATGAATTGAGCTTTGAGGTGGATATTTCTGGTTTGTTGAGGATTGGATTGTGTTTCTTATCAAAGCTAGTCAATAGAGTATATTTAACATCTTATATCATCCATAACTGCTTTAATTAAAGATCTAGCCAAGTTTTATTTAATTATCAAATAATACGGCCTTTTGCACTAGATTTAAACCGATGAATTGACTGCACTCATCATAAACATCCAATATCAACTCTAGTCACAAGAAATCGACTCTACAGCCTTTCAAAAATAAATCAAATCATGCTAGCTGTCCCTAGGAAGTTATAAATTAAATTGCAAAATTAATGATAATCGCATCAAAACTTCCTTTAATCACTCATAAATTCTAAATACATCAAAAGCAATTTCGCAAAAAATTAATCTTCTAAAATGTCTTGCATGTCCAAAAAAATTTAATTATTAAAACGCGAATTTAATCAGGTCAGAGGTTATCAAACTAGGAAAAGAGAGTAGCATTTTAGCTCATAAAATTTCCAGATCTAATCAGCTTTAATTGTGTTTAAAATGGCGTCAAAATGGAGTGATTGACTGATAGTAGCAATCACACTTTGTAGATTGTCGAAATTTGAGACAGATTTGAAAATTTTTGCATATTTTATTCGAGTGTTAGTTTTAAAAAAAATTAAGAAAAATTATGTGAATTAAAATAGGGTCAGTAATAAGCTCACCAGGTCCCAAATTTCTTAAGACCTTGTAGTAATCTCCTGGTACCCAAAAACTATCTTAAAGCTACCTAAGGAAAGAAACTTTTGTTTTTAAACCTCTATTTAAGGGTTATTTCGGGTATACTTTAGGCGTGACCCTAGTTGATGACAAAGATGTGGTACCTGATCTTTTTCAGACCTTAGGTATTGCTAAGATCTTAGATCTGATGTGTTTTTATCAAAAATCAAGAATTATTATCAGCCTTAGTTAAACTGAACGTGGATTAATTTAAAATCAACTTGAAAGACACCAAACTTCCTCAAAATCACCAACCTTAGTCAATAGATCCTGCATTCATATAAAACTCTTCACATTCCTCATTTATCAAACATTTTGATTAACAATCTTTATGAGTTCCTCTCATTATTAACAAAGCAGACCGATGGGTCAATAAATCACAAAACAAAGCATCAAAACAGAGTCAATAAACATCAATAATTTTTGTGGATATACATTATATCACATAAATCAATCCCAAAGATGACAAAAAACACCAATAAATCGTCATCCGTCTATCGGAGACACAAAAATAAATTTAAATATTCGACTAGCTTACATCTTACACACGACAGAAGTGAAAAAGCCTTGCAATCAGCTAAAGAAATAACAAAATATACAACAAGGAAAAATGTTCGAATAAATTTTCAATTTCTTAAGAAGAACAAGGCATGTTACAAGCCTACAAAAGGAGAAAATCATTCGGAAGTGTTTGGAATAATTTTTTTCTTTCTTTTCTTTCTCTCCACTCGTTTTAAAATGAAATTATGAATACATAAATACAAAATTAAGAGAAGAAATAAATGTGTCCATTTGAATATTCACGAAAAAAAGAAAGAAAAAAATATAAAAGAAGAGACGCATTCAAGAAGTCTACATTTTTAATGCTAAAGATTACTATCGCACCTTACATTACAATGCTTTAAAAGAAAAGAACAGAAGAGAAAGAATGAGAAAAAAACAGTAAAATATCACACACTGAGAGAATTATGTATTTTCGCCGTAGAAGTTTACACATTTTTATAATGTAAAAATAAATATCTTAACTTATAGCCGTGCACCTACCCGCAGTGAGCAACAAGAATTCGATTTTTTATTACAATATTTCTCTTGATGAATGAAAATCTTCTTGTGAATATCATTATCAGATTCAAGCTTATTTTTATTATTTTTATATGCCTTCTTTTCAGAAGTATTTATTAGTATTTCAAAAATATTATGATTATGACGATGATCATCATCTCTTTTGGGGGTTCTTTTGCTTTTTTTATTCGGGAATGGTCATAGCTAACTCACTTAAGTTTGGCAATACTCAACTTTCACTCATTTGACTTTTGAATAACTGAATTTCCACAAAGAAATATTATTGAAAAAATAACGACATTTTCAAATTTAAAAGAAATTTAACATTCAAATTTTTGAAAACCGTTAAATTTTGAACGAATCTTTCAATTCAAATTTGAAAAGTTCGTTATTTCCAATAAAATTCCAAACATTCAACAAATGACTGAAAACTTCCCATTTCTTTAGAATCCCTAACTTCCATCAAACGAAAGGTGATCAAATAAATGGAATGGCTTTTGTAATAATAATTATTATTATTAAAACTATTAATTGAGTTATAAATTTATTGATAACGACGTGACTTGTCGTATGGTATCAAAAGAAATATTTTATGCATGTCTCATGACTTTTTTTGGAGGGATTAATAAAAATTTTTATATCTCCATCAAATTGTTAGCTTCTGCTGCCGTTGACTGCATTAAAATATAAAGAAATTGATATCACAAACAAGTTGTTTGGAAATAAAAACTGAAAGCAATCAGTAGCAGTAAACAACATTTCATTTCAATTTAATCGGCTGAAAAAGAGACAGAGAAAGCGATGATGTGAGTGAGTGAGAACGAGCAATGAAATTATATTTGCAGATGAATGCGTGAAACATACATAATTACACACTTTTAGTTCATTTTTTTACAGTTAATTAGCATAAAAATATCATTGTAAGATTAAGATCTTTTTCTTTCATTTATTTCAATTTTCCCTTCTCTTCATGTTTCCACTCATGACTGAATGTTTTTATGTTAAATAAAGTTGTTATGTTGCCTCTCATTCAACAAATATAAATATGAAATTAAGTACAGAATGAAGTTAATCTTGCTCCATCATACATTTCAATAAATACATACAATTCTTACGCTTTCTGTCAAAATCAATTTTACTCAACTAAAATGACATAATATTTTCTATTAAGCGCGTTTTGTTGGAGGAAGTGACGCTTGTATTTTGAGTCTTTATGTCTGATGGACTGCTTATTCAGGTAGTAATGAGATTTGTGAATATAATTTACGGAAATTTCGATTAGTCATTCGATTTGTAACTAAATCTGAAGGATGACTTGGGTTTTACCAGTTTGACATGAGTTATAGTGCGCTGTTTGATGGATGGAAGCGACCTTCAAGATGCATTTTAATGACTTCATCTAAGGAAGTCTGATTTTAGCCTTTCAACCCCCTCAATAAGGCTAGAGAGTGTATATAAGCCATTTTGCATCAAATCAGTCAAACAATAGTCAAAAGAAGACCCACATCTACCCAACCTTAGTTCCCAACCTCGAAAATGCGCCAATGCCTTTCCACAACCCCAAATAACCTTCCAAAACTCTTCAAAAAAAAATTAGGAGATATTAAATTATAAATTTAAAGTCGAAGTCAATTCGAGATAAGGGAAGCTCTCATGTCTTGTGTTATGCACAAGTCAAACAGATATGAAAAGGAGAAATGTCAAAATACCACATATGATGTTTTTATCTTATATCAAAATAAAATAAAAAGACACAAGAGAACGAGAAGGAAAAATAAGTTAAAACCATTATCATGTCATAAAAATAAAAGGACAAGAGTCGTGTCGGCAGTTGTTTTGCCGGACTCTAAATTCATTTCAATTGCCTCAATTCTTTTGTTGTGTTTCATTTCCAAATGACTCTCATTTAAATAATATCAATATGTGCATTAAAAAGTATGCGGCATTACATTACATGTAACTACAATAATTATGTATAATTTCACACTTACCTGAAAAAGCAGCACAAAAAAACGAACTTTTCAGCATAATTTATTGCTACAAATTTTTCTTTTTCCTCCTGCAAAATAAAATATTTCTCTGTTGAAAGGAAATTCAATTCAAGAAGTTGAAAAGAAAAATCTATGTATGTTATACGTCTATGTCTTGTACATTATTTAATTTAATTTCACGTCTCACGCTTTTTGATGTTTCACTTTATTACTTTTATTTATTTTCGCATTTAACATTAAGCAACATGAGGAGCGACAACGTGAAAAATTCTCTACGGTTTGTTAAGAATGCGATGGTATTTAAAATTTAAAATGGGGGAATTTTGGGAATTGTTGGAATTAATCACTGAATTAAGATCATTACTCTTTTGAAGCTACAAACCTGTGATTTGTCTCGATTTAATTTCAACTAGAGTTCTGACATTTTTCAATTAATTCCTCTTAAATCTTGCATTTTTTTATAAATTCTTGACTGAGTTATTCATTGACAATTATAGAACTGCTCACGGATATGTCAAACACAGCACTTAGACTTAAACTTTACAAAAAAGCGACAAACAGATTAAATCCTACGAAATTAGACTGCTTACTACGTTTATTAATTATTGAGACTACTAAGATTAAATTTATAGTTCAAAAATCAAGTTTTGTGTACTGAGGAGACAAAATAAAGATTAGGTCACCTCGGTAAAGTAAAAATCCGTGTAAAACTATAATTATATCCCTTCAGTAGTCAAAATTCTATCAGCTAGGTAAACTTTTATTACCTCAGAACCACCAGAACACACAAGAAACTGAATCCTTTAACCAAAAAAGAATTTTCCCATTCCCACAATCATTTCAGTCCCAAAAGAATTCCCCAAATAAGTCAACAAACATTTAAAGTTCAATTTATTTAATTAGGTGCTTCAAATTGCTTCTCAAAATTTTTTTAAAGACTATAATTTGAAACTTGAGTTTCAATTTAAAATTTTTATGGCCGTTATTAAGTGAATAAACCTTGACTAAACATAAGCAAATAAAAATAAAATTAAAAGAAATGAAAATGTGAAAAAGAGAGCCTTTTATTGTTAAATTAAATTTAATCACCTGTCAACGACAACTTTATATGTGCTAAGAACGACTGCTTTGTGATCTGGAGTTAGCTGTTTATGATTGTTATGCCAAAGTACACAAGAACATTTTTGTCATAAATTTAATTTTACTGCATAAATTCCATTTATAACCTTTCATTTTAAAACTGTACTCACTTATAAGTTGCCAATTATAAATACGTTGTTTGTCCGTGCAGCAGAAGAAAAGAAGGGATTAGCGGAATGTCTGTTTATTAACGCACGTACAAAACAACAATCGATATTATAAAATGCAGGTGCCGAAAATAAAAGGCATACACTTAAATAAGAATGTTAAAGATATCCATAAAAAACAAACTGATGTTCATTTCAATTTTTATAATATTTCTTGCTGCCTTTTCCTTTTATATTATTATTTTTTATTTTTGTGGATTAAAAAAGGCACGCTAATATAAATTAATATCGATTAAAACATTTTACATAGCTGTACAATGAATGAATGGAATGGATATGAATGAACGAAAGGAAAACACAGAAATGTGTTGCAGCTAATTTAAAATCTCATAATGTTCATTGTATATTATTAACAATGTCGCAATTATAAATTTTTTACTTAGTTAATTTCATTAATTCAAATAAAATGTAAGTAAGCAGTAAGCAAGCATGTAGCTAAGTAGTATTAAAACTGTTTTTCCTTTTTAAAAGCTATTTTATGGTTATTAGCTTTATAAGTGCACATGCTCAACTATATAATTTACCATTAACTGATTGACTTAAATTTGTCGCTCCTTCCATGTCGCTCTTGCTGAACATTCATTGACAGTGAAGGAGAAGATAATGTATGAGACACGAGGAGGTCTCGACGAAATTCAGTTGATTGTGGATTTTTCTGTATTCCTTACTTTTCAAAATTATAACGACAATTTTTTAAAAAATTGAAACCTTCGTTAAGTTTCGTTCAAATTTTCAAATTCAAAAAAGCCGTTAAATATTCAAATTTCTAAAAACCGTTAAATTTTTTCTCTATTATCTCGTCCCAATCCACAACAAGATAGAAAAAGTATGTAAAATAAGAGACTTAACTTTCATGAATTAACGAAACAAGCATTACAAAATGTAAGCAAATAACATCAATTGGAGGATATGGCGTCATGAAATTTCTTCCTCACTTTTTAATCGTGATTAATGCAAAGCCGTTAAAATGCATACTTGCTACTTAAACTCTTTTATTTACATTACTCTCGTTTGTTCATGTTTACTGTAGAGTTGCTCTTTTTAATATCATTTCAATTAAATAAATATAATTTACTGATATTGCTTTAGTCAATTTGCGTGTACACCAGAATTGTGAGTGCCTTAAAAACGCAACTACATTGCTGATATTATTATTATTATTGCTTTTCATTCCTCTTTTCTCTCTTGCTCTACAACAGCTCACTGAATTAATTTCTTTTTGGCTCTTGTTGTGCTGTTAATGAATTAACAACCCGAGAATGGGTAAAATGTGAATGTGTAATGTACACATTGAGGAAGAATTTAATGCAATAATAATATTACAGGTTGATTGCGCGCTTTCATTGCAATTTGAATTCGCAATATTAATTCAATTAAGTAACAAATGCTTTTTAAATTGGTATAGTTGGATCTACATAGATGGATGAAGTCAGCAATGTTAAATTGGTCAATTATTGATTGCAAATTTTTAACGGTTTTTATGAATTTGAATTTAGTAAAATTTTGCAATCTTTTAAATATTTTGCAACCGTTAAAAATGCTGAAACTTAATTTGCAATTTTGACTAAAAGTTTTGATCTTAAAGCCTCTTAAAACATGCAATCAGACAACAATCAAATCAATCATCAAAACCAAGCACAAAAGGTTATTGAAAATGCAGAAAATGCACCGAAACAAGCTTATTTGCTTACAAACCCGTTAACTTTTCATATTAATAATTTGATTAAGATATTATCGATTATATTATTCCATAAATCTTCACCGAAATGTAAATCGATTGTTAAAGACTTCCAAATATTATCATTATGATTATTTGAATGATTTATATATCCAAATATTTAACGAAGAGAAACAAATTCTTGTTGATTTAATAGCTCATAAATTTATAAACTGTCGGAAAATGCCACCAGAAAATGACAATCATATTCGTCCATATATTCTGGCATTTGGCTACTAAAATAAAAATTTGTTTATACAACAAAATAAGATAATTCTCTCATTCTTATGGTAAAAAAAATATAAAATCTTGTTCCCAAATGACAATAAAAGGTTTGAAATTCGGTAAAAAGCACAAAAAAGTAATAATCATAAGCCCGATAATAAATTCGTAAAGGCCACAGCACAAGAAAAGAAGTGAGATAGAGACACAGAGGTAGCATGAGGGGAGCACAAAGCACATTACTTTCTTGATTCATATGTTAATTTTTAATCCGATTTTAATGACATTATAGTTGTACGATTATATTAAATATCTTTTTGCTCTGCATGCAACACTAACACAGCTGATAATTCCTTCTGTAAGTTATGTTTTTGTTAACAAATAAGTAAATTACCAAAAACACGACTTTGAGTCTAAAAATTAATAACTTTCATTCTTATTTAAGCAATCTGTATGCAAATATCTATCTGTCTATCTTTCCAACAAGACACATACATATGACTACATTCAGCATACGGTATGTGTCTCAAGACAAGGTAGAAAGGAGAAAAATATCTATGCATATTATGGCTTTTAAAATATGATTTATTTACTACATCGAAATAAATTAACAAATAGTAAGATTTTAATACCTTAATAATATTAATACTATGTGTATACTACCAGCTACCATTTTCATAAATTTTAAATAAAATTATATTTTATTGGCTTCTCAAAGCGAGTCTCGTACAAGTAATAAAAACTTTGATATCAAAATTATATTATAAATCTTTTCTCTAACGTGATCTAAAACACGTTTAAGAAATTTCATCTCTTTATCTTTTTCAATCCCACTTTTATTGTGGGAAATGGCTCGAAAGGTCCTCGTTTTGTCTAGTCGTGGATGGCTTCTCTTTTGGAATTGAAAGGATATTGGGATAGGTACATGGGAATACTTGGATATGAATGATACCTGAAGTAAAGAAGGCATCTAAGTTCAATTGACTAGGCCAAATGGCAGGAAGAGCAGGTCAAATCGATCGGATATGAAGACTTTTACAGTTGCGGGTTTAATTCTCATTGAATCTTCGACTTGTTCTGTTAAATTCTAGAAAGGCATAAGTTGAGGTGATAGCTACAAAATCTGAAAAAATGAAACTTACCTTAGTTTTAAAAAAGACCTTGTATTAACCTAGAACTAAGGCTGGAGGTACCCAGCATCCTTTCGTATATTTTTCTCTTTTCTGGTTTGATGAACTAGAATATGTTTTAACGTTTTCTTATTTTAGCACACAAATCTAGACCTACAGATCTTAGTATAAAGTTAACCACTTCTTTGATGGCATTACTACCAGTAGCATTCTAAAAGAAGCTATGATCTTCGTTTTCAGTAAAGTTGATGCTAAAAAGAACTCTTCATAAATGACATCATGGGTGGGGGGGCTTGAACTATAAAGCCGACGCTGACATAAATATTCACACTGTGTCATAGGAAGCCTCACCGAGCTTCCCTTAGCTCAACTTCTCAAAGTTGTGTCCCCAGAAAAATGCGCCAAAGTCCTCAAACGATCAATAAAGTAGCCTTCGTTCTAAATTATATTGGATAAAAATATATATACAGATACCCAATAATAAAATAAAATATAATAAAGAGAGAAAGAAAAGATTTTCATTTATGTTATTTTATATGAGCGAGATAATGTGAAATAAAATTTTTTATACTACATATGAATCACAACATAAATATGAAATATTTGCGCATTTAAGATGTGAGAAAGAGCGCTTAAAAGAAATTTGATATTCATCCATAAGCTGTAACATCATGTTCATTAATTATCAATCTACATGATAAATATAATGGCTGTATGTATCGGTGAAGTGACGATGACGATGATTTTTCATAAATTTCTTTCTTCATTCATTTAATATAAAAAATGATCATAAGTGATTAAGAATGTGATACAAAAAGTCTTGTGCATGAGTCTTGTCTATCTAAGCAGGAAACTGAGTTACAAAAATATTCAATTAGGCTGCGTGAATTCAAATTCATTCAATTCTAATTTTAATAATCATTACAACAACCTTACCGAAGCAAGCAGTCATGATAGAAATACAAGAGCGATTCATTCACGAATTGTAATCGTTATTAATGACTCCTTAAAAGTTTTAACGAGATTTTATATTTTCATTTCTGTCGAAATCCCAAAAATGGTTTTTAGACTAATGCAAGCTGTATTTGTTGTACTATTTATTTTATTATTATTGTTATTATAAATACACACATAGTCAATAATATTTTTCAAGATTAATTCTGTAAATAAATACTGTAGCGGAGAAGAGAGGAATTTTGTTTTATTTCCAACACACAACAGTAAGGCTGGAAGGACAATGGGTTTTGAGACCTTCCTTTCCTCAACTGTATCTCTCTGTATGTTCAGTTTGTGATTCAATTCAGATCAATAAATAATATTTGTTTTGTAAACCATTATTGTTAATGCTCTAAAAATAACTCTAAATAATTGATTATAAATTTAACTTTGGCTTTTCTTTTTAAAACGATTTAAGGATTTTTTTCTCTTCTCTCTCTTCCTCTGCTATGCTTTGTGTGTCATATTTTCATTATTCTTGTTGTTTACTTACTTCATTCTATGTGTGCGTTTTTGCCACACAACAAATCTCATTTAATGATTATTGATTTGCTTTTCTGTGGCCTTTACATGTAATTTATCATAAGAAGACTTAATATCTTTGTTTCATTTTTTCGTTTCTGTTTTTCTTCCGATCCCTTACGGAAATTTGCTTTTGTCTGCAGAATTCCATATGGATTTCTTGCTTGAATGTCCAATTTTTGTTATTTTAGTCTTTTATTTTTGATATTTGCTTGGAAAATTTGCAAAGATCCAGTTCCTGGATGTTAATTTTTTGAATTTCAGAATTTTTACGCATTTTTATCCAAATCAAAACTAGTTTTAGCAATAAATTAATTTTTGAGATAAATTATTACTAATCAAACTTATTTTATGCTAGTTAATGTCTTGAAAATTGATTTAAACATTTTTCTAAAACTATGTTGCTTGTGCTTGAATAATTCTTGTCACTGAGGAGAAAGTCCATGAGAAAATTACAAAACCTAATCTATTTCAAATATCTAAAATACGTTATTTTTCAATTTCAACAGAAATTAATCAGAGTAAAGTATTTAATACAGTAAGCATTCCTATATCGTGTTAAGGTTCCAGATTAACAAAACGTTACAAAGTATCAGCGTACAAGAAAAAAAGTGAAATAATTTCAAGGGAATATGTAACATACATGCATAAGTAATGCAAAGAGCATAAACAAGAAGCCTTAGAAGCGCATGAAAATTTGTTATGTCGAAGCGACTACGATGTCTTGTGTGTTTAAAGAGTTAAGTTCTTTCAATTCTCTTCCTTCTTTCTACTCGAATTAAAATAACATGAAAACTTAATCAAATTGTAGCAAGCATTCCATCGTTTCAAATTACCATGATACTTGAAGTGTATCAAAATATTGTACAATACAAGTTTTTTTTAACTACTATCATTTTCTATAATATGTACATTACATTTAACATTGTAGTCTCACATTCGCTCACTCACTCAATAATATATAGGATGGATATACATAAAATGAAATTTTTACACAGATTCAAGTGGTAGGAAAAAAAACGCTGAGAATCTAGTGAATGTAAAAAAGAACGATACTAGGTTACACACAAAAAAAAAGAATTTGCTTCGTATCAAAAAGCGCATGTGTAAAAATTTTTAACATGAAAAATCGGTGAAACAAGAGATTGTTTTGTATCAAATAATCGCATTGCTTTAAGTGTTTTTGTCTGTAGAATTTGTCTGATACGCTCTGCTCATGACTCTAGATGCTAGCGAAGCTGAGGAAAAAAAACACACAAATATATATATAAAATGGATGATTTTTTTTCTCATTTAACAAAAGCTTTTTTCTTTCCTTATTCCGTTGTTTTTTTTTTCTCGCTGCTTCACACTCTAGTTTTTAAGATAATTTAATAATATGAGTCTCCATTTTGCAATAACACAAATATTCGAATCACATTAATTTTCATCATGTATGAGGTTGAAGAAGAAAAAAAATGTGCAAATTGTTTGTCTTTTACAGCCATTAATGTGTTCCTTTCACTTCATATTTTAATGATGAAGAGAAATAACTAAACAGATAGGTAGACAGCATGCATACAACTGTTAAGGACGAGAGAATTAGTGAAAAAAGAGGGATGTTTAGTCTTTTTATTTTAATATTTGTATAGGACGAATCAGAAAACAAACATAGAGTTTGTAATGTTTTATTCTCACCTATTTCATCGTTAAATAGGCTCATAATACTATTATTTATAAACACAACATAGTGAAGAAGGAAAAAATATATAAAATATCAAATAATAAGGGGGAACGAATTGAGCTCTTCTCTCTCACTCGCTCCTCAAATGAAAATAATAATCATTAAGCTGGAACAATGTATTCACCAACAACAGAAGAAGAATTTGTTTAAATGTGGTTCCCGTTTTTTCATTTTATTTATTTCTTTTTTTCGTAAGTCTATAAAATATTTTTACGATGCACTTGGATGAAAAAAAATATGTCTGTATATATACACATATCAAAGAGCATAAATTTATTATTATTATTTTTTATTTTACTTCATTTATCTTCCTCATTCACTCTCTCACACATCGTCTATCAATAAATTCATAAGGGCGTTAGAGGTAGAGTTTTTAACTGAAAATTGAAATGGTGGAAACAGAGTTGCTGCTTTTTGGGTTCATTGAATGTGTTTATTGTTGCGAAATGTTGCACATTTGAAGTCAGTCTCTAGGGGTGCATTAGGATGTCATTTTGAAGCATGAAATGGGATTATTAGGAATTTTTGTTGGATTGTTTCTTTTAACGTTGTTTTCTACTAATTTTTGAGTTTCATGACATACATTTTTGATATCACAGTAAAATGATGCGCTAAATTCTTATAGGAATCGATTCCTCATCTATTCAGTGTTAGATCCTTAATAACCGATCACTAAGGTCCAATGGATGACAACATTAGTATTAACCGTTATTTTTTATAAATTCAAAACTGTTTCGAAAATATTTAGAAGTTGTAAATTTTTTAAATTTTCAAAAACCGTTAAATTTACATATGAAAATTTGTAACGGTCAAATTTTTTTTGAAAAAAATTACATTTTCGAAGTTTTGATTTCGAAGAATAAGAACCAATTTCGAAGAATAAGAACTGCTGTCGCCCAGTGGACTAAGGTACATGCCTAGGGTGACCAAATTTTTTCCGAGACAAATAGAGCAGGGGCGTAACGAGGGTCCATGGCGCCTCGGGAAAAAATTGAAAAAGCGCCCCCTAAACAAAATTTAGTTAATTTTATATCAAATCGCGAAAAATTTTTGGATTAAATAACAGATTTTTTTAGATTTTAGAGAAAAAAATGTAAACTTTTGTAAAATGTGTATCAATTTGTTTAAAATTTATTGAATTTTGCGCCCCCTAAACCGCGGCGCCCCGGGAGAATGCTCCACTTTACCCACCCTTGTTACGCCCCTGAAATAGAGGACAATTTATGACATATTTTTCTAATAGTAAATTTTAAACTGTAGTCTACAAAAGGAGAGCAAAATCTTCATGTCCATCTAGCTGTCTTTCGAAAGATGAACACCAAGCGGATGCCACCAAAAATTTAACCAACAGAACATCCAACCCAAAAATCAGTAGGTTGGTGTTGAAGTAATTAGGTGATCGAGTGATTAAAGTTCACATATCTGCAAAAAGTATTTACAAATTTGATGGAAAAAGATGTAATCTTATTTTTAAATTTCAAAATTATCGATTTTCATAAAGAATATTGTTATTTTTTGTACAATTAAATAAGACTTGACTGAGCGTTGCTCTCAATTTCCAAGAATCAATTTTTACGACTGGAATTTAAAGTCATCATAACAATTCTCAAATAAAATTTCCATATAAATTCACATAGGTTAGCCCACCTTACATTCATAACTTTCCAAAACAAATTCATTGTCACGCTATCCGCGTCCTAAAAAAGCAAACAATCATAAGCTTATCTTGATCAAAATCAATTTTTTTACATATTTAAATATTGGCTGAAAACAATGGCCATTTATCGTTTCAATCTAAACAATTTCTCAAAAAAAAATGAAAATATTTATATGAAAAATACACGCAGAACTGATTCGAATAGTTTCTCGCAAAATTTCCAATTTTCGAGGTTAATTTTGCATAAAATTTAATTCAATAAAATTTTCACGTGCTTATTTTACAGCCATAAATTGAGTAAATCAACCCTGACTAGAACTTTCAACTAAAAATTATGCAATGATGGTTGGAAATCGATGGAAAGCAATATCAATTGCTACCAACATTGAAAAATAATAAAATATGACCTATGCACACATATTGACTTCTGCATAGAACTAAGTTTATCTATTTTATGGATCCTGTTCTTATTCACATTTTTTAAAATAAAAAAAAACTATATTGCGTACATATTAAATAAATTTTTTTATTCTTTCCAAACATGTCTGAACATAAATTTTTATGTTATTCATATTATGAATAAGACCCATGTTTTATTTAGCTGCAGCTCTCCATCTCTCTCTATATATTGTTACCGTTGTTCTACATATTATTAACAGTATAGTTGAAAAAAATAATAAAAAAGAAATATAATCCGATAAAAAGCAGCTAGCGAAAGAAGGGCAAGGCGTGGTTATTGTACTAACGTGCCAAGGGTTGTATTCCATTATATGAACTTTAAATTAACTTTTTACAGTAAATAGTTTTGTCTAGAGATAATCACCATCAAACAATAATATGGAAGTGAAACGAAAAATTACATTTATTCATGCCAAAGCAAGTAAAGTCGGGTCTTAATTTAATTCCTTTATTTTCAAATTCCTTCCCAAGTTTAGTCAGTTATTTAGCTGCTCTACTATGTTGCTTTGTTGTGAATGCCAAAAAATAACATATTTTTGTGACTTGCTTAATAGATCTTGTTTTGTGAGCATCAAAAGTTGTCAATACCTTTTTTTCAACTGTAAAAGGACCGTAAAAAGAACAACAACGCTTGCTTGCTAATCGGCTTAGATGGATTTTTATTATTCGAATGTCACTTTTTTTCCTCCGAATCTAGCAAAACATGGAATTGTAGCAAATTTATATGTCATTCTTTGTATGTATCTACACATGCACGCATATATGAATCTTTTGATAAATTGATTGAAAAAAGTAATAATAATAATATTCACAACAAGAGCAGTGTCCCTATGGAGAGAGAAAGATGAGAGGACGATAGAAAGATTTACTTTTCATGATAACAATGAGCACCGAATTATGAAATGTGCAAATATTGATGTTGCTCTTTTCTTTCATTCAGAACGAATTTATTATTAGTTTGTTCTCGGGAATTATTGAGTTTTGAAGCGGGAATGTCATGAATTTTATGCTCACCATGTGCCATTGTGCTTGATTTTGGTATTTTTGAAATATTTTTGATTTATTCTTAAATTTCATACCGAGATGACAGAATTTCATCCTCTCGGAAACAAATTGGATTCAATTTTAGGTTATATCCACTCAGAAATTGTTTTGATCAAAGAGATTCTGTTGTCTCGGAAGAAAAAACGTTGAAAATTTGATCATCTAGGAAATTTCTGATTAAATTTCTAGAAAATTATTCTGTTGTCAGTTTTAAGTCAAAAGTATCTAAATAGTTTTCATTTTGATTCCTTCAATAACAATTTACTTTTGATCTCGAACAAAAATATTCTGAAAAAAACTCATAACCCTGCAGAACCCCCAAATTTATGCATAAAACATAAAAAGGAAATAGAAACGAGAAAGACAGAAAGATTCGTAGTGAAAGGTCCCTTGTCATATATTTTTATTAGCTACAGTAACTTATTTAATCAGCTTAAAAATGGAAAAGAACATTAAATAAGTATAGTGTGAATTATGAAGATAAGTCTCTGAAACCAAAACATACAACAAGAGTAATAACAAATAATAATAATACGGACAGAAACACACACAAAAAGATAGAGAGATGTGAGGAGATCTACCAGAGCACACACATTTTGCAATTCTATTGAAGGCATCATGTTGAAATAGAAAAGCGAGAAGTGAAAAAAAGATCATTTAACGCTCAAATTGAATTCACTATGCATGAAATGAAATGTTTTATGATTCTATGTGAAAAGTTGATGACAGTCGAGAAGAGGAGAGGAGAAGAAGAAGAAAGCAAAGCTTTAAAAACTCAATATGAAGCGAAAAAAGAGATTGAATTTATAAATATTGACACAGATGGTAGAGATTTTTTTTTTATTTTGACTCATCTATCGTTCACTTCTTTCCTCTCACTTTACTTTGATTGTGCTATCCTATATCTAAATTTTTTTTTTCTTCATACATCTCATTAGATGACGATGATGGCTTGCTTGCTTGCTTACTTGTCGGGTTGTTTTTTGTATTCTTTATAGATATCTAAGTATATGATGCTCTCCTTCTTATATTGAATGGGAATATTGAATGTTTTCGTTTTACACACTTAAAACACATCATCAATATCATATAGACAGAAAAAAATACACTTTGATTTGATCAATATTTGCAAAGCTCTAAGCATGGAAAGATACTTTTGTGCTGTGTGTATGTTTAATTTATATACTCAATCGACTTTCTCATTTGCCGCCTCATTTTATTATTATTATTTCTTCTAAAGTGATTTTTGCCATTCCGGTGCCTTTTTTGTCTTTTTTTGCTCCTCTTATTCCTTTCCTTCGTCATCCATCGGATAGGTTTAGAGAGGTATTTATACGATTTATTTAAATTTAATTTTTTCGGATGTATTATTTGACATTTCAAAAAATAATTTTTGACACACGTAAAGTGATTTTCTTTCTTTTCGGCAAAAATTTATTTGGATAGATCGATAGATATGAATATTGATTGAACTAGAGGTGATACACATTACTGAAATACGCCGACAAAAAGATGAAAATCATTTTCTATTTATTCTTAATATCTATACACATATGTATTTTTAATCATTTAATAAAACATTTAATTTTGTCTCCTTCACTTCTTTCTCATCCGTGACTCTTTTGCTATTGATGTTAAGGGCTTCGGTGATTGGGTGTCGAGTGCCAGTGATGAAGACCTTTTGTTGAATTTGTCTGAAATTTAACTTTAAGGCTTGTTTTCACACATTTTATGGACAGGCTCTCGAGTTTTGATTTAAAATCTGTTGCTGGTTGCTCAGTCATGCTGCCCATTTTTAAACTAAATTTTTAGACCCTCCTTCTCTTTCGCCATTGAAATTATTATAGATGAGCAACCCCCTAACCCTGAAATTTTGTGTGATAGGTGATCAGCCTTTTTAGATATTAAGTAATCCAAAATTGAGGAGAGGGATTGGGGAAGACGAGAAAGTCAGGCTTATAATTCATAAGTATTGTTATTTAAAGGGACAGTGAAAAAATTATTTTCAAAATCCAAAAATCCGTTAAAAATTAATCACGTGTTTATAGGTGTCATGCCTTTTACTCTCATCCACGCCGATATGTTAAATATATTCAGAAATAAATGTTGTTGTTATAATATTATAAATATTGTGTATATTGTGTTATATGTTGGTAAATGTACCTTTATCGTTTGGTGTCAATTTTCAACTGATGATTGACTTAATTCTTTTGTTCTTTCCCGCTTCTCTCCTAGCCTTTTTTGGCTTTTTCGAAATGTGTTTAAGAAACGACATGGAGAGAGAAAGACAGAAAAAGCATCATCAACATCATCATCATCCCAAAACCCAACCAAACAGCAAGCATAAGTAAATAATACACAACCTATCGATAATACAGAAGAGTTAGTCAATTAAAGATATATGTAGAGAACTCCATGTCATTCTTCTTGTCTATAAGTAAACTCAATCATATATAACAACGTTTATTCAATGGATTTAAATGAGTTCATTAGTGTTCTCAAATTTCCATTTAACCGCTTACATGCATATTCGATTGGAAATGAAGCGAAAGAAGTAAGGAGAAAAAGAAGGGAAAAATGTAATGTCATTATGAATACATTACTACCTACATATCTGTGTGTATTTAATGCTCTTAATTCCATACACGATGATATGCTTAATAATTTGTAACCTTAAAAAATCACTGGCTATTTATAGTTGTTAACTAGAAATGCAGTCTACCGATTATAGACATACTGTCAATTTGTATTAAATTTTATATTTATTTAATATATGAAAATGATAACAACAATTAGGTACATACTCCTTTTCTAACTTCCCATACACGCTCGATAACAACACCGATCACTCATTGATAACATGGCAAAATTAACATGATTTCTTTTCAACAAACAACAGTAATTTTTACGTCTCTTGTTTGACTAACGATAAGTCACTTAATGTTCACAAATATGTATTCATATTTGAACAGCAATCATTGATAATGTCGATTCGAAATAAATAAAAAAAACATCAAAGAAACCAGCTCTCAACTTAATTATTGAATGAAAAGTTATTAATTAGTTTTTTGTTACGCATTCAGACAGTCGTTAATGATAATTATAATGTATGTCGATTAGATTCTGATTTTTTTTGTTCATGACGGCAGTACTTGAGATTACTCGAAATGTGTTTTCATGTCATTTTTAATAATGTATTTCTTATTTTATTTCCTTTACAGAGCAATGTCTCATCAACCTCAGCACCCTCATCTCCACCACCAGTTCCGATATCAGCATCGACAGCAAACACAGTGCCGCCGGGCGCACGAAGTTCATCACCATGTTCGGCCACATCAAACGGTCCACCGAGTTCACGTTGCTGCGATACTGGACGACCTCTGTTTACAGACCCAATCACAGGTCAAACAGTGTGTTCCTGTCAATACGATCAATCGATTATTAATTACCAAAGACTAGCAAGTGGAATTGCTCCACCATTATCAATGTATAGTTCACCATATTCAGCGGAGACGATGGCAGCGTATTTTCCTGCTCTGAGTAGTGATCAGCCACAATTTTATCCGAATCCAGTAAGTATTCTCCATGCATTATCATTTCTCCAACATGCTCTCTCATCATGTCACTACACTTAATGACCTCAAACTAGTTTACCATTTTTACATGTGTCTACATTTTTCAACATTTTTATGATAACTCTATTTGCTTCTACGTACTGCTAAAAAGGAATGAAGTGTATTTTATACGACTGATGCTTGCTGCTATTGCCACCACTTTTTTTTTCTCCATTTTCAACCAACTTTTTTTTCTGCCGATGCCTGCAAAAATAAATTTTAATAAAAACGACATGGATAGTTATTCTGTTGAACAATCAACTCTCCTGAGGTTATCTCTTACTGCTATAGTGATGCTACTAGCAGCTAGAAACGACGAATAAAAATTGCAAACATCATGAAAGAGAGATATGGAATGTCGAGTTTATGCAAATGCGAATAAAATCATAAAATTTATACCAAGCCATGCAATAACATTTTCTATTTCATGTGCAATCTCTTTTCAACTGAAGTGATGGTATTTGTTGCCAACTAACTCTCTCATTCACTCGCAACACACAAAATGTGTCATGTTTTTATAGCAATTTTTTTTCCTCTTCTATTTTTCCGTCTGAATTCTATGGCGTAGATATTGTGTGCATTATAAAGTGATATTGTGTACTTTCAATACATATTTGGTTTTAAGAGAAAATTGATGAAAAAAAAGAATGTGACTTGATGGTGATGGGGAATAGGAGAGTGAAGGAATTAAAACTTGGTTGCGCTGAAATGCGACGTATTTTGAAAAATGAACTAGTATGAAGATCATAAGCGTGCTTGCTGTGAGCGACTCTTGTGCATTTTTTAGCTTTGAATTATGCTAAGCTCAGCTTCATTTGGCGTCATAAATGTCCTAGTGTCACCTTATCTAATACCATAGACAGAAAGTCAGACACCCAGAAAGACAAAATGATTGCTATCGTGGATTTATTTCTAAAACTACAAATAAAAAGCCATAATAGACAACAGAACTGAGTAGTTGCAGCGACTCTACATCTGCACAAAACATATAATAGCATAGATAGAGACATGTAGCGACAAGAAACTAATAAAAATTGAGAATGATGTCTGATGTCAAACATGAAATGTAATTTCGCCGAAAAATTTTTATAATACACGACGAGATGCAAGCAGCAACAGCAGCAATAGCAATATTATTGAAACTTCACTGTGTGATCACGTAAAAAATGCCTTCGCTGTGTTCAAATTCGATTCCTTTATTATTTTTACATTGTGAACATGTGAACATGTTTACATTGATGAAACATACATATACACATATGAATGTATAACTGAGCCCTCCAACTTCAACTTTGCATCTCCAAAACCATGTCATACAAATTTCAACTATTTGCCATAACATTCAGAAATTTGCCATGCATACGCTTTCTACTTTCTAACATATAGATATCTTGTTCATATCAGTGAATAAATGAACATACGAACGACAGACAATTCCCTTAAGGCACTTTTTGGAATTTTATTTCATTTCATGACTTGGTTGTAGCATGAACATGTTTACATAAAAGTGTGTTTCTTTCTCTCGTTACACGAATAGATTTTTTTTTTATTCATCATCATCGTCATGTAACTGACTCTTTTTTGCCAAAAAAGAATAATATTTGTGTATGTACCAGAAAAAAGCACGAAAGGATTTGACTTTGAAATTAAAATTTTCCTTATTGTGATTTCTTCATGTTCACAAGCAGTGTAACAACATTAGTGATCAAACATTATGACAGTTTGGAAAATCAATACATATTGCTTTAGGATTAACCTGTCCCGAGCTGTATGCTGTATGTGGTGTCGATCTTTTGGTAACTAATAGCTTTAGAGTTGACTCATCTTAGGGTATTGCTAATAGACACATTTTTTCCATGATGGCCTAGTGACAGCCACATGATGTCCATGTAATGACTTTTACAGCATGTTCACCAAAAATTCACCAAAAATTCGTGTTTATCAGAAAAGAACCAAAAATAGACTAAATTGAACCTGTTTTAAAAGATTTAGTAAAAATCAATAAGAACTGAGATGGCGCCAAATTTAGGACCTTATCTCCAAAAATCTACATCCACAACCACAAATTCAGATGAAAAAATTAAGCTTGAAGTCTGAAATTCCCTAGAGTGCTCTCAATTTAATCGCTTTAACATCCATTTACGGCTCGGTCACCATTTCAACATTCTTCACCGATGACAGGATCAGTTGCAATGAAAAGAATCAGGCATGCTCACACATAAATTATGATTCAATAAAAATTCTTATGTTTCTATAATGTGTGTGATGTAATATTGAAATAAATGTAAAGATTCTTATAATAATCATATAAACACACATGAAATGAAATTCATCATCGGATTAAAAATTAAACACACAGCGCTCCCTTTCAATTCACTCCTTTTTTCTTCATCCTCATTCTCATTGCCATCAACAGCAGCATCATCATCCAATTTTCTGTAAAAAAATAATAAAACACATTTCATTCAAGCGAGAATAAAGTAAAAAGTGAAGTGAAATTAAACACAAGATTTTAAGTTAAATATGAAGGAATACAATTCACAAATAAGAATTTGCCATTGCTGTTGCTGCTGTTTGCATGAATAAAAGGCTGAATTGTCACACACAATGTTATTTTATAGTTATTTCAAATTTAACTTTAATATGAGATTATGATTATATTATTAATGTTATTCTATATTGAAAATACAATGACTTAATAGCGAGTTATATCACTGATTTTATTCTCTCACACTCATCGTACATATATGTACATCCAAACGTGTATTCATCCATAGTCGCCGTCGTCTTTTATACGATTTAACTGATAATGTTGAAAATTGAAAATTGAAGAAGCTTGTTTTTATTTATTTATATCTTCTCTCTTGTTTCTTATTATTATACTTAATTTACCTCTTATGGATGTTTGTTATTGCTGCTATTTTTATTGTTATTAGCGTTATAATATAGCTATTATGCACCTAAATGTATACGAATGAAATATGGTGCGACATTATTATGTATGCCTTAAGACGGTGAGAATGTGGCTTCTATCTGGAGATTCAGGCGCATTTATTCGGTAGTCACATCTCAGAGCTTGTATATTTTGAGTTTTTGAAATTGAAATCAGATTTATTTGGCAGTTTTAACTGATTTTCAAGATTTGAATTCTCAAAGTTCAAAAGATGTTGAAATTCAAATTTTAAAAGTCAGTTATATTTTTTATGAAAAATTAATGTTAAAAACTCATAGTAAACTGGCTAGAATTCCAGCCAATACGACTAAGTGCACTTGAAAAACAATTTTCCTGAGCAATAACAGTTTAAAATATATACAGCGAAACTATATCTTGCCAACAAGCTATTTCTTCTCTTTCAATAATTTGTTGATTTCATATTTACGCTTTTCAATTAATTTTTATTAAAGAGAAGAAGAAAAAAATTGAAGAAGAAAAAATTTATGTGTGTGGATAATATACAACAATATACACAATATGTTATAAGAAGCACACAAGAGGAGAGGAACATGATACAAACTTTTAAATCAGTTGTTATTTGTCAATGTGAATTAAAAGTCGTGTTTTTTCCATTCAAATACTTTGAGTCTCATATTCTCTCATATCTCTCCATCTCGCTTCCCTTTACCACATTATGGCTATTAGCTTTTCATGAGGCCGGTATTATATGAATTTAATGATTCATTGAGCTCACCCGAGAAACCGATTGAAATCATATATAACAATTCAGTAATGTTTATAAAAAAGCTTCCATTGGATATAATAATAATAATACATATTATTTTATGATCAAATTCAATACATGAGAATGGAAAACAATAAAGCGTTATGTGTGGTCAAAAGTTTGATTTCATTTTTCTTTTTTCATTTTATTCAATTCAGCTTCAAAGGGAAAAAATGAAATGAATGTTATTATTATTACTTTTATTGTTATATTTTGGATACTATTAAAAAGCAGCTTATTATTAGGTGGGTGCATTGATTTCTGGGTATCATATTCTAATGACTATTTCTAATGGATTTCTTAAGTCGGATGGGAATTGAGAGCATATTATTTATCTTTTGATGCAGATCACAAATGACTTTTTTTTCTAGATAATGAAATTTTAAGACGGGGAGGGACCTAGTTTCAATAATAGTTTAGTCCTCTCTTCTTCATTAATAGTTCATGCCCCCCCTATCATGATTAAATAGTTTGCTAAGAGCCAAAATCATATTATGGGTTGAAGTGTCGTATTAGTTCAGAGACCAAGTGTATTGGTACTGAAAATTCAATACTAACTTCAGTTGGTCGAAGGTTCGAAACTCAGTAGAAGATTTGTCTAAATTTTAAATAATTAAGTTTTTTTAAATTAAAATTTGAGCTGTTCGAATCCCAACATTCACATATCAAGCAACAGTAAGACTCAAAAATGACCAGGTGGTTCCGTGTGGTTGACCTATCTCTGAATTTATCTGTTCATATGACTGTCATGTCATCACTGTGGGGGGTTGTTTGGATATTATGTAATTTCTGACCCTCTTCCTTAACAAATTTGGTTAGAAAACCGAAAAAAAATTAATATGAAATGTAAGAAAACCAGAGGTCCCTACCTCCCCCTAAGTGTTTCGTAATATCCGAACGAACCCTGTCATCGCCGTCAAGACGCCTTGGATATGCCACGTGGATGGATAAAGTTGGTGATAGAGTAACACAATGGCGTTCCCTCGATAATTTGGAGCTTAGTGCCCCTCAAGTATCCTTAAATCCACATAAAAACAGTTCTTAACTGCCCAAATTCCATCCGTAGTAACAATATACTGAAAAATGATCACAAAAAGTGTCCAAAATACCAAACCAACCCAATATATAATATTCAATCTGATGTTAAAGCGAAGAAAAATAGTAAAATTGTGTTCACAATAGCATGATTGCATTAATTTAGCCCCGAATGATGGAAGAAGAAAATTTATTATAATTAATGATGTAGTTGAATATTAGTTATAACAACAACAATAACAACATTTGAAAATTTATACAATCTCCTATATTTTATTTTACGATATCTAAATACAGCTCAAAAAAAGCTCAAAATTGGATAATGTTCTTTTGTGTGTTTTGAATCTTTTCATGAAACCTTAAATAAATAACAATAGCAATGCTAATGTTAATATTCACATTCCCTACCAGCAATATTACCCTTTCTCTCTCACACACTCTCTGTGAAGCTAGATGCATATGATTTATTTAATGGAAAATTGTTGCCAAAAAAACTTGTAGATAATGAAGTAATTAGTTAATATACTCATTAATTCTAACAATTCAATTAACATTTAACAAGATGCACTTGCATAAATTTTGAATATTTCTGTGCGTGTATTAAATTTTTTTTATTACCCAAATTCATGTACTGATTTTACTAATAATAATGTAATTAGCTGCATGCAAGCCTGTATTCGATAAGCTAAGCTTAGAATAGCTATGAACTTGTTCAAAACGAAATTTATTACTAGATTCTTGAATTATTTTATACACTCATTTCATTTTTATTGCTGTATAAAATAACAATTTAAAGAAAACAGTAAAAAATAAAGTAAAAACAAGTAAATGATGAAATATAAAATGTGAATGATAACGAAGTGTTTAATGTTGTGTTGTTTTATTCACTTATTCAATTAGCTTATATATTTCTCATTTCTGCACAAAGAAATGAGATTCAATTTTTTTTCTTATTCATCATCAAAAGTTCTCATTGATTGTAGAGGTCATCAGGTCGTATTCATTCTTGCTTCTTACTCCAAATACACATGTCGTTATCAACATGAACTGAAAAATTATTTTTTCCTTCGAAATTAAATGTTAATGTGACAAAAAATCATGTCTCGTGTCACATCTGTACGCTTCAAATATTATCAGCATATTTAAATTAATTTTCCTATCGCTCTCGCAACAAAATACATACTTTCTATTATCAGTGCTTTGAAAATGTTTCGCTTTCTTTAAAATAGACACGACATTTAATTAAATCAACATAATATTATTAATGATTCGTAAATCATCATGTTTACATTGTAATAAATTGCTTTGTTTGTTTCAATTTTTACAGGCTGCAGCCGGTTTAGACTTAAAAGAAAATTTAGCTGGAAGTCCATGGCCTTATCCTCCCGTTTATCCTGGCTACGATGCTGCTCTTGCTGGTTATCACTTTAATGGGTAAGTTTACACTTTTTTCATTAATTTTGTTGTTAAAAATACGGATAAAAGGACCAAGCACCATCTATCTTGATTCAGATCTAGGACAGACACAGGGTCATATATAAGATGTTTTTGTGGTTGGGGTTTTTCAAATCATGACTTGTTTTTTTGGGCTTTAAACAATATTGATTTTTCAAAAAATAATGGCGGGGTTATCCCATAACCCCCCCCCCCCCCATTGATACACCCCTTGACTATTGCCAAAATTTAAAAATCCTGATTACTCTGGATTTAGCCTGGAAACTTGGACCTTTGTAGCAAAATGGTATATAAACATTAATTGATTGAGTTATGGTTTGAGCTAGGACAGTCTCTGGATTAACACTTAACTCTGGTACCATTGAGCATTCTCTTAGTCTCTTACTGTTTACTTAAAAAATCGTAAACATTTTCTGAAATTCAGTAAATCATTCAGATATCAGAAAATTGTTGACTAACTTAATAGTCCATTATCGCTCGTTTAGTCCATGCATACAACTGATGTTCTGCCAAAATAAAAAAATTGCCACAAAAACACGAAAAATTAACCAAAAACCTCTCATTTATCTGCCAAACAAAAAAAAACCACCTAGCAATAATTTCAATTTCGACTTGATTGGGTTGGATTTACACGTAAATTTAAAATAAATTCCAAGATAATCTACAACAATTTTTATAAAACGTTGTAGTCGCATAAAAAATTAAGATAATCTTCACTTCACTCCTGTCGGCAAATGGATTTTAAAGCTTCATAGACAACGTTGTTTTTACTTCTGGGAACTTCAAAAGACAGCATTAAAAATTGATCTATCAAAACAAAGTAGCAGAAATAAAAAGGCTTGACATAAAAATTTATGAGAAAATTCCTGAAACAAGTATGATGATAATAACTCACATAAAATTAAACAAACAAGCTTACTAAATGAATGAAGGACACCGCTACCGAATTTAAAAGTTTAACATTAAAAAATTAAAATTCGTACAGATTTTAATGTTCCTTTTTATGGCCCTCTTAAATCTACAAATTTACTTCTCATACCTCAAAAAAAGAAAAGAAAAATGTCTTGATATGCTTGGCAAAATATTTTTTTGAGTAGCTGATATACTGTTGCCTGTCATTAAATATTTTATTTTATTTTTTTGTTAAAAACGATAATAAAAGATTATTCGAAGCTACATTTATCACTTTGTGATGACAAATCAAACACAAGAAAATTTGAAAACTTTCTTTAAGCAATCAGGGGGAGTGAGTAAAGCACATAAATGAGTCTTTGAGCAAATCTTTTTTTGTTTTCTACAATGTCTAATGATTGCTAAGTATTTTTTCATTAGCACACAAAAAATATATATCTCACCGCGAGCACGAAAGTCAAGAAGAAAGACAAACTAATGAACAAACAATTTTGTTAACAATAACATGAATTTTTTACACTACTCGCTAACGAAATTGTTAATGGTTATAGGATGATGCATGTGATGATTGATTAAATTTGTATAATCTTTAAAAATAGCTTAAAGCCGCCTAGTTTTCATGTATGTATGTAGAACATTCAACCCACCCGATTCGAAAAGATATTTTCCTTGCTCTATTTTACTCGAAGATATTTTTCTCGTTGTTATTTTATCAGAGTTGTTACGATTTCATCTGAATGGATGTAGGGCAAATATTTTAGTGAATGCTCTTTGATTTCAGTCAGTGACTTGATGTTCTTTTTATTATGTCATTTTATTTTCTTTTTTCTTGTTTTAAGTTTGCAAATTTGTATCAGAAATACTTTTAATTGTAAAATTTAATTGAATGAATAGGAACAACAGATGTATAGTTGAAATAGCTTCCTGTTCTGTTACAAGTTTTTTATCCGAAGCATATCAAACTTCTTCAGCCCTTCTTCTCAAAAAGTATAGCCAATGAAAAATTTTAGGGGTCCATGATGCTTTTAATCACCATACTTTATAATCAGTTTTCTCTTAATTAATTCTAAAAGACGTAACGTGATTTTGAAAAAATCGAGGAAGTGGACCCTTTGCCACCCATCCTATCCTTTAAATCACAAAAATAGTGCGAAACCCAACCCAAAACACAGAGTAAGCACCAGTTTTGTAGTAAGCACCACCTAAAAACCTAGATTCGATTCCAGGAAATGTTTATAAAGTGATACAAACAGGGGCGTATTCAGAGGGGGTTTTGGGGGTCAAATTTCATTACCTCTTAAAAACCATTAAAAGCCGTTAAAAGACAATTTCGAGCAAATTAGTATACATTTTCCAATTTTGAGATTTTAAAACCCCCCTCAAAAAAATCCTGGATACGCCCCTGGATACAAAATACCGTATAACTTTATTAGACCTAGTCAGATTGAACAACGTTTTTTGGGGGTCGAAAAAGTTTTTTCATTTTTTTCTAAAGTTTTTCTACCTTTTGTTGATTCTAATAATTTAACTACAAAGTAGAGCTTCGAAAATACGTTAAAATTTTTTTAAAAGAATGATTATTTTTCAAAAAAAAATTTTTCATTTAAAAATTTTTTAAAGAGGGGTCTGACCCTCTTGGTCCCCTCCCTGGCTACGCCTCTGAAAGACATCCCTCAAATCCCACTTAGATTCAGTAAACATCAAGCCCCGCCATGTACTCAACTCTGATTCCATTTTATTATATTTTTATTATTGAACTGAAGCAGTAGTAAAGACTGCATTGTTAAAAATCTTATTTAATGAACAATGTTCTTATGAAATACATATTTCTTTTATAATTTTGCAACAGCCAAGAAAAGGGGCAACAAAAAAACGTGTAAAGAAGCAATTTTTCTTTGCAACGCAAATTCAATTACCAGAAAAAATTGTTGCAGAGGCGTTTCAACTTAAACTTTGTATACATTTACATAAATACACAATGAGGTATTCAGACAGAGAACTTTATCTTGCATATTATCTCAAATTCATTACAAAGGAAATAAAAATGCGGTTGCAATTTGAATAAAGATATTATTGGAATATTGCCGTAAAGAAAAAAAAATAAGAGAGAACTACTTGATGTCTCAAGAAGTGTTTATACCCACACGATTGCGATTTCTCGTTGCCTTTTGCATGCTTCAAAAAAAATTTATTGAAATTGATGCGGATGCTTTCTCATTCTTATCATCAGAAATGATCTTTGTGCTTTTTTGTTGTTTTTTTTTGGAACTCGAAATGTCATTCCATAAAAAAATTCTGTTCCTTTTTTCATTTAATTCTACTAATGGATCTATACATTATTATCTCTCATTAAAAATGCAAAAGGAACAAATTTGATCCTTATACGCTATCTCTCACACCTGCGTATTTGGTTGCATTGTAAATATGTTTAAATGTGCACTTTTATCGCTTTCAAATACACACGCAGAGGACATAAAAAAAAGTTGAATTTTTAAACTGCATAAATTTTTTTGTCAATTGGACAATTTGCTCGGTACAATGTGTGTGAATTGTAACGGAACTGTTGCTCTAGAACATTTATTGCAATGGTCAACAATTTCGCATGCGAATAACATAAGCAGTAATAAATCAATTACTCGATTTTATACTTGTCAAGATTTATAAATACACGAGAGTTATGTATCAGTCAGGTCTAACATACCTACACAATTTAATTGATATAATAAAAACAAATTAAACGAGTTTATACGATATAAAATTATATTTACATTTATGAGGAGAGGAGATCAAGCAAAATTACGCATTCATGACAAATTGCTTGTGATCATCAAATGGTGTTTACACATAAGCAGTCACATTCATTCATACAATTTCATTTATTCAGTTCTCCGTTCATTCTTCTGTTCTCTATATAATACGCAGCAATCTCATAAATATCAACAATTTTTCGAATGAACAACAGGGTTGATATCTGTGATATATTTGGAACTACACAAAAAATCACAGAGACAGGAACATTACTTGAGTCACAGTCAGATCCTGATGATGTTCTTTACTCCACTGTGAAGTGTAGAGTGTCTACGAAACTTTTGAATCTAACGCTAGCTAAAGCCTCAAGCACAATGAGTTATTTACTCCACTGAGGTGCTTCTTTAGGAATATGTGGATTGCCAAGTATCACTAGGTCTACCAGGATTATACTTGCCTGGGTGATTCCAGAATATAGCTTGTTGAATTATATCTGTGGGTCTTTTCTTAATCTCAAACACAGTTAGTATCAGATTGTAGATTTCCATAGATTCTGAGCCATATTTGCATGTGATTCAGGCAAGAAACCTATGATTCTGCTCATGACTATACATATCGTCATGGATACCTTAGCACCAGGGGCGTATTCAGGGAGTTTTGGGGGTCAAAACCCCCACCTTTTTGGGAAAGTTTTTCAATTTGCTAAGGCTTTTTAAGAAAAAAATCCCAAAACCCCCTTCCATACAAAAATATTTCAAAACCCCTCCCTCGAAAAATTTCTGGCCTAGCACTTACCCAACTAACAACCCTGAGAAATAAAAATAATGTAAGCCAGAGAATGTCTTTCAAATTCATTACCGGAAATTTAAATACAAAACGTTGATCATTCAAAACGGAATAAATGTGAATAATCAAAATATTTTTGTGTGTCTATTAACACACAAGCAATATGAGAAATGTGTTGTGCGCCTCAAAAATGTGAAATTTTTTTTGTCTCTTAAAATTCTGGACACATAGCGTCATGACGTATTTTTAAGAGTCATTAAAATAGTTTAACGTACATGCCATCCAACTTTAACATTTTCAACAATATATCAATTTCATTCTCTCGTCTCACTGTCTCTCTCTCTCGTCTAATTAGACTGGTGTGATGTCAATTGTCATTTTTTATTGCCTTTCTCACATTTTATCTCTTTTGACGTTAATAATTTTTTAAGTGCAGCAATTTTGTTTGAAATTTTATTGAACGTTAATTCCTTTCCAATGAAAATAAAAATAAAAAATATTGGAATCGCTGACTGAGCAAAGAAAAATAAATAAAAATTCAAACTCAATTCCTTTCATTATTAAGCATTTATTCATATATGAATAACGACAAATGTCCTATGAATCTGCCACGAAAATTCAAACAGATGCTTTTTCCATTCCTGCATATTGCAAAAAACGATTGAAATGCATTTGAAAGTTCGAATTGTTAAAAAATGATCTATTGCTGTATATGCTGAGATGAGAATGAAAAAAAAGTGCATAAAAAATTTACTGCGACTATATGTATGTGCTTTCTATTTCTTCCGTGTGCAACATTTTCGAATGCATTGAAGTTAAAAACTGATTTTGACATTTTTTTAGAAATGAATGAATGAATGAGTAATCAATATATGCATTCACAATGTCTCCTGTCTTTTTTATTTTTTAAAAAACGAGCGATGAATGAAAAAATAAAATTCTTGCATTGCAGCGAGACTCTTTTTAAATTAATTAATTACCGCACCGAGAGAGAGTGGAAAAAATTGTCCATTTATGAAGCCAAACAAAGGAATGAGGAAGGTGGGGAGGACACCTCTTAATGTCTGGTCAGCTATTAAAACTCGCCACTGCCAGCAACCTCAAAGTTGCCCAAAATTATCGTATAAATAATAAAGTTCGTGCACATAATTGCAAATATGGTCGTTTGAGAAGCATCTGCTGAAAATTATCCAATTTTTCATGGTGTAAAAATTGTCCACAATAATAAAGCGAGGGAGTGAGTTAATTTCTCGTAAAAAAACTTTTTTTTTCGGCTACTGCTACAGCAGACCTTCAATGAATTTGTCTATGAATATGGAAAAAATCTGCTTTCATTGTTTTTTATTTTAAAATTTTTTTAAAACATTATTAAAGCCTTTTTGTGGCCTCAAACCACTAAACCAATTTTTTGTGGTAGATAACTGCTTTTCACATTTCATAAACATATCCTCAAAAATATGTAGCAACACTCTGTTTTTTTTGCAATGAATATTTGTTGTATGTGTACCTAATAGTTATTGCGGTTCTTTTATCTCTCCATTAATTTTCAATGAGAAAATTTCTTTAACAAAAAAATAATTTCTTTTTTGATAATTTTTCTTTACAGTTATCCGATGGACTTGAATGGAGCCAGGAGGAAGAATGCAACGCGTGAAACTACAAGCACGTTGAAAGCTTGGCTGAACGAGCACAAGAAGAATCCATATCCGACAAAGGGGGAGAAGATAATGTTGGCAATTATTACAAAAATGACACTAACACAAGTGTCTACGTGGTTTGCTAATGCACGGAGACGTCTGAAAAAGGAAAATAAGATGACTTGGGAACCGAGAAATCGCGTAGAAGATGATGATGTAAATTTAGATGATGACGATCATAAAAGCAATGATGATAAAGATCTGCTTGGTAAATAATTTATTTTTATTGTTGGACTTCTTTTATCTTTATTAAGTTTTTTCTTTCAAATTTATTATAACGTTTAGATTCTGGAACGGCATCAAGCGAAGATGGCGACAGACCATCACGAATGGATCTCATGGATCGTTCACAAGGCAATCATGGTGATTGGAATGAATCACGTAATGGTAGTGGTCCAAACTCACCTGACATATACGATCGTACTGGTAATCCACATCCGGCACATGCGATGTTCAATCCATCAGTTCTTAATTTACGACCTCCTCATCCCGGCGTATCGCCAACAAATCCACCGCAAACAGTGAGTGGCAATACAAATCCAAATGTTAGTAAACCTAGAATATGGTCATTAGCTGATATGGCTAGTAAAGAGAATAAAGATGAAACACCGAGTCCAACGATAAATAATGGAAATTCTTATAATGCATCTGTGCATGGGAAGATCTTATCACCATTAGCCGCAAGAGGACTACATCCACTCCATCATCCGTATATGCGACCAGATCTGTATAGGAATTTTTATAGTCCCGCAACTGCTCATTTGCAAGGTAATCCACACGATACTGCAATATTAGAATCATATCAAAGAACTTTCAATGCAACGTTAGCCCATAATGGACTTTCTGGTACGGTTCCATTGAGTTCAGTGCTTAAAGGGTCACCGTTTGGTCCATTAAGTTTAACATCCGTATCAGCTGTGAATCAACCGACAGCACTTTTACCACCTAGAGCATCGTCACCAGCATCAAGTACGTCATCGACACCCGAACATAGTACACCGGAAAAGTCACTGTCATCAGCTGCTGCAACGCCGGTGACTCCAGTTCCAATAAATGTTACAAAGCCATGACACTAAGAACGTGAAGAAAAAAATAATATTCGGAATGGCATCAGTAAGCAAAAGAATAAGAAGCATTAATTAATTTAAAAATTCAATTTTATTGCGCGAATTACAAATAAAATATAAATTAAATTAATATGAGAAAAAAAATAATGATAAAAATGATGAAAAAAATATTTAAAAAAATTGAATGGGACAATAAAAAATAACATAAATGAAAATGTGATTTAATTTTCATTTAAAATAAATTTCATCACATGTTCTACGTGGAAACAGGGTAACTTGAAATTTTTTCATTGCAAAACAACAACAAGACACAAAATAACATTGATTGATACATAAACATGAACAACATATATAATTACATAAAATTAAGTAACATCATACTTACAATATATACACCTATTCTGTTATTAAATGTTCTTTTTGCAAACAATTGTCATCGAAATTAATGATTTTGTTCCATCCAATTAATTCAACTTTTTTTCGATTTTGTTTTGGCAAATTGGAATGAGGTGAAATTTCACAAATTATTTATTAAATTTTCATGAATTCACTGAAATTCAAAAGTTGAGAAAATGTAAATTTCAATATTCGACAAAAAGTGCTTCTGAGATGATTGAATTTTTTTCAAGATGACAAAATATTTACTGAAATGATCAAATTTGAACAAAAATGTTAACGACATTTTGTCATCTCGGAAAATATTTTCATCCCCTCAATAAACTTTCATGGAAAATTCAAATTCAAGAATTCGGTTGAAAATGCTTCTGAGATGATTGAATTTTTTTCGAGATGACAAAATATTTACTGAAATGATCAAATTTGAACAAAATGTTAACGACATTTTGTCATCTCGGAAAATATTTTCATCCCCTCAGTAAACTTTCATAGAAAATTCAAATTCAAAAATTCGGTTAAAAATGATTCTGAGATGATTGAATTTTTTTTCAAGATGACAGAATATTTACTGAAATGATCAAATTTGAACAAAATGTTAACGACATTTTGTCATCTCGGAAAATATTTTCATCCCCTCAGTAAACTTTCATAGAAAATTCAAATTCAAAAATTCGGTTAAAAATGATTCTGAGATGATTGAATTTTTTTTCAAGATGACAGAATATTTACTGAAATGATCAAATTTGAACAAAATGTTAACGACATTTTGTCATCTCGGAAAATATTTTCATCCCCTCAGTAAACTTTCATAGGAAATTCAAATTTAAGAATTCGGTTGAAAATTATTTTTGGTCGTTAAAAAAATCGATAATATACGGAAACGTCAAACGATAGCAATTAAATGATCATATCCTATTTTTATTGAGTGTATAACTAAGTTGCGAAGAAAAAAAGGTATTGTTTTCTTCATGAAAATATGATGATAATCAACGAATAAACAAGAAATAACAATAAATGAATGAGAAGAAGAAAAAACCACATAATAATTAATTTATCTCTCCCCTTTTTGTATACATTGATATATGTATAAATTTTTTTCAATAAACTGTAGAAGAAATGAATCATAGGTAGTGTACATGTGATATATGTAAAGTAAATAAATTTAGAGAATATTTGTTAATTTAAAGAGAAATGAAAATGGATACACATATATTATGATTATACATAAAAATTATTATTATAACATCAGTTTTAAAACAAGAAAAAATAATTAAATTGAGATTGAATACAAATAAGTATAAACAATATAAAAAAAATATTAACGACGCGAGACATATCGAAGATAATGATGATAATAATGAAAAATTTACGGATTTTTTTTGCGAACACTTTTAAGTTCTATAATCATTTAATCATCATGCCATAATTTTTTTGTCATCAACAACTTTTTTTTTCATTTGACATGACTGAATAAATTATATTGTTACATTTTTTCCTCATAATTCTTTTTAACATTTTCTAATCCCTAAAAAAATAATTTTGATTGCTGCAATGATGAATTTATTATTGAATATTCTTACACTATTGGCCATTTCCTCATAAAAGATTTATTCAAGATTAGTATTAGAATTAAACCTTGTGGTCTTGTAGATGAACAGCTTAATTTATTTGTTCAAGCACAATCTAGATTGATGGTTTTTGACTCACTCTCTTTTGTATTCTGAGCGGTGCAGCTGCTTTAGTCCATAAAAAGTTATATTTTTTTTGTAAAAAGGTGCAAATCCAAGATTATGTCAAACTTGCTCAACTTTTTGTAGCAAAATGTTCAGTTTTTTTTTTTTGAAATTTTTTGTATAGCTCCACAAAGGTTCAGTACACTTAAATGGCATGTCAAGCGTGTGTATGGATCGTAAAAAGGAATTTCCATAACTTAGACCTCAGCAACAAGATCCAACACCACTGCTACACCCCTAAGTTAGGAGCATACTTACCAAAATCATAATTGACAATTTTAAGTTCAAAATCCAATAACTAAGAAAAAAAAGATGCAATCAATGAAACAGCCTTCACTAATTCATGTAAAAACTTTTTTAATTTAATATGTATTAACAAGCAAATCACTTTCTTTCCTATCCTTAAAACTTAACACACAAACATTTTCGAATTGACAAAATTTATTTCTCTTAAGTTCACAAAAACAGCACAAAAACTCGACTCGTTTCAAGACATTTTTACTTGCTGCAGTTTCGGTAACTTTAAAATTCAATAAATTGAACTAATTGACACTGTTATAAATCATGTTGGCGCACGACAAGCATCATTGTGTTGCTGATAATCATAAACCACAAAAGAGTTCTTATCAGTCTTTCCATGCTTAAATAATACAGGACATTGTGGTACTTAGTTGGCATGCTTTTTATTGATCAAAAATCAATTGATTCCAGTTGAGTTTTTGTGCTGATTCGAGACATATTTCGAGGAAAAGAGAATAAAAGAAAATCATAAGAACAACAAGAAAAAAAAGAAATTTAAAGAAAAAAATTTAACTTCTTTATGAAATAAGAAATCGATGTAAACTATAGAATGATATGTAAAGATAATAATAATAATAAAAATAATGGTAATAATAATAATATTAATGATGATAAAAATTATAAAATAAAATGTAAAAAAATCTTATGTTATATAGTTGCAATAAATACGATGAGAAAAAAGAAATCTTTTAAAATACAAAAAAAGAAAAATATTTTGTTAAAATTATTACGATATGAATTAATTAATGATAATGTTTATGAGGATGATGATAAAAAAGAAAGAACAGAGAAAAATTATGTACTTCAAATTGTCAACATAACCAAAATTGCATAAAGTTTTTTTTCTTCATTTGGTAAGTAAGTTCATTTCTTTTCCATTTCGTACATACAGCACAAATAACTGAAATTCCAAAAAATTCTTATTCCATCATAAATTCATTTTTTATTGATTTTCAATCAACGAATTTTAAATGAGCCAAAAAGAGGCACAAAAACAGTCGAATAAGAGAGAGAAAAGTTTTATGTCTACAAAATGATTTCGACAACAAATTATGTCTCCGTTTTTATGAAAGAACATAAATATTCCGCTTCTTGTCAACATCATATCAACATTGCTGTTTATTATTGACATGAACACTGCTTTTGAGAATGCAAACGATTTGAAGAGACATTTGAGGACTTTTTAGCAATGCTTTGTGATGTTAGTTTGACTTTATTGTCGATTATCTGGCTGGAAGTGATGTTTTTATTCAATAATTCAAATTTTATTGGAATTGGTGTTCTCAAAATTGCAATAAACCATTCTTGCCACTTTTTTGATAAGCTTGGGATTTATTTTAAGCCATAAAGTCTATTATTTACAGAAAAATCAACAAAAAACTTTTTGAAGTGAAGATTTTCAGCCATTTTTGTTTGCAAAATTGTTTGAATTTCAGAAAACCGTTAAATTAAAATTTCAATATTTTGAAAAAAGAATTTAAATTTCAGAAAACCGTTAAATTAATTTTGAATAATTTGGAAAATTTTAAATTTCAGAAAACCGTTTAAGAATCAAATTTTCAGCTTCTCAATATTTTGCATTAATGCGCTCAAGGAATTCGCGTCGCATTCGCTTTTGATCATCTTTTTAATATTTTTCTTATTCCAATTCTGCTTCAGCTTCCTTTGATATTAAAAACAACAAAAACACATGAGAAGATTTCTTCAGAAAGAAATCTGCGATTGCAGTTTGTGTTCTCTCTTACATCAAAACATGTGATTTACATTATTCACAACAAAAGTATTTAAGCATATTTTTCATTTGTGAGAAGGAAAAGAGACACATTCTGTGCCTCTTTATGTAATTAATCAATTTCAATTTCACGGGTTCAACGAGAGGAGAGAAGAAAAAAGATGAAAATCCAAAAATGCAATTAATCAGCACTTTTTAATTAAGCGTTTTATACATCACGTCTATTCATAGACAAACGACGATTGACAGGAGTAAAAAATATAAATAAAAAAAAAGACTTTCATCTGTCTTCATGGCTCCATTAATTTTTTTTCTCCTCCTTCCTACTATCATCAGTGTCGTAAATATTAAACAAATCACCTAAGCAGACAATCAAATTATGCTCATTCACTTAATTACCATATCAAATTACGCCTGAAGAATGTGTTTGACTTTTTGAACTGAACTGAAACGAGCGGTTTCACATTCTCCCCATCAACTACGTACTCGTGAATGAATTGGATTTGTTTGAGATTTTCTTTTGAAAAAAATAAATAAATGTGTGTATATGGAGTGAAAGACGATGATTCAGTGCTATGGTGCCATATGATTTTTTTAAAAAATAGAACTATTGTCAAAAATTTCATTTCAAGATTTTTTTTTGTTTCTTCTTCATTCTCTCATTCAAGTGTATATATCACTTTTTGAAAATTGTTTCCAAACATTGTGCAGTGTGTTTAACAAAGTATGAAGTGTGGGTTTGTTGAGGAATTCCGTCATGTATTTTGATTTTGCTTCACTTGATTTAATTGTTTGAAAACTTGTGGTTTGTTTTGAATGCAACAGGAATTTGTGGACTAGCTAATAGTTGTTTAATTTGTAAATATTATGGCTCATCCATTTACCATCTGAATTTTAAAAATCTTTCTAGTTTCTACTAGATTAGACCCGATTAGAATTATCTTACTTACTTTGTTGGCCATGCAGATCAATTGTGATCCCTGACCTCCCTCAGTCGTCGCCTAAAGCTGGCTCTATCACTGGTTACCGTTAGACTTATCTAGCTGCTCAAATTATCATAGATTCATATTAATAGTAAGGCACGCTTAATAGCTAATAACAATTTAGCATTCATCAAGGATTCGACTATCTACATCACGTAGGCAGAATTTTTAAAGGGGGGTGCCCAACTTTTTATTTTTGTAAAAATTACTGTAATATAAGCTTTGTATTAAATTTTAGTATTTTTTAGTCTTTAAGATTGATTTTGCGAGTAGTCTTCAACATTTTTTGTAAAATAATTAATTTTTTAATTTTAAATATTAAAAAAAAATTAAAAATTTGTAATGAATTTTGATTTCGAGGGGGGAGGGTGCCCGGGCTCCTAAGGACCACCCCCTGGCTACATCCCTGATCTACATACTTACTTCTTCGAACCAAAAAGGAAAAAAACCCGAATGCTCTCTTGCTACGTCACTGCACCTCAGTTAGCAACTAAATTCCCTAAGTTAAACTAAGGTAAGCTCTAAAATTGAATTCGATTTGATTCAAATAATTATATGAAATTCCAAAAGAGGTGGCTCTTTAAAAAGACATAACAAAGCAAAACGAAGAAAAGAATCTCCAGAACCTCAGTACAAACCCAAGAAAAACTCCCAAGATAATCAGTAATTAAGACGCTTGAAATATGCTTCGTATTTAATTTTATTTTGTATTTTTTTACACATACTTATTTCTCTCCACTTAAAGTAGAACGTAGAGAATCAGAATAAGAATGAAATGTATGTAAGAAATGTTCTTTACGACAAGAAAAATATCATCATTTCAAATTGTTGCATCTTCTCCGAAAATAAACATATTACTAACGCATGAAATTGTTCACATCTGTTTGTTCACTTGGAAAATTATTACTTTATAAATGATTTTCTTGTTTTGACATTCGAGTATCAAACAGTCTCGCCTCAAGCGTGGAACCAGAAACGAAAATTAATTAAGGAGAAAAAAATCTGACGCTTCATTTGAGGATTAATTTGCTCTTTTAAATAACAACAACGTGAGCGATAAAATTATGTTTTATATTATGAATGTGAATTATTTTTTTCGCTAAAACAGAATATACATTTCTTTAGGGAAACAAGCATGTTTCGTTGTTTTGTCATATTCAAGAAGAACGAGAGAGAAAAATTATTTATAACTTCTTTTATAAAATAGACAGTAAATCAACAGTGATGAACGCGGTTCTTTTGATGACAGTTTCAATGTGCATAAAAAAATAAGATGTCAAATAAATTTAAAACTTCTTTTCATTCTAAATCGTGCTATATGTATGCAATAAGAAAAATATGTTGTCTAGTGTGAAGAGATTAAAGCACGATAATTATTTGAATCAACGATGGAAAAATTTCTCATTTTCATTTCACTTCATTAATTTATTAAATTCAGGGTTGGTGGGAGAGAAGTTCTAGTTCTATTCTTCATTTAATGAGGGTACCAGTGTGTTTTTGAGACTAATATATATACTACTATAGAATATAAATCATTATAACAGTGATAACATGTCTAAATGCTAATAAGGACTATGATTACTTAGTGATTTATAAGTTAGAGACTCAAAATTGTTTTTTTTTGGTCCGAGCCTCCATATAATGCTACTGCGATGTAAAAATCGGATTTTTTTGATCAATTCTCTCTTCTTTCACAAAATTTTTATGCAAAAATCAGGTCAAAAAATTGTTATTGTATGAAATATCTCGCAGATCACCTCTCCCTTTTAAAGTAGAACGTTATTTATGAACAGCTCCAGGGGTGTGTTCAGGTAGGGGTTTTGGTGGTCAAACCCCCCCCCCCATTTTAAGAAAAAAAAATTCAATTTGGCTAGGGGTTTTAAGAAAAAAAATAACACCCCCCCCCCCAAATTTTCCCGTCTATAAAAAAAATTTCAAAACTCCTCACTTGAAAAATTTCTGGATACTCCCCTGAACAGCTCCTTGATAAATCAGATAGAGCAACTTCTGTTGATTAACCGGTAAGACGGTAAGACCAATAGAGATAGAGGTGAGAACTAAGCGTGGTCATAGATCACAATTGATCTGTACGACCAGCGAAGTAAGTAATTAATTCAAAAGTCGTCGGTTTCAATTCTAAAGTACAAGATCATGATAAAATTGTACTTCTTTTCAAGAACTGTTGGACTAGGGATCAAGTCAGGTAGCTGAAGGGTAATGGAAAAAATAAGAACAAAACAAACAAAATTACCATACGAAAGAAATATCTATAGAACGGACCTGAAAGAGTACCACGTTATGTCTAAAGAAAATTGAAACGCAAACATGATCCATATAATCAATAAAATTTAAATTTGAGTGAATGACCCTACATTCACCAATTTTCTAAAGCAATCCTTTTTCAAGGCTACATTCTAGTAACAAATTTTCTCTATCAAACCTTTATCCATCAATTAAGTAAACCATAAAATTCTTAATTTCCACAACAACTCTGCCTTTAAATTATACTTAAAAATAAAAGATTTTAGAATATAAATTATGTAAACCATGCAAGAGATAAAATTCATAGAGGTACAAAGTTGTTGAACATGTAAATTAATTTTTAATTAATTCCCTAATGTGATTAAATCGATATATGTAACCTGTACATAGAAGAGCTTTCTTATTTTAAGTGAGCGATGGAATTGAGCAAACTTTTAATTCAATAAATTGTAGAATATGTAATGCGAATGTTCAATTTTGTAATCTCTTCATTAGAATTAAAAATTTATAGTTAAATCAATCTATTTGGGTTTTCCTTCCCATTCCGCATAGACAGCGGGAAACCCTTGCACTTCCTTAATCACCGAAGATATTGTCGTATTGTAAACATCCAATAAATCAATTGCCATCACTGTGAAATCAATTGCACAAAATGAATGAGTAAAAGTGGTTTCCTACAAGCGTCTCAAATCATAACGAGCTGTGACAAAATCATGGGAATCGAATTTCAGGCATTACTTACAATATATTTTAACATGTCTTGCTTACATTTGTATCTCATAACCACTCAACATATTTTCTCATTTAATATCCATCCCTTAAAAATTCATGTGGAACAAATTATTGACAACGCTTGCCTCTAATGACGACTGAAAATGACACTCACAAAAAAAAATCTTCCTACTTTCCAAATTCATTTCCGTATTTTCTCTTCACAGTTTGTCATGATGATCGTACCAATAATAATAATAGTGATGACGATGACACAACATAAACTCCAAAGTATCAATTATTTATTTATTTATTTTATCTATCCTTCATAAATCTATTTAGAAGCATTTGGAATGTAAATTAGACCTCAACATGCGTAATAATTTATCTATTTAAGAATAATAATTTTTTTATAAGTTTGTTTTTTTTCAGCTCGAGAGCTACATAAATATTTCAACAATACGTTTGATGAAGCAAAATAGTGAAAATTAAATTAAAAATAAACATTTCGAGAGAGTTGAAGATGAAAACATCAAAAGGCCATCTCCTCTCTTTTTCTCAAACTGTGGCAGTTATGGGTAAAAATTTCTTTTTCACTTTAAAGTGATTGAAATTATAATGAAAAGGAATGGAATGTCCAATGCAAAGAGAAGATTGAATTGTCAATGTTTTTCTTTCCTACTTTAAAATAAGTGTATATAACTCGGAAAGTAAATTAGGGAATAATTTTTTTGGTAGCTGGAGGAATCTGACGCATTTTTGGACTTAGGGGTTCGAAACTGAATTTTTAATTAATTCTGCATTGAATTGTAGACTGATCATCTTAAAGGGAACGAGTTTCATAAGAAATAAAATTGGATTTTTTACAAATTTTTTGTTATAACTTGAGTTTTTGAAACTTTAGCTTGAATATTCAGCTTACTTATTTTGAATGGTAATCAAACCCACAGTCGACCTTTTTGGGAATTTTTTCAATTTTCTAGGGTTTTTTAAAAGAAAAAATAACTCCCCCCCCCCCAAAAAAAAAATTCCCGTCCATTAAAATAATTCAAAGCCCACCCTCGAAATGTTATGTTTTTAGATTTGAACTGTTTTTGCTTTATTCAGAATTTTGAGCTTCGAATGTTGAAATTCCAGTAGAGCACGTTGATCCCCTCCCCCTCCCTTGTCACAAATTTTCCATGAATAAAAATTTTCTTTATTTGAATTGTCACAAAATCTCAGACCCCCCCCCCCCCTAAAAGTGTTACGTAATACGTGAACGGCCCCTTGGCAGAATATCAACTTTAACCTGAATTCTGAATAGTATGTTTGGTGTTAGTGTTGATGAGGCTTTACTTAGGAACCTGAAACATTTTTGCATAATAATTCATCAAATGATTATAAACAGCTCAAACTTAGTAAATGAATACATTTTAAACGTTTGCATGCTAACTACAGCTATCATTGTATGCTCATGTTCTCAACAGAGTCTCTCCAATTTGTATCTCAAATATGACAAGAGTGAAATTGCACCCTTGTGGTTCTGAGGAGACAGGTGGTCTTGTGGATCATTTTCTGTTCAAAATTTAAACTTCATCAATCAGCCTTAATTTTTAAAATTTAGTGTCTGTTAGGGAATAGTCCTAACGGCGATGTTTGTTGGAAATATTTGGAATCAAGAGACCCGAGCAGCACATAATTAGCAAGAATTTTTAGTGTCTGGAATTAATTCTTTTTGATTCTTCATTTTTGTGACCTTTTATATACCCTCTCCTTGTCACGCTACTGTTCCTAAGTCGCCGTATTGAATACTTGCCAGAAAAATTGATGAATTGTCGATAAATTGGCATCTCAAAGACACAAGTTCCCCTAAATAATAAAAAAATGCTCAGGATATGGACAAACTGCACGCGATACAATTCATCTCCTCACTAAAGCTGCATAGAAAAATATCTAATGACAAATTTGTTTTGATGATATTTAATTGAAATAAAAGTAAATTTTTATCTCTCGAAATGTGTACACAGTAAGAAAGCAATATACTCTGGAAAGTAAAGCATACAAACAACTTGAAAGTAAGAAATGGAAATGAAAAATCACAGTCTTTATTTATTTGTTTAAAAATTGCTTTGATAATTATAAAATAAAAAATAAAAACTAGAACGACATGAAACATTATCAATGTTTATAATTTCAATTGGATATATCACTTTACTCAACGTCATTCTGTGTAACTTGATGCATATTTACAGCTAAAATTGTAAGACTAAGAAAAAGACATATGACACGTAAAAAAATTGTTTTATCATAAATATGTCTGCGGTAGGGCATTGCAATGACGCGCTTATTTCTTAGTAAGCATTTTTTTAAAAAAAATGTGAATGTGAAATTGTTGAGGAGCTGCAGCGACCGGAGTAAGGAAGGAAGAAGAGTAAAGATATTTATTATAACAGGGAGGCAAGAAACAAGATAATTTTTATATCATAATGAGAAAGATCTAAATGCAATGTAAATGAATGAGAAAATGAGAAACAGCAACAGCGAAATCTCGTTGGCATCTTAATTAAGATTGAATGCTGTTTAATAACTTTATGTTGAGTTCTTTCGTTTTTTGCGGTGTAATAAAAAAAACATCAGAAAAGGATAATGCTTGAAGAAAATCCTGAAATTGATATTAATGTAGATGAATATATACATATTTTTGGTGCATAAAAATGCTCGTTATCTTTAAACTGATAAATACCATTACCATAATTAAATTGAAATAAAATGAACATCCTAACAACCCCTCGAGTCGAACGGATTCACAGTCATTAATCCCAAATTGTGAAAAATGTGAAGAAGGAAAGAAAAAAAAGTTTTGCATCAAATTAAAAATGAGGGAGATGATAAACGAGAGATGTATAGCAGTAAAAAAAAATTCGAGGGTAATTTTCCGCTATAACACATTTACTGTGTGCTATTCAAAATTGTAAAGAATGAATACGATATCATAAAACATTCGTAAGTAATATGCACATTGTAAATGGGTGATAAAATAAGATCCACACCCACATCTCATTCATCCACAGATTCCTATTTAATTTATTTATGTCTGCTTTGAAATGCATTTTTCGCTTCTTCTTCCTCTTCTTCTTCTTTTTCCCATATTTTTGCTTATGAATTCATCACAATTTGTTCGAGGCAGTTATCAATGAGCGAGCGAGTGAGAGAGATGAGAATTAAAATTATCATTATTGTAAAGCATAATGAATGGCATAATATAAGTGAATTGACACCATATAGAGGATTTTAATTTAGTGCATAATATTATAAAAAGATAGAAGCACTGCGAGTCGTTGTGAAAAATTCAACCGCGTTGTGAGGGTAAACAACTCGGGAAAACAGTTTAGTTATTAAAATGTAAACAGCTTATTTTCAGTTACTTACTTGGTTTATGCAATCCGAATAATCCTATTCAAATTATACATTTTTCAATTTTACTGGATGGAATTTTTAATCATTTATGTCCTAAACAAGTTTGATGCTAAAGTTGAAGTAAAAGTCCTTCAGGCACAGTTTTCAATGAATATTGAATATTTTTTAATTTTCAGACGGTTGTCAAGTATAGCTTTCATTTTTCTAGAAATAAAATTCCAAATTTTTGTGTTATCCCCAAAACAGAATTTGAACTTGTGATGGGGTCTTTAGAGAATTTAGTCAGACGATATTACCACTAAATGCCAAAAGATTTCAAATTCTACATTATAAATTTTAAAACAACCAAAAATGAGTTGACTGAAGAAATTTTCGACTTAAATAGGCCGTGATGTTTGATTTTGCAGGGTTTTAAAGAAGGCTTGGAAGAAAAGTTTGAATTACCGCCAAGTTTTTGAGTTGGATTTTCCGGATCAGCATATTCTTCATGACTGCTTTTGTGGAATATTCGCCACCTCGTCGCCATACGCATGCCACTCGGACGTAAAAGAAATAAGGAAACCCAAATAAATTATTCACTAATAACGACCAATGATTGAGTGAGGAATGGGATTGTAGATCTGAAACTGTTCAAACCAGGCTTGGAAACTAAGCAGTAATGCCGGTATTTCATACCAATTTGCAATATTTAGCGGTATGCCGCTTAGTTTTCAAGCATAGACTGTTCAACACTAAATCATAAAATAAATTTTCCAAATAAATTTCGTTATAGAGAGGACTGTTGAACTAAATAGGTCCAGCAATCCGATTTATGATGAACGACATTTCTAAACAGCTCCAAAGCAACAACATCATCATTAAATTTCTGCCTTGTGACGGTCAAATAATTAATATATTTTAAGGAAGTAAATATTTCATCGCAAAAAGTAAAGTCGCAATTAAAAATCTGGCTACAATTCAAATCATCACCAGCAATTCATCGCCCTAATATTTCTTAAAATAACATTGAAATAAAAAAAATTTCCAATGAATATCGAAGTATAAAAATAACAAACTTATTGATATTGTAACGTAATCTACAAATTTTTTAACGTTATTATATTTTTCGTGACTTTGTTACAAATCAAGTACTTTCAAACGATGATAAGTCTGATTCTGTCACTTGAGCAAATAATTCAGAATTCTCATCGTCATTATTAATCGATGATTGCTTGGATGAAGGAAGAGAAAATACATGGGAGATAGGGACAGGAGAAAAAGAGAATGCACATAACGTATTATAAAATTTCATGATGTGAGATTTATGATGAAGCAGGAAATCGATACCTAAAAGTAAGTATAAAATAATTTTTATATTTATTTGTAAATATTTTCAAATGACATTATATTTCAATGCATCTCATAAATCACAACATCTGTATTAGAGCATGTTTTGTATTTTGTATGGAAGTAGACTCTTTTAAAAACATCCCTCAAACAATAACTGAAAGGTTGTAAATAGCAACTTTAAACAGCAACAACAACAGCAGTAAAGGAACAAAAATCGATTCAACAATTTTCTGCGAACATGTTCCTTTACCATTTTTAAAATGAATTGCATTTTTTTCTCTCATTCTCAATACGAGACATCACAATATTAACATCCTCATGTGACAAAACATATATATCCTAATTTATTGCCTATTTCTGGCCACCCATTGAGCAAAGGACCATCAAGAATTTTAAAGGCCAATATTTTGGTAATAATTTCATGTCCCTTTTCTACACCACACATTCCATATTGTTGTAAATGAATTAAGAGAAGAAGAAAAATATTTTTTTATGATTTTTATTGTTATTGCCTATCTATTGAGAAGTTGATTGAGCCAATATTGGATTTAATTAAGAAGCTTTTTGAGATTGTAAATCACACGTCATCTTGCAGGAGGGTCCAGTCTGTAATATTGTTAACATTAACAATCACAAAAAGTAACACAACTATTTATGATGAAAAGGAGCTTCCCTATGGATATCATCCCATTCATCCCATTCATTCATTCATTCTATTGGGCATTATTTTCTATTTTTACGTTAATATAGATATATCTACATAAAATCTTTGTTATTATTATTATTTTTTATACTTTGTATTATTCTTCTTTCACTACTTTTAAATATATATCAATATCGATTATTGAGATGAACTGTGCAGCATAAGCTTGTGCAAGCTGCTAGTCATACAAATACAATTTTTTTTCTCTTCTTCAGCCTTATGAATGGCACAGTAGGTTGCTGATAGCAAATGACTTTATTTCTCCTCTGTCTGTCTCACTCCATTCTCACAATGTTTGGATAAATAAGATACATAAGTATAAATATGTACTAGCAAAATTGAAATTTAAATTGCTCACATGAGTAAACCCTTCCAAATAAAAAATTAAATATATTTTTTCTAGTTTTCAAAATTCACTTCACATAGCATTAAATAACAGCAAAATCCTCTCAATCAATGTTAAAATTAATTTCAGACATGACTTTATAATACCTTAATTTGCATACAAAACCATTCTAGAAAATCTGTCGAAATTTTCATTCTCAAGGCGTGTAGAACATCAACAACGAGAACAACAACAATAAAAATTTGATTTTGATAATTGATTAAGGCAAAAAAGACTCAAATTTGGAATGCTAATAAAATATTTCATTTTAATATATTCTATTGGAACAAGAAGAAGGAACTACTTTTGAATAAAATTCTCTGATTATTATCTTTATTGATTTGACTTGTGGATCTTTCCATCTCTCTCTCACTCGACATCCCTTTTGTTGCGTTGCATGTCTTTGCCTTTTCATTTCTTTTTTTTATTTTTTTTTTGTTTATGAAAAAATGAAGATTTCAAACTACACAAAATGCGATTTTCTACATAAATATACCTATCTATATCCACATATATGAGCGACCTGTATAAATTTTGTCAACAGTTAAAAATTTATTACCGTCTGAAGTCATGTATACGTACAAATTCTGAAATATATTAAATTCTTATGTTTTTTCTTCATATTATAAAACATATGTATGCGAATACATCATAGGAATCAATATAAATTGTAATTTATCATGTTATTCTTTGTTTTTTGACATTTTTTTGTTGTATAATAAGATCATAATTTTAATTCTTTGAAAGTCCGCAACATAAATTTCATATGATGAACAGAATACGGTGGAGGGCATATGCGAAGAAGAATTGGCAATGAAAAAATCTGATTCTGAGATATTTACGATTTTCTGCTCGATAGGCATTTATTTTTCTATATTTTTTGATGATTCAATAAATTCATTGACTGCGTGGAGCATTTAACGTATTTTCTGGATTTGAATTTTTTTCAATGAAATTTATTCCAATAATGTTTTGCTGAAAAAGTTGCTTTTCTGCTCATTTTAATAAGCATCAGAACTGATCTTCTGAAACTTTATACTTTACATTATATTACGGAGTATTCATAATTAGATTAATGTCTCTAGAAATGCATTAAAAATTGCATTTATAAATGCCAGAAAAAGTAAATAATCTGAGATGACCGATTTTTGAATTCGCCGCATCCACATTTTTCAAAATCAAAATGACCGTTATTTTTGGAAACTTGTTTTTAAGTGTTTTATTGCTCTCATTCTCTCATGCATACAAAATTAAAATCCAAAAACCTCAGAACATGACAATAATTGATAATTATACCAAAATTAGAAGCTATTTGAAACAAAAAAAATTCTCGTTCAAGCTGTTTGCTATAAATTTAAAACGACTCACAATTATTGCGATGATGAAAATGTGATTGAGTTTTTAATTTCGTTGGAATGTAGATGTTATAATATAGCTAATGAATTTTCTGAGAAGAATATAAATTTTTGGAAGCACTTTTTATGTACAGAATTTGAATTTGAATAAATTTCAAGGAAGGAATGTGAGGTGATAAAATATTTTATTCCTTAAAAAAAGAATTTTTCCATTTTATTTTGTTTATTAAGTTTCTTTATCCCATATCAAACTGTCATTTTTTTCCGTGTCCATAAATAAATCATTTAAGGCATCTCCCTAATATCAAAAGGTCAATAGTCAAAATGAAATTACATGAAAATACATTTTAAGGAAAAATACTGAAGAAAAACTGTAAAAAGATGTTCATCTCTTCTTCTTTTTAGTCTTGTATCTACATTTGTATAGATTGAGAGGAAAAGGAAGAAGAAAAAGAAGTGAAACATCAATAATGAATATGGTCATTTATTATGATACTTATATACATCATTTTGCAACATTTCGTTTTACGAATAGTAGCGCAAATAGAGATCACAGCTTTTAGGATAGAATATAAAAAATTTAAGGGTATCTAAAAGTCATTTTAATCCCCATAGGAAACTCAAAGGGAAGAGAAGAGACATAAAACGAAGATTTTGTTCAAGATGTCAATTCGTTATACCTCATTTTGTATTTTAATGTTCATGCTCCTATATAAAAACAGATTTTAGAATGCTTATTGAATGAATCGTATATATTATTAGCATAAAACCATTGTCCAATTAAATTTGATTCAAAGATAAAAAGTCCTTACATTTTACCTTCATTTCATTTTCGTTTCCTACCACCTCAATGCAGGCATTCAATTATCTTGGCGCCATCTTAACAATTCTTAGAATGACACATCGTCGCGAAAAACAATGAAAAGCGAAACATGAGAAAAATAAAAGAAAATGTTAAACACCAAATATATATTGTAAAATAATAAAAAAAACAGTGTGCTGCTAACTGTGCGCTGGCACTTTTTTTTATCTTTTAATACTTTTAACGAGACTTCTCAATATATAATCAATTCTGCTTCTTATTTTTGTTTTTCTCTCCTTCGTCTCATGTGAATGCTTTTTAATGCAAGCATAATATACACAATAGTACGAGAAAAAAAGACGGAAAGAATGAGAAATTTTTTTTTTTCGAGCCGTCATCCAAAATAAGAATTGTCGCCTTATTGTGCACCTAAAAAATTCTTATTCTCATTGTATGTTGTTGTTTTTTTTTCAAAATATAATTTTCGATATGATAGAGAAAAAGAAGTCGTCTAAGTAAAAGTAAAACCGATTGCGAGAAGCACAAAAGGAAGACGACGAAGAAAAATTATGTAAAAGGACATGTGTAAGCAATTTTTAACTAAGACTTAATGAAATCTCTTTTGTAAATCGAATTTCTTATGGCTTTAACATAAGTAATACTAGCAAAGTTTTACAAATCATTCTAATATATCTCCTACGTCGTGTAGAAATGAAATGTCAGTGAAGTGAAAAACATTTATGCAACTTTCGAAATAAAGTCTGTAGGAAAATGTTCTTTCTTTATGTCTCAGTATGTTGTTGTTGAATTTACGCCACTCAAATACACTCAAACATATTTTTTTCCTCGCTTTCGTTGTGTTTGTCGTGGGCGTGAACATATTTTTTTAAGACATAGCTAACTTCTTTTTCGCTCTCACGATATTTTTTGCTTCACTCTCTTTAAATTTATTTTTATACTCTCATCATGTCTGCATGCTTGTATGTGTGTCAGCATTGTAAGGAATACGTATGTTAAGTATAGATTTTTTTTCAGCAACAAATTGGTTAAACTGCTCAACTATAAAAATTTATGAACTTTTGGATGTAAAACGAGAAAAATTTGCCACATTTTTTCTGCTACTTGAGCATGAAAATTGAAGAGATAAAGATTCAAGATTTGTTTCTTTTTATGGCTGGGGATACGCTTCTTGGGGGATCAGTTATGTTTTGGGTGGCAATCAAAATTTCATGAAATTTCTATTAATTTAGAAAAAATTTGGAATTGATTAAAAATTAACGAAAATTCTCATAAAAATAATTCTAGATCCGATGCATAAGTTTTAACAAAAATTGAGGCCTTGTTTGAAAATATATTACATTCCCAAGATAAAACGTTCAGATGGCGACCCTAGTTTTGTTGGATATCGAAATTATTTTTTATAATTTTTTTAAATAAAATTTTTGATCAAGATTTTTCCATAAATGGTACTAAAATTTGTAAAAAATTTAAAATGTAAAATAAAAGCAATCTCAAGAATCATTAAGTAGCATGGAGGTCCTTCACTTATTACGTTCAATTTTAGGTCTGAGAATTTGTAACAGGTCAAACAAAGAAAAAAAATTTTCTTACAAAATATGTAACAATGGGGGAGGGGGGTCCAAAATTTCGTTTCTTTACGTAACGTAATAAGTGAACGGCCCCATGTAAGAAGCCATCGAAAACTAACAAGCAATATATCCAAAAGAGCTTCCTAAAATAGAAGAAAATTGTCATACCGCGTAGTGACTTACAAGTGCCAAAAATAACAGCACGTTTCAGTGTTTTGCCTCCTGGCAGCTATGCTATGTCATTCAGATGTATAGATACTTAATTTCATCGAAATCTACACGAATTTCCTTCTCAACAAGTTCCTGGAAAATGAAAATCACTTTTATCAAGGATTGTAGATCTGCTGCTTAGATCTGAATAGCATTGTTGTGAAAATAGTAAAGGATAATGTAGGATAATGCTGAAAAACAGTATTTTACGACATCTTTCTAATAACACCCATTCCTATAAGCTAGTTAAATATCATTTCGATCAAATAAGAATTTTGTTCAATTTCAAGCCACAAATCTTGTAAGTTTTTTTTAATGTGTTAAAAATTAATTATCTTGGCAACAAATTTACGCATGCTGCGTGTTCAGCCTTCGATACAACATGTTTCAGGCATCAAAAAATATTTAAATTACATCAGAAAAATTTAAATTTTTGACAAGCATAAAAAAATGTCACATTTTAAACCCCTCATGCTAATGATCATGCTGCTGACATATTCAAGCCACTCCTGAGATTTCTATAAACTCTCGTCTTGCATTTCAATTAAAATGCAATAAATTTCAAAGTTTCCTTTTCCCGTTATCAACATTTAACCTGTTAACATATAGTTCAGTGGGCATATCTATCAAAATATATACAGGCTAAAATATCTGTTAAACTCGGAATTCATCTGCGGTTTAATCCTCTCACATTTTTTAACTTAATTATATAGAACATGATTTCTCTTTGTTGAACAAGTTGCAACTAACAACTTCATTCAATTTGAAGAATTTAACACTATAATTTCTTGTATTTCTTCAACTTTTTCTTTTTACAATTTAATTAGTTGTTTTTAAGCAAAATTTTATGGGTCTATTTTGTTTCAACAAGATGCAGACTTTCGCACCTTATAATCAAAATGTCAAAAGTTAACATATGTTTTCTTAACCTCTCTCTCTCGTAGCATGTAGCATACACATAAGCAGAAATATTGAACTATTTAACGCGATGATAGTGTGATATTTGAATGGGAAATATACATCCAAAAGTTGAGCAGTTTCAGTCGTAAGAAGAATAATAACGAGGTAGGGGGAGGCATAGGATTGGATTTTGTCAGCTTTATGGTCACATCGTCAAATTTTTAATTCATTTCACGAAATGCAATCTCAATAGTTGTGAAAATTCAGACTTTCGTCTTTTTCTCTAAAAAATCATGCTAGAGGGGAGTACCCTATACTCCAGTAGCCTCAGGAAAAAAGTTGAAAATTTGAACCATACCATTAATTGTACATCCCCTAATAAGAGGCTCTTTGAGCAAATGCTCCACTTTCCAAATCGGGAGGGGGTTGAAGAATTTGTGACAGTCCAAATACAAAAATTTGTTTTCTATGGAACATTTGTGGCAGGGGGTCAAAAAGTCATTTTTTTGCGTGACGTAATTTACGAAAGGACTTCTTACGCTCCTGATTTTGAAGATTTTTTTGAAAATTTTATGAAAAATTGAAGAAAATTTCTATATAATGGTCTTAAGGCACACTAGTGTAGTGTTGTACATAGTTTGAGAACCACTGCATTAGATTGGATATACCTTGGGATCTTTCAAATATTGCACAAGATCAGACTATGGCTACAAGTCTGCATTTTATAAAGATGCCCTTTATTCCTTTAGGGCAGTGTTTTTCGTCGTCATTTTGAAGATTTGTTGGACTAAAAAACTGTAATAAATTTCGTAAAATTTGAGGAAAATTTTAATTTTTAAAAATTTGAGGAACTACTCCTTTATAGGGTGTATCATAGAGTATTCATAATAAGCCAGTCCTTGGAAACAAGATTGTCCTTTGAAAAATAATAAAATAAAATTCTGTAGCTTGTAAAAGTAAACTAGGTGTGCAAAATTTATGAAAAGAGACCATAGACGCTATAAATTAACCCCTCCCCAAAATCCATAATCCATCCACATCCGTTTCATTCGGAACTAAAAATATTTTGATTAAGCAACTTTCCCCCGTAAATGAGTTAATAGCATACACAAGTAGGTTGATGTACACATTATTCGTTCCTTTATTTCAGCATAAAATATGAAGTTTAACACAAGTTTTAAGCCGTTAATAACACATTGTTTCATAATTACAAATTATTATTAAAAATATTTTTATTTTCTTTAAAATTTTGTGAAATAAATTTAACACAATTATTAAAAGTGAAATGCGAAAGGGTTGTGTACGTCGTTGCTGTTTTAATAATAGCATTAAAAATTGATTTAAAATGTTTTGGCAGACGCGTGAAAAATTGAAACACGTATTTGAAAACAGAAACATACATTTCATGTTTTAAAATAAAAAAAATAGGAGAAACAGAAGTAACAATTGTAATATTTTGTCGTTTTTCATGTTAAGCGAACGAAAATCCATGAAAAATTTGGCACAACGCACGCCTAATATTCCTAGTTTTATGTCGTACATTTTCACAGCAATAAAAATAAATTATTTGAGGAAAATTCCTTCTTTTTGAAAGCTCCATGAAGAATTCTTCATTTGTTATTAAGGAACGGAGCCGAGATTACGAGTAAATGTGAACAACATAATCAGTTTTTTGAGCTGTCATGCATTTCTTTTTATTTCAATATTTAATGTTGATGTCTCTCGCTTGTAAAGGGAAGAAAGTTTTTTTGTGGAATCGACTTTACGATTTTCCGTCTTCATCCTGAATCATGCTTAATATTATTGATATAATGGCTTCAATTATATTGCTTTTAGGGCGTTGATTTTTTACATCAAAAGAATCTGTTTGATTTTTAAACGATATACAAAAATTTTGTTACATTGAGGAAAATAAGAAATATAAGAAGTGAAAAGTAAGCAATTCAAAAATATAGACGCTCAATGGATCTATAAAGCATTCTCAATTTATTATTAATTTTATAAAGAAAAGTAGAAATTTCAAATTACTTTCTCAGATTTTTTAACTAGAGGTCACTGCTCTAGAGCATATTGTGTAAGTAATGAGTTTGAAAATGAATATGCGCTAGGTTGTGTAAATAACAAGTCTACAAGCTTACCAAAATGATGTATATGCGTAAGAATAATATTCATAGTGTGCCATAGTGATTCAAGTCACCAAGGTTCCTAGGGCTACTCAAGGAATACCCTTGTGAGGTAAGTTATAGTCTAGGGTACCCCATCTACCTTATCCTACCCTTCACCTAGGGTAGGGTAGCTGGGGAATATACCCTAAGGTACCCCATGGTAGGGTAGGTAAAGTAACTCGTGTAACCCTAGAAACAGTTCCCAGGTGACCCAATACAGGGGCATCGACAGGATTTTTGAAGGGGGGGGGGGGGGTGCCCAATTTTTTATTTAAAAAAAATCACAGAAATATAGCCTTTTTATTAAATTTTTATCCTTTTTTAGACATCAAGATTGATTTTACAAGTAGTCTTCAACGTTTTTTTAAAAAAAATTAATTTTTTGATTTTAAAAATAAAAAAAAATTGAAAATTTGTATTGAATTTTGATTTAGAGGGGGGGGTGCCTGAGCACCTAAGGACCACCCCCTGGCTACGCCCCTGACCCAATGGTTATGATACCCGACCAGAAATCTGAACTTCTTCTTTTGGAAGAAGCAGTTTCGAGTCCCACATTACTGGATAAATGAATTTACTAACTGTAATGAGTTTACAATCTTAATCCTTCCGTTTTCAATGACACCAACAAAATTCTTATCTATTAATTCAAAAGTTATATCCAAAAATTTCGTTAAAACACGATAATTTTTATTAAATTTTCCATACTCCAATTTGATGCTCAAACGACTGCATCTTTAAATTGGAAGAATCCCTGGGAAACATTTTCCCCTTTATTCCTTCATTTCAATCTAAATATCATTAAATACAGTACAACATAAAATTCGTCTCAACTTATCCTTAGTATCATTTTGTATTTGCTCTTGTGATTTTATAATACTTATTGCAATGATGGATAGAAACATTAAAGTCAAAACAGATACGTATTATGATTATTTTTACTTCACACCACACTATCAAAGCTAATATTAAATGAAAAATTCTTTGAGAGGTCACGTGTAACAGATTAATAAAAGCAATGTGACTTTCTACGTAGATATACATAATTATTCGTTCCACTCGTTCATTTCTATGCTGCATCATAATCCATAGAAAAAATATAAATATATATCATGGGGTGACTTGTACTTTATTTTGCGTTATGTTCTTTCCTCTCCCAAATTCACTTCATTCTTCTTCCTTTTTCTTTTTTTTTATTCGGGAAAATGCAAAAACAACCCATCAAATTTGTGTGCGAGTCAAACGTACAATGTAAACACTATAAAATTTCCTACATCTATGCCTCCTTCGTTAATAATAATAATATCAATGAGAATGTTCATATTCATTGCAAATCTTGTTTATTTTATGACAATACCGAAGCTTAGTTCTAATGCGCGTCCTATTTGTGCGAAAACATTCGTTCATATCTACATTACATACCTTTTTTTCTCATTCTGAGTTATGAAAAAAATTTATTAATAAACCAAGTAGACAATAAACTTGATCTCTCCTCTTCACTCACTCTCTCTATCCATGCCCATGTACGTCTCTATCTCTGCATAATAAAGTTATTTATTACATTTTCTATCATAATCTTTTGTTTATATTTCGCACGCTTCTGTGAAAAAAATAATAATACTTATCAATGGTGTGTGGATGGTAAAGGAGAAATAACTCTAATAACTGACATGATTATGATTCATATTTGACAGTTTTTCGTAAACCTTGTGTGCGTTTCGTATGCAATATTTGAATGTAAATTATCATTTTACTTTGTATGTTCATGCAAACCAATGTATTTTCATTTTTTCTGCATGTACGCAGCACGTAATGTATTAAAATAAATTTAGATTAGATATATTTTTTGATTACAATACAGTATGAAATTCATTATTATTATTTTCTTAAACTACTGTGTGCAAGAGTTGGTTTATAATGTAAAGAGTGGTGCACATCACACGATAAAAGTTCAAGTTAATTTTTTCAAAATTTATTCAGAACTATTTGTAGATAGTGCGCGTTGGGTTTCGAACCCGGAGCAGTTGTGCTCATTAGAATGATACATATATATATGGATAATATCCATAGTGATTCAAGTAACCAATGTGACTGAATGGTTAAAGTACCCGACCGGAAATCGGGGGTCCTTCTTTTTGAGGTATGGGTTCGAATCCCACTGTTGGTAGAATCTTGTTTCACTTTTATATATGTATCATTGGTGTAATAGATTTACACTATTGAAACGTTTTTAGTAAGGATCATCATGAACATGAATTTTCGTGGAGTATCACACAGCTTCAGACTCTCTTCTCTCTCTGTTAACTCATAAGAAATTCTATCGTTTTTATAATAAACGGTTTCACTAAAAGAATGCAACCAAAAGATCAAACTTAGAAGATCAAAGTACCTAAAAGCTCGATTAAGACAAATTTTCCTCAAAAATTATATTTAATTAAATGCAATATAAAAACTCTAGAGTTTCAATTAAAATATTAATCGCTTCATTGTTTAATTAAGGGGTCGTTCGCAAATTACGTCACGCTTTAGGGGGGAGGGGGTAGGAGAATTTGTGACAGTCCAAATACAAAATTTTTCTTTCTTTGGAAAATTTGTGACAAGGGGGGGAGGGGGGTTCGAAAAAGTCGTTTTTTTGCGTAACGTAATTTGCGAACGACCCCTAATATGATAATTTTAAAAAATGTGGTCATGCAAGAAATTGACCAAATTAAATTAAATTTTCAAAAAATTGCTAACAATAATTCAAAACTGAAAAGATCGTTACAAAATTTGAATATAAAATTTCAATTTGTGATTTATAAACAGGTAAATCTGTAGGCATTTGATAACGAAATTATGGATGTGCTGAATGAAAAGATTTTAAATTTCAAGAAAATTCAAATTTTTGAAAATCACAGTAAACTGTTTCACAAAATTCAATTATTATTCATTCTGCTCAAAAAATTTACCGTTTAAAAAGTTTAATTAAAGTGAAGTTTGTATTGCCAAGAAAATGAACATTACCGAGTTGCCTGATGAAATTCTTGAGAAAATATTTCTGGATGTCTCGAATTCTGGAGGATATTTGAAGAAATTGACTGAAAGTTGCAAGAAATTTAACAGCTTAATAGGATCAAGTGTTAAGTTGATGAAGAGGATGTTTCTGATTTGGGATGTAGCCGGAACGAAAGATGTGGATATATTATTCACCAGTAAACGAAACTATCGATGCATTAAAGTTGATAATCTGTCATATAAGAGAGCTGACAAGCATTTTGATCCACTTCTGCTGTATTTCATCCATAAACAAAGGTCGTCAATTGATACTATTCAGATCAGAAATGAAGAATATCTATTATCAGAACTCGAGACGCTTTTCAAAATTGTTGGATCAAATCTGAAGAGTATTAGTTTAGATAACATCAAATGCATAAATGACAAGGAAATTAGCACAATGAATTTTCCAAAGCTTAAAGTTTTTACGACTTTCAGTGGAAGTTTTGATCTTTATTGTCATCTATTTAAAGAAGCTAATAATATTGAGGTAAGTGATAAATACGCGTGAATGGCGATTAAAGTAGTAAATTTAATTAATCTCATTTTAGGAATTTATGTTTGATTTCCAAGAGACATCTCTTCTTTTTAAACCATTCATCATGGAACATAAATCAATTACCAAATTATCATTGAGTTTCTGTGAATTATCAATCTCAGACATGGAAAACATACTTAAGACTTTTGGTGAAAATTTGACCACAATATTTTTATTCTCTGTAAATGTTGCAAATAACATGGAAGCTTATCCAATGAATCTTCCAAAATTGAAATCAATTACTTTGGATCCTGCTATGATGGAGGATCCAATAATTACTGCAAATTTATTAAGATTCTTCCTATATGCATCAAATGTTGAAGTAAGTGGCTTATAAATTTAATTTCAACAGTCTCTAGATTTGAATATATTTCAGGATTTAAATTTTTTGCTATGGCTAGATTTAGCAGATCCAGGACTTCGTCAAGTTTTTCGTGGTATGCTTGTAAAGTTTACAAAATTGAAGCAGCTAACAGTTTTTAATTATCTTTCTGCAATATTTGAGGATAATTTTTTGTGTGAAAGGACCACATTTAATTTAAATGAGCTTGATTTAAGTATTGCCTTGTTTAGAGACGACCATGTCAACCAACGTCACCCAACATATCATGACTATATTGTGAATTTCATGATGAAACAGAAACTAAAGAAGCTAGCTTTAGACGGAATACATTTGACTGGAGATATCATTGGCAGCGTACTAGCTATGGATTCATTGAAATCGCTCACAGTTAAATCTTGCTCTTTTGAACCGCTTCCACAAGAAATCGCAGCAAATTATTCAATTCAAATGATGTCCATAAGATATTTCAATGATAATGATGATGAGAAAATCCAGGGATTAATCTTTTTGCTATCAAGTTGTTTAAACGTTCGAGAGTTAATTTTGGATAATATTGTTATAACGAACAAAGTATCAACAGCAATAGCTGAGAAGATGAAGAACTTACGGAGGCTAGAGATCAATCATTGCAAGATCCCTACACCAATTGCATATCCAAGCGTTACTTCAATAGAAATTCATGAATCAGGATATGAAACTTTCTTTAACGATATTATCGAAGTTGTTCGTGCAAATCCACAAGTTAAATGTTTGAAGATGCCAGCTCAAGTTAAATTCCATCCAACGTATCATTTTGTAATGAAGGAATTGCATCTGGATGAATTATATTTATATGATGGTTACAAAGGGCCCTTTGAAGAACCTCCGACGACATTAATGAAGAATCTCGATTATCTGATGTTTGTGCCATTTATGCTTTTTTTCATGTACATGTTCTACTTGTTCGTGTTATTTACCTCTTCGGATCCGCCTGATTATAATATGTAATATATACGCTGATTCTTAATTATTTATAGCTTAATGTGAGAACCAAAAAATAAATTCGTTGTGTTTTTGAAAAACTATCTTAAAAGTATTTATCAATCACGATGAAATTGACTTAGATCTACGCAAACTCTGTGACTATTAGAATTAAAAAATAAGGATTCACACAGCAGTGACTTAAGCAAATAATGCTGAAAATTCAATTGACATCGTACTTATCCAAAGACTCGATAATTATTAATTCAATGGCAAATCTGAATTTACAGAGAGTCATTTATGGAACTAATTAGCACTTATGTTAAATACAAAGTTTGTGAGCTATTCGAGCAATTGTGATAAATAATTAAACATTTTTTAAGAGTTAAGCAGAACCACTTGAGCATTTTCTGACTTGATGTTAATTTGGATGTCGGATAAAACATTAAACTTAGTTCTAAAGAAGGGAGGAAGTTGCGGAACCAAGATACAGTTCCACAAATACAAGATTCTTAGCATGAATTTTTAATGTAAATCACTTGATGATCTGCAAAAATTCCTGAACTAAAATAATCGTGCCTAAAATACTCGTACATGATGACTTCCTTCATAGTTCGTGATAAATACAAATAGCACTATTAAGGAATTCAATAAAATGCCCATAAATCAACCAAACGAAACTTTTTGTAGCTATGAATGCAAAAACTACTCTGAAAAATTCAATTTAATATAAAATAAGAATTACTGACAAGACGATAAGTATCAGCAATATGTGTAGCATATCTAACATGCATTTAAGTATATGAATATTTGCTTTGAGTGTTTAAATGCCTTTAGGACAGAAAATAATTACATTGGAACGGTGTTTCTAAATTGGCCAAATTATCTCGATAATTTTTCAATATTCACCATAATTGATACTCTAAGCAACACATTATTATAGCCTGAATGTTAAAGGCTTGTGAACAAAAACAAGGAAATCAATTCTTGCACCCCAACTAAACATGTGTATCACATTTATATCCGAACGAAAAAAAATTATCTTTTCATCTTTCAATTCTTCGTCTTCTTCTTTGTGGATGTACACACAGCACAACAGCACTATGTGTCTATTTTTTATGAATGAGGATATTTTTTTATTATTTTCAATAGAATCATTTGGATAATAAAAAACAGATTTTATTTTATAATTAATTTGTAATTTCTTGTTGTCGAAAGCAGGAGGCTGAATATTAATAATTAATGGAAATCGTCATTGTTTATGCGCTGATAGTAAAAATCTACCCCTCACATTACAGATATATTCTTAAACTAAACAAAATGATATTTGAACAACGTTGACACTTGTCATTGACACGTGACTTTAGAGCATTGACTTTTTCATTTTATTTGCCATTATAGCGTATGCATGATAAAAATGTAAGGAACGTAAAAACATTTGTTTATCATATCCCAACATGATATAGAATGTTAGTTTAATAATGTTTTGGGAAAAAGGGAATTTTTTTTTGCAATCACTTTCGGGTTTTGGTTGATGCACGACAATTTGTCGTCGTTTCTGTCATTGATGTTGTTACTTTATGTTTTCATCATAATAATCACATGTCAATTTTTATTATTTATTTATTTAGTTCACGATGCGTTACTTCTTCCTTCAACTTGATCTTCAATTTTATTATTAACGATTCTGTTACTTATTTATTTTGTTGAATGTTGTGTTTATTTTTGAGTGCCGGTGGTTACTTGTTATTGATATTGGTTTCTGCTGAAATGGTCGGATCCAGGGGCGTATCCAAAGTTTTTTTGTACGTACGGGAAAATTAAAAGGAGTTTTGGGATTTATTTCTTAAAAAACCCTAGCAAATTCAAAAAATTCCTAGAGGTAACCCCAAAAACCCCTCCCTGAATACGCTCCTGGTGGGACCAATGAAGAATCACGAGAAACTTTATAGTGAATTTACTAATGCTAATTAATTCGTTATTCAAATATTACGTCACGTCAGGATTGAAAATTGTGTCAGTCATAGTCAGTAAAAGATCATTCAAAAGTTGCGTCCATCTTTTTTATGTATGCAATTCAGAGCTGTGTGACAATCCTTACAAATGATTTTTTTAGAGGGGTCTAAAACTTTGATGGACGTCATTTATGAAGGTTCCTATGTGGAGCTTGGCTGATGGCCTTATCACCTAGTTTTTACAAATTCTCTGTCTGTACATTATATGTTAATGCTCCCTCAAATGATAGTGTCCTAAGCACAAGAGATTATCATCCCTTGTCTAACATTATTAAAAGACTTGATCTCTTAATAAATCTAATTTAAATATAATTTTCCCTCACTACACCCCTTCTGTATAGCCGTGCATAGAACAACTGTTTTGTAAGAAATGTGTAGCGCTGATAAATTTCATTAAGCTTCTTATCTTTTTCGACCTGATTCTATCCCAGAAAATTCTTTATCGTGACATGATATTTTACAGATTACTGTTCAGACCAGTCGTCGAGTATTTTTATAGTAAAATTCCATATAATATGGGGTCGTCCATAAATGACGTATATCAAAAAATAGGTTTTAAGACCCCCATGTATCACTGCTTCAGATCACCTCCCCCTAAAATATTCATCATCATAACTGCAAAGATAAGTGCTGCAAAAATTCTAAATTAATCCATGCAAAAAATATCAATATCCATAAGCAATCATTCAAACCTCTTCAGACATCTCCAAACCCTCGTTGTTTTCAAACATGTCAAAGAATATTAATTATGAATGTAGCATAATGTAGTGAGAGCATAAGAAACGCTAGAGTTCATGCCAAATAAAACGTCTAAACACTTTTATTAAGTATTGATTTTTCCCTTATTGTTTTTTTTATTTACATAAATCGTACGCGTACTTTAGAATTTAGAATAGAGGATAGAAGGGAGGGGAGGAGGTTGAAAATTTAATTATCGAAATCCTAAGAAATCCGTTAATCTATCATTAATGAAATCATTTATAGCATCAATGAATGATGTTCTACTCTTTGGTTCCTGTATGATCGTCGTGTGGTTACTAATATAATCCTCTGATCTGATACAGAAATAGCTTGTAATTGGACTACGACAAATCGGACATCGATCCAGTTTAGCTGTGTAGGAAAATAAGAAATAAAAAAAGAGTCATGTATACGAGATACGAGATTAGTTGCTAAAGCATGACAATTACTCACAGAAACAAATTGCACATAAAACGGTATGTCTACAAGGTAATAGTGCTCTAGAAAGTGGATAGAAACGGCACACAACGCACAATTGATCGTTATTTTCTGGCATTAATGTGTCGGAGCACAAAATTGGTAAGCTATCACTGGTGCATGCCACTGGTTCCGCTAACGAAAGTGATCCCGTTTTAGAATATGAATACTCGCCGTCGCTATCGACAGATGACAGATAAAGTTGCTAAAAATAGAGAATGAGAATTAATTAAAAACCAGATGTGTGAGATTCTCAACATTATTTACCTTTAAGCATGAGAGCTGTCCAGAAGCTTGTTTCAAGTACTGAGCAAGCACCTAATGAAGGAATGTCATGAGTAGCATTTTTATATACCACTTTATTCTTGTTTCATACTTACACTGGTTGGCAATGGACATTGAGTGTCTCGAATATGAATAACGTTCATTAAAAGAACCTAAGAAATGTCGATAATTGACAAATTAAATAAAAGATCAACCGCATAAATAATCAATAATTATAAGAGTCTGTTCACATATTAAGTAACGTCAAAGATTCCTTCTATCCTTCTTATAACACAGAAATCTAGTTAGAACCCCTTCAATTCCAACTTGAGTCTTAAGGATTGGAATCTTATAAGATAATTATACGCAATATGCACTATTACCCTCCCCAAGCCTTCCTTAACATAGTCGTTACATAATGTGTGAACACTCCGTACATCTATAAGATGCTTACAGTGTCGTCAAGATTTTCATTTTCACAGTCAGCTTTTATGAGGAACACCACCAATGGATATGCTTGACGCGGAGCCTTTCCGAGGTTTAAATCTCCTGAAGACTTTATCACAATATTACGCTCTTCCGAGTGTGGCTGTTGGTCACTAAAAATAATCGAATATAAAAAATTCACTCAAAAATTGCTCCATGAATTTTTGATAGTTACCGCAAGTCAATTGCTAGTTGTTTACAATGTGCCTGATCGATAATGCTTTCATGCCTCGTATGTACGCTGTCTCTAATTTCATTCCAGCTTCTCCACATTGACATGTGTAATTCACGAATGGATACAGTGAAGAAGGCTTGAAGCGTGTACTTAACATTGCTCGATATAACAAACTTCACAGCTGAAACAATTTTAAGAAGTGTCATCTATCATCTCCAATATATAGCTGCCGATAAAAAAAAGTATGAAAATGAAGTGTTGTTTGCTCACCTTCATCGGAGTCTTTTTGAGTCTCTAAACGAAATGTGAATGGTATATGAACTTTCGTCATTTTTATTTGAGGAATTTGTACGGTAGCATTTATAGACATTGAAGACTGTCTAATCACGTCACCTTGGTTCACTACTCTGTAAGTAAGTAAGGTGAAAGAATTTTTATTATTATGTCCATTACTTCATTTATTGTCGTGCACAACACACACACACATTTCGCGATTTCGATTTCCTTCAATTAAGCATAAAACTACATTCAAATGAATTTTTTAGCGCATTTTTGAAACTTGTTTTAAAAAGGTAGCTTAATAATGCACTTTGTCTGGTCGGTCGGTCGGTCGGTCGGTCGGAGCACATTAAAAACTTTTTATCTAGACATCGTAGAGAGTTCTGGTTTTTTGCATTAGCTCCGTGCTATCGAGTTATTGGCCCCCCGGACATTTAAAAATCTCAAAACCAACGCTAAATACTATAATTAATGATTTTTTGTTTTTATTACGGTGTAACCTGTCAAAATTTTATTTTACCTCTATAATTTCACCATTACCTCTATAATTTCAAATTTTTTTTAGCCGTTAGAAAATTTGAAATTCCAAAAACCGTTAAATGACCAACCATTTTAATATATGAAATTTCACCGCAAAATTGTTAATTACACTATAATTAATGGTTTTCAAGTGCATTTACGCGGGAAATTTTCAAATATATTTTGACCGTTAGAAAATTTGAATTTTAAAAAACCGTTAAATAACAAACCATTTTAATATATGAAAATTCTCCGCATAATTGTTAATTATACTATAATTAATGATTTTCAAGTGCATTTACGCGGGAAATTTTCAAATATATTTTGACCGTTAGAAAATTTGAATTTTAAAAAACCGTTAAATAACAAACCATTTTAAAATATGAAAACTCACCGCAAAATTGTTAATTATACTATAATTAATGATTTTCAAGTGCATTTACGCGGGAAATTTTCAAATATATTTTGATCGTTAGAAAATTTGAATGTCAAAAAACCGTTATAAAGCCGTCGAATTTATTTAAGTCACAAAATATTCATGATTGACTTATTTAATATGCAGTACTTTGCTAATCAAATACTGATCGCTAACACAAAAATGCGCTGAAGTCCCTCGATCTATAACACGAGGACTTTCTTTAAATTTTTCAGATATGATGCAAGAGCCTGTTTTATGGTAAATTTTTCTGCCAAAACGTATAGAATCAAAAACAACGGTATTAATGGACGAAGATAAAGATCCTTGAGAATATGATAATGTGCCTTATCGTAAAAGATCAGAGACGAAAAAAAAATTGAATCTCATTCAAAAGGCATTGATATATTGATGAAAAAAAAATAAATGTTTTGCAGAAAGATCCAAGCAGCAGCAATAAGTAGTTTTACATTATTTTTTTTACCACAACATATGTCTTCTGCATGTGACCTTGATTTTTCTGTTTCTCATAGTTACAACACTTTTTTTAAATGCTGACCTTATAAATATGTGTGTGGATTATGGCGAGAAAATAGATTTTTTTATTAATTTAATTATACTTACTTGACGAAAAACAGCAATATGAATGCAATTACGGTGATGATGAATGCAACCAAGGGAAATATTGTGGAAATAGTCGATGTTAATAACACAGAATTTATCATTTTGTCACTTGTTATGAATTTATTTTTTGTTTTGTTTCTATGAAAAACTAATATTAAACTGGATCTCAAATTTATTCAAAATTCTTAGATGGTTGCTGGTTTTAATGCATATTAAAAACGGCACACGTTTAAAGCACCGGCACAGCGATGTCTTAGTGTCTTATATTCAATGAAAACTCGAAATTTTGAAGGCTGTGATTAAGTGATATACTCATCAATATTATTAAATTTGTAAAAAAATATCGAAATGCACTACTTTAATCCGTTTAACTCGACGATCTTGATATCAGTAATGGTTTTCACTACTCAACTAAATAATTAAATTAAATTTTAACATTTAAAATCCTATCTAAAATTAATTATTTTTATTTTTTCGTAAGTCTTTCTCAATCTTTTTTATTCTGGAAAATATTGCTCTGCTCTGCTTTGTATTGTACAAAACAGCAAGCAGGTCACAGACAACTCGACTTAATAGCTTAATATTATTTTGAATTTTATAAATCCGTTAAAAAATTTACTTTATTTGACTTCTTAAAACCTTAAATTTACTAACTTTTTTCCCTGTTTTCTCATTTTCACTAACTATTTTCACTTCCTCTGTATTCCTTTCTATAACTTCACCACAAATCAATGGGAATTTAGAAAGGGAATCATATATATCCTCATCAACTTTTGCATAACTTTGAAGCTTTGGATCTGGATTTTTATCATACTTGTAGTTTGTTTCTTTTAAAATTGATTTCTTCTTTGGATGTTCAGAATCGACAGTGCTTAGAATTTTGATAATTTCTCCTGGATGCTTAAACAGCACATCATCATCAACTCCTTCATAAATGTCTGGATTGAATTTCTCATTAGAATGCTCAAAATTTATCTGAATTGATGGGAATACAGAAGGTCCAATGACTGGCTCAATGATTTTTACATCCTCTAATGACGTCGAGAATCGAACTTTCCTTCTAGGCTTTTTCTTCTTAGCTTCTGAATTCTCAACTGACTGATTCTCTTTGTCGTTATTTAATTCATTCTGATTTATATCCTTAACTTCTTCTTTCACTGGATTTACATCATTTTGTTGCTTAGTTTCTGGAAGTATGATTTCACTGGATATGTTTGGATCTGCCTCATTAGCTATCCTTTTCTTTGTTTCTGGAACTTTTACTTCGCCATTAATAAACTTTAATAAAGTATCATAGTCGTAGCCTGCATTTTCTTCAAGATTTTCCAATTCACCGGTCATTTCTTCCATTAATTCGTACTGATCCAGTAAATTATTAATTTCACTTTCTGATTGAGTTTTACGCTCTTCAGCTTCTTGCTGTTTTTGTTTTTTAATGCTTTCTCGATGCCTTTTCCTCCATTCTGTCTCAGCTTCTTCGTTGTATTCCTCAATAATCTCCTGTTCAGAAAATGCGTCATTCTTTGAAACATCCAGTTTGCCTCTAAAAAATCAATGACATAATTAAATATATTGTCTAATATGTACAAAACTACAGTTTATATTACGTGAAAAGATCTTTCTCCTTATCCAGTTCCTTTAACTTCTGTTCACAAACTAAGTTCCTGTATTGTAAAATCTCATTTGCTTGAAAATTTGATACCGATGAGAAATAATTGCTGCTGTGCGAAACCAATATATCATTCGTATGCTGCATAGTTCCTCTGACAAAAGCCTTCTTGCCGAGTGGAACCATTATGTCCATTTTATAGGATTTAAGAAATGTATTTACACTTTTTTGAGTTTCATCAACAGTGCCTTTATAATTTTTCCACTTTTCCTCACTAACTGCATTTTGATCTAATGCCTACAAATGCGGTTTTGATAGTTCTTGTAATTATTCATCGATTTGAATAGTTATCTTACCTCTTCGACTGCTTGATTATAGAAATTCATCGTAATTAAAAGTTTTTTAACAACAAAAATAAACAGAAAATCGTTTTGCAGTCCTGCACAACATTTTTTGCAATATATTTTTGTATTGCGCAACTAAGCAGTATGATAAATTGTGTGCTGTTCATAAATTGACGTCCATCATTTAGGGGAGTCTGAAGTTTTGTGACAGAATATGACAAAGGGAGGAGGGGGTTAAAAAATCTGATACAGTGTGTTAGGTATAAAAATTCCAGTTTGAGAAGACCTGGAAGGGTAGTCCAACTTTTTCTATTTAAAATTCAAAAATAAATTTCCGTTAAAAACTGAACATGCTTTTTAACTTTTTATTAATTTGATTAACAATCAAGTTTATAATACATACAAACGTCTTCATACAAACGAAATAATGACATTATTATGATTCACTGATTATTATCGCATTAGCGAGTCAAAAACACGATTTCGTGACATCTTATTGTCTTATCCATTCATTTAATTCTATTGTTTCATTTCCTTCTTTCCAACATTTAATGTCGATTGATTATCATTTCTTTTTAATGATGTCGCGAGAGGATGAGAAGAAAAAAATCAATTATATCCAAACACAAAGACGAAGGAAGTATAGTAGCACAAAAAAAAATGAGAAGATTTAAATAACAATGAGTAAAATACAATGTAACATTTCTCTCAAGTAAAGTCTAGTAATAAGCAAGCAAGCCTTAAGCCACGCACATAATTATTAATCAATGATCAATTTTTTCAAAGTCTCCTTAAGTCTCTCATCTGATATATCCACATACATAGACATAGATAGATATATCCCCATGTACATAAAACGTGATTTAGAGTAAAGTACCTACATTGTGAAAAAATACATCTTTTTTTTTTCTTTTTAAATACAGTTTTTGTTTTCTTTCTTTTATTTAATATATGTTGTACATTCATTCAGTTAGGTCTATTCGTTCTGTGGATACAGCGTAGAAAACGCGAATCTGTCAATAAATATCTTTTTATACAATATCAATTATTTGACCGTCATCGAATGTGCTGCAGATTTTTTTTTCGCAATCCAATTTTAATTTAAATACTTTACAATCCCAAAAAAAAATTCAAAGCCATTCAGTTTTTAAGTGAAGGAACAATAACAATAAAAAGGCTAATTTATGGAGACGACATTTCTGGAGAATATAAAAATTGCACAAAATATTGTTGAAAATGATACAGTGCCGTCACTCAGGAAGAATATTACAAGCGAGGAGCGTGCGAGGATGTTTAGGTAATTTTGTATTAAATCATATGCATTAAAATCTAAATTGTGTCAGTCGTTGCCATCTGATTGCTCCACTTATGGAATTTGCACTATTTATTCATCATATAAGTAAGGCACATACTATACATTATACATGTATCGCCAGAGTAAAATGGATATATAAATAACGGAAAAAATAATTTTGAATAAAAGTTCAAAATTAAATTGGGGTACAAAATTTACAAATTTAGCCCAGAAATAGAAAATTATTAAGTAATGGTTAAATTAACTAACTAAATAAGTAACAAAGATTCCAAATGAGATAATTTCTCTTTATTTATAGTAAAATGCTCATTTTAGTGCAATTGTGATTGTTAATTTCTCGAAAAAAGTTGATTATTATTTTTTGTTTATAAATTCCTGATTTTTTGTTTTAAAAATGAATGAGAAGGAAGAGTTAACGCCTTTAGAACAAGATTGGTGAGTACTGCGGAATCAGTGGATGCTTTTTATTAACGTGACTCATTCAGACTGTTTATAAATATTTAATGTGAAATGTGATACTTTTCAAGTACAAAGAAAGTTAGTCATGTAAGCAATGATTACGCGAGAATCTGCGATGTAATTAATTCGTATGTTAATTTTATTAATTAAGGAATGTTTAGGAAAAAGAAGCCAATTTATTATTTGAGAGATTAATGTGTATGATAACAGTAAAAATTAGTGTTGGTTAGATAGCTCCAATATTATGTTTTGAGCATTACTATCGTCATTTACGCATTGACTGGTTACTTTTTTTGTATTTTAATTCATCTCTGGATCTTGCGAATTTTTGCAGTTTAATTCATTGCTGGATCTTGCAAATTATATAAATAATATTCAAATTTTGAGGAAGGAAAAAAACCGTTGAAAATTTAACATTTCTCATGGCAATCTTAAAAGCTATTAAAGGCGCCTTAGTCATGCAGACGAGATGATTTCCGTATTGTCTGCTTCCACTTACTCATTTACTTACTTAATGACTACACGAAGCATTATAAAATATAGAATCAGTATGTGTGAGAAAGAGAGAAGCTTTTTATAAAATATTTAACATGCAAGCGTGTATTATCAATTTCATTTTTGAAGAAAAAAAAACTACCGCAGGTTACTGTATTATAATTTAAAGTAAATTCCATATTGACACAGAGTGGAAAGAAAAAAGAAAAAAAAAATATCATTATTCAGTGATCGCGCGACTGTTCATTCAAAACGTTCATTAAATTAAGCCCAGCCACTTCGTGCTTCTTTGTTAAAGAAAAAAGATCATTTTTGGGCTGCTGCTGCTCGTTGTTGTGTGATCATCAAAAAAACAATGAAAGTTTATCGACAAGTGTACACGGAATTTGTTGCTTTATAAAAGCTTATTGTGTCAGAAATAATTTTAATATTAAAAATAGTTACTAATATTACGCAAAAGAGACTCAGCATGACTATGTTAAGTGCAAAAACCTATATTGTGCAAGAGATGTATCTAATTAAAAGCTTTTGATTGGTAGACCACAGAAAAGAGAGAAGCAAAAAAAAATGTTATGGAAAATCCATTGGCATTTTAGCCTTGAATACCATCAAGCAAGCAATAATCCGGAACTCGATTGATTGATTTTCAAATTATAAGATCGTTTCGTTTTCCTGACAGTTTTTCGTCGTTTTTACAATTAAATATAAGTGAAATAAAAAAAGGCTTATTTAAGTCAGTTGTTAAGTGATAGAATACTCGTTGAGGTAGTCAGTCGAGCAAGCTACCCGTACCCGACATACACAAAAAAAAGTTAGTTTGTCAACACAAGACATGAGCTTATGTTATGCAACAGGTTTTGCATAAATTTATAATAAATATTACAAAATAGCTTTTTTTTACGTCTTGTAAAAGAGGACACGCAATGTGCTTAGTTCGTGTGACATTAAAAATTCAATGAGACAAACCAAAGATTGAAAAGTTTCTAGAACGATAAAATTGTTGTGAAATTACAGCTGTGAAGCTTCTGCTGAGTAAAATAAGGCACGTTTCACAATATTTGTTGGATGTTAATTAATGATAATTAAAAACGAATCAGACCGACTATAATCCAGTATTAATTTGGCTGCTGCTATTGACTTAAAGGAAAGGAAAACAAAATGGCATTTCGCTCCGACATTGATCTCTCAAAATTACACAAAAACAAATTGGATCAAGAGATGTCTTACGGCTTATCATGGCATTATAATAGAATGTTACTCTCACAACAAAGTAGTCTCGAAAGGAATAAAGCAAAAAATAATGATGATAATAATAATTTTTATACCAAAGCATCGGAACTAAATGACGATCTGTTCAATTGTCTTATGCCACATCGTGGAAAATCGGGAACTTGGCCGTAAGTTTATCAATTCCCAACGTGCGTGCGTGATCTAATTAAAAGCAAAAATAATAATAAAGTTTGGAGTGTGTACTAGCTAGCTGTCTATTACTGAATTTAAAGTGTCATTAAATTAAAATCACCTAATTTCAAATTTAAATTTATACATGCCCTGACTATTCGGAGAGTTCACTTAATTATACTTCTATATCGCTTGAAACTTTCGATCACTGTCAATTAAGCTGTACTGAGAGACACTACAATTTTCGTTTTGTAATTATTACATTATTTTTTTGTGTGTAAAATCTGCTTACTATTTCATAATATATTCATAGTACATTATATATTTTTAAATAAAATTAACGTATATCTATCTGAGAAGTAGCTGCTTCAAGTTACTATCAATATATATATACATAAGGTAAATAGACAACGAGAGAAAAAAATATTAATATATCAGTAGAAAAAAGTGCCTAAAAGGCACACTGTGTCAATGACTAAGGCGCAATGCTAACGACTTCAGTCGTGGAGATTCTAAAATAATTTTTTAATTTGTCAACGGTTTTTAATTATTCAAAAGTTAACGGTTTTTAATAATTCAAAAGCTAACGGTTTTTAATAATTCATAAATTTAAAATAATTTGAATAAACTGAACTGAATGAGTGTGAATTTAGTGACCTTATTGTAACTTAGTTAAATCGTTGGTCAGTCACTGATAAATCAGTAGACAGGCTTTCTAATACTCAAAACAACAACGGATTTCGAAAGTGAAAAAATAACGGTTTTTAAACAATCAAAACGGATTTTCAACGGTTAAATTTTTAACTTTCTCGATCGCGTGAGTCACGGCTATCTCATAAAATCTAGGCAGCCACGAAAAATGGGTAAACTGCGTAGAAAAAAAATATTCGATGTCATTCTGCAACATGACAAATAACCTTAGAGGTAAAATTAAGAGAATCATATGTGTGCATGCATACAGACTGACTGCAACTGTTCCATAAACATTCTCTTTTTTTGACGCAAAATGCAGCAAAATGTATAAAATTTGTTTGATCACATAGAATCACTTTAATGCAGTTTGAAACGGTGATCGGTTTAGAGTACAAAGCGTTTTTGTTGTCAGATTCAAATTACGCTCAAAGATCAATTTTCGAAAATAAATATTATCAATAGTCTCGAGATAAGAGAGATAAGCATAAGTTGTTATCTCTAAAATAAATTAAAAAAATATCTATAAAGTATAGAAATAGAATAAATAGAGCGTTTTTTCGTGAAGTCGATAATAATGAATCCGGGCCGAAATATTGTGCATTATAAAATTGACGAGAATGGGCTTCATCACTTCCTCACACCAAATATTAACATTGAAAGTTCATTCATTGCTGATAGAAATCCAAGGATGTTTGTATTTATTAACTAACCAACCGTCATGGCTGTTGTTTTCCGTTTTATCTTTTTGAAAAAAAAAAATTATTAAATCACAAAGAGTTGTTGATTATTACATAAATGCTGATGTCTTTATTATTATTTATCTACACAGGAGAACGAGAAGCTTAAATGCTCCATCTCCGGTTCAGCAGTTTGGGCCATGTGGACGAATAATGAAAAATTCAGCGATGGTTATGCAAATTCAGGTATGTGTCGCACAAAGATCATTATTAATGATAGGAAATTCAATATTTGACACGATCATTTCTTTTAGGACCCAGCCAGTCAGCGATTAACGTGGTATAAGCCACCTCTAGCTGTATTGGTAATTAAGAAAGTGAGAGATTCGACAGTTTTATCACCGTTTGTTCAGCTTGTTGAATGGCTCATTCAAGAGAAACATATGGTTGTGTGGGTAGAGTCTGCAGTTCTAGACGATCCGCTCTTAATTCAGGATAAAAAATTCCAGAACATTAAAGACAAGCTTGTTACTTTTAAGTGAGTAGTCTGTCATTTGTCAATGTCAATGCTATTTGTATTCTAACAAAGTGTTTGTGCATTTTTAGGGATGGACGAGACGATCTGACTGATCGAATCGACTTTATCATTTGTTTAGGAGGCGATGGAACGTTACTGTATGCGTCACTGCTATTTCAGCAATCAGTTCCACCAGTAATGGCTTTTCATTTAGGGTCATTAGGATTTTTGACTCCATTCCAATTTCAAAATTTCCAAGATCAAGTTACAAATGTACTTGAAGGACATGCTGCGTTAACGTTACGTAGTAGATTACGTTGCATCATTGTGAGAAAGAATTACAAAGATCATAAAAACGACTCTGATAGAAACGACTTAGCGGAATGCGATAGTAGTGGTGTGAATAGTATTAATAATAGCAATGCATTGCCGTCAACAAATATTCTCGTGCTCAATGAGGTAATATGAATTTAAAGAAGAAAATCCCCTGCTATGGACATATTAAGTTATTATTATATTAAGTAAACTCAAAGATTCATCCATCTTATTTATCTTCAAAAAACAAAATTAACTAAAGAGTTTACCTTAATTGGTTGCCTTAAAATCCACAAGCAATTATCTCGCGCTTTACATCAATCATGTAAATATTTACTCATAATCTATTGTGTACTTTAGGTTGTTATTGATCGAGGACCATCGCCTTATTTAAGCAATATTGACTTGTTTCTAGATGGTAGACATATAACATCAGTTCAGGGCGACGGGTTAATCGTTTCCTCTCCAAGTGGTAAGCTAGCTGTGCATTAATATGTCTGTAAACTTATTGTAACTCATGTTCTTAATTTCAGGAAGTACAGCTTACGCATTAGCAGCTGGTGCCTCGATGGTTCATCCCAGTGTACCTGCAATCATGATTACTCCCATTTGTCCTCATTCTCTCAGCTTTCGACCAATTGTCGTGCCCGCAGGTGTTGAATTGAAGATATCCATTTCTCCGGATAGTCGAAACACGTCTTGGGTGTCTTTTGACGGACGGAATCGTCAGGAATTGCTTCACGGTGACAGGTAATAATTTTGCTATTAATTAATTATTATTCTTAATCTAATGGCTACTTTGTGCATTTGCAGTCTCCGTGTAACTACATCGATTTATCCAGTACCAAGTATTTGCTCTCAAGATCAGATTTCTGATTGGTTCGACTCTCTTGCTGAATGCTTACATTGGAATGTCAGGAAACGCCAAAAGTGTTTAGATGAACTCAGTGATCTTACAGGAAGTGGCAGTGAGGATACGTTAGATGAACTGGATAGTGTTAATCAGATCTAATTTGAAAATGTTCTTTACAACATATTAATTACTTTATGACTATGATAATAATTTTACATGGGACATTCTATCTTTCCTTCTGTCTGCTGTTGGGTCTATAAACATTTTTTTTTATTATATTTGCAATCATATGAATAAGTTCACTTAGACATAAACTGTAAAAGAATCGTTTTTGTATATTTTTTAATAAAAAAAAAACTTTGCCAACTTAGATTTTGTTAATTATCTTTTATTCATGATTTTCAGCATTCCTTCCATTATAACGTCATTTATTTACTTCAGAGTACATTGACTGGTGCTCGAGTGATTCATTCATTGATGATCTTTGAACTATTGCACAAAAGCACACAGTATTACACCACTTTGTGACAAATCATAAATAGACCAAAATACCAAAACAAAGCTTGTTTGTTTGCAATCCACATTAACTAACTTACAGGACTGATCTACAAAGATATCAAATGGAACTAATTAGAGTACAGACTAACGTATAAAATTAGCTCAAATAGCTGAACATAATCCACGCTAGAGGTCGCTCGTGGAAAATTCACAAAGATTTTTCATTGAGCAGAAAAAATTATTAAATTCTAATGAACAAGTAGAAGATTAATTAAACTTAGTGATAATTTTGACTTAGAACGAAGTTGATAATAGTAGTGACTCAAAGAGCAATTGAAGGGAATCGTTTAAGACGTAGAACAAAATTTTCTGTCAAATTCCTGTTGACTAAAAAATCAATAATAAAAGGAAGAGAAAGAAAATAAGACAAGCGAATAAAAAATCGAAGATCTCAAGACTTTATTTGACTGGATACGCAATAATAATTACTTAAAATGGCAGTGGTAAGTGACTCATTTAATTAAGAAAACAGTGATTCATGATAAGAAAATTATTTTACAGCGAATGAAAGCAACGAAATGTCCAACCGATGAGTTGTCACTTAAAAACCGTGCAATCGTCTATCCAACTGACTTTCCTGGCAACGAAAGCTATATTGATGTATCGACTGGACCAGGTCAGCACTTTATATTTGCAATTGAACGAAGTCCAGAAGTTCCTCCACGCTCTGTTGGATTTTCCTTACTTCAAAGAAAATGGGCTACACTCTCAATCAATCAAGTAAGTCCACAAGTCTATGAATATTTTATATGAATTAAGTAATTCATAAATAATTTTATTGAAAAAGGAAATTGATGTCAAGCCCTTCCGTTTCGAAGGCTCTGGAAATGAACATGTCATCTGCAATGTCGCTCTGGAAGTTGACTTTCTTCAAAAGAAGACGTAAGATCAATATATTGATTTTTTCTTTTATCACACAACCCAATTAATTCAATGCCATCTATTTTTAGAATTACCACCGAACCATATGATTCTGATTTAATGGCTAAGGAGTTTCTCATGCAATTTGCTGGACTTGCAGTTACGGTTGGTCAGCCTCTGGTATTCAGTTTTAATGATAAGAAATTATTAGGATTGAGTATCAAGTCTATTGATGCTATCGATGCATCATCATTCCGCGAGAACAAAAGTGCTGAGCCAAAAAAGATAAACTTTGGACGACTTACTGCTAATGCTGTCGTTCAGTTTGAGAAATGTGAGAACTCGGCACTTAATTTAGTCGGAAAAGCAAAAGGGTAAGTGATTATCACCACCTATATAGGATGAAAAAATTTAATTTATTGATTTTTTTTTTTAAATTACGTATTGCAGAAAAATTGTCAGACAGTCGATTATAAATCCAGACTGGGACTTTGGAAAGATGGGAATCGGTATAGCATGCGTACATATATTTTTATGAATTTTTAATGAATTATGAATTTAATTAAATAGGTGGCTTGGACAAGGAATTCAATGCTATCTTTCGTCGTGCGTTCGCATCTCGAGTATTTCCACCAGAGCTCATTGAACAACTCGGCTGCAAGCACGTTAAGGGCATTTTACTTTATGGTCCACCAGGTAATAATTTAATGTCTTTTTAGCATGCCAAAACGTATTGATAAATTTTGATGGCACTTTAAGGTACTGGTAAAACGTTGATGGCAAGACAAATTGGAAATATGTTGAATGCAAGAGAACCGAAAATTGTTAATGGTCCACAGATCTTGGATAAATATGTTGGTGAGAGTGAAGCAAATATCCGTAGACTTTTTGCCGATGCAGAGGAAGAGGAGAAGAGATTGGGACCAAATAGTGGTCTCCACATTATCATATTTGACGAAATCGATGCTATTTGTAAATCTCGAGGCTCTGTGGCTGGAAATTCTGGCGTCCATGATACGGTTGTGAATCAATTATTGGCTAAGATTGACGGTGTTGAACAATTAAATAACATTTTGGTTATCGGTATGACAAATCGACGTGACATGATTGACGAAGCCTTAATGCGACCTGGTAGATTGGAGGTTCAGATGGAAATTGGCTTGCCCAATGAAGCTGGAAGAGTACAAATTTTAAATATTCATACGAAGCGTATGAGAGAATTTAAGAAAATTAATGCTGACGTTGATTGTGCTGAATTAGCAACGCTCACTAAGAATTTCAGTGGTGCTGAAATTGAAGGTTTAGTCCGTGCTGCACAGTCTTCAGCTATGAATCGTTTAATTAAGGCAGCATCAAAGGTTGAAGTTGATCCTGAGGCTATGGAAAAGCTTCTCGTTTCTCGTGACGATTTCCTGTATGCTCTTGAAAATGATGTTAAGCCAGCATTTGGAGCTGCTGCAGAGATGCTTGATAACTTCTTACAGAGAGGAATCATCAACTGGGGAGCTCCAGTTAGTCACATTTTGGAAGATGGAGCTTTATATACCGAACAAGTCAGAACCTCAGAAACATCAAGTTTAATTTCAATTTTATTGGAAGGTCCACCGAATTCTGGAAAAAGTGCATTAGCTGCAAAGATTGCCAAACTCTCAGACTTTCCATTCACTAAAGTCTGCTCACCAGAAGACATGGTCGCATATACTGAATCCGCCAAATGCTTGCAAATTCGTAAAATCTTCGATGATGCTTATCGTTCAACTTTGAGCTGTATTGTCGTTGATAATATTGAACGTTTATTGGATTATGGCCCAATTGGACCTCGATATTCAAATATCACACTTCAAGCATTACTTGTACTTCTCAAGAAACAACCACCAAAAGGACGAAAATTGTTGGTCATTTGTACTAGCAGTCGTCGTCAAGTTCTCGAAGATATGGAAGTCCTTTCAGCATTTACATCCGTCTTACACGTCTCTAATTTATCTACATCCGAGCAACTGATTTCAGTCTTGGAGGATAGTGACGTTTTTACCAAACAAGAGATCCACTCGATATCTAAAAAGATTCATGGATACAAGTAAGTCATATATGCTTACTAAAAATGACATGCTTACTAATAAATTCACACTTTATTCTACAGGGTATTTGTCGGAATCAAGAAGTTGTTAGATTTAATTGATATGGCACGTTATACAGAACCGTCTCACCGAGTTGTTAAATTTTTGACAAAGATGGAGGATGAGGGATGTCTTGAACCGATTGCACGGCATTAACTCCAAGATGTTATCAATGAATTTCAGCAGTTGAAGCCATGCTTAATCGATGAGATATTTTAAAACTCGTGACTACGCATTCATTATTAAATTATATATCAAACAAAAAAGTAATACTAAGTCAATTTATTAAAAAGTTAAATGAATAGTAAATTGAGGCACATGCAATTAAAATGATTATGCTTAAGTGCTTAAAAATATGATTTCGTTTGCTCTCCGAATATAAAGGAGATTGTTTTTTCTTCTCTATAATATAGAAAATATCTCATGTTGAAATCGTAGTTGAAGGATATAGATTAAAAGATTCTTGTAACACGTCATTCCTTAATGTATGTAGCTGTTAATTATATTATTCTATATGCGTTTTATGAATGCATTTAAAAATATATAAAAACATATTTATTATTCACTTAAAATTTTCAAATATTATGAGACACGCACCCACACACACTCTGTTATATATCATTAAATACTCTAGTCTGTTAGGGTTACTAATCAATCAATTTATCTCTCGCTCGCGAGATATTTAAAATTAAAGGAATTTAATTAGTATGGAAACTGATTGATATTCAAGATTTTGCTCTCAATGTAATTCAATATCGATAACCTGGCTTCAAAATTTAATAAATTACCCTATAAATTAATCTATTATATAGCTTATAATAGAATAGTACCTTAAAAGTCAGCATAAACTGTCCAAATCACTAATCTATTAGGATTTGACAGTTTTATTTTAACGGTTTTATTTTGAATTCAAATATTTTGTTTTCACTTCAAAAATTTCCCCCATTGAAAGTATCAATTAGCGGAATAGACTTGTTTCAAAAAAAAATTCAAACAAACTCTTGTAAAATCATTAAAAGTTAATTTAAGCAATCATTATTCATCATTAAAATGGAAATTTATTAAGAATAGAGTTTAAATAAATCGATGGATGTTGTGAAAATAACAAGAATAAGAGATGAATTGAGTTAATTGAGAAAAAGTGAATTGTGCAAAATATGCGTTAGTTTTTGAATGTGTTAACGGAATTTTTTGAAAAGTTTTGCAAAAAGGATAAAATATTAATTTAAGAAATTTAACATAATTAAGCGTATTTTAGTGTATTTATCTATATTATTTTTATCATGGAGAATGGTAATTATTCAATTTGCACGTTATTCTATCGTTTTGGCTAATAAAAAAGGCCATAATTGCAAATAAATGATCTTTACTTAATGATCCTTAACATTTAACTTCCAGAAACTCAAAAATTAGGTTCACATAAGTCAATTAATGACATTTTAGATAGTAAGGAACAAAAAATGAAGCGTATATGTTTAGTTGGATCATTAGTTAGTGATAAAAGGATCCAGAAAGTGGCTGAATGTTTTAATGTGCCGGTTATTTTGTCTGAAACTGGAGTGGAATATTTAACAGACAACAAAGTAGTCACTTACTTTATTTTAGAGGACTTTGAAGGACCAATTTTCGAAACAATCTCAAAATCAAAGCATAAGTAAGTCACATAACATAATTATTTAATCAACATCCTATTAATAATGTGAAATAATCCAAAATTAGAATATTGGGTCCGCTGGCACTTGTTGAATGCGAGAGAAATGGATGTGAATTGCCGAGCCATAATAGGCCAGTATTTAATTATAGCATGAAGGGAGTTGTGGCTGCATTTTCTGGAATCAGGAAACGTGATGAGCTTGTAAAATCAATATAATTTAATTAAGCTACTTTTATCTTTACTAACATTTTCGTTCTAAAAAACAGACGGAATTAGTTCATCTTATACATTTTATGGGAGGATCAATTAGGAAAGAAATGAACCATCGTGCAACTCACTTGATTTGTCCACAAGCTTTCGGTGATAAATACAGATATGCATTGACATTTCGATTGAATGTAGTTAGACCGTCATGGATAACGGATGCTTGGAAGAATCGACATGAAGAGGACTTTTCTGCTAGGAATGAGAAATATGCGATCGATCATCGATTAAAGATCTTTGAGAATTGTCGTGTTGCTTTTATTGGATTTCCCGAACATGAGAGAGTTAATATGTCTAATTTATTGCGATCATACAATGGTGTCGAAACAACAAGTGATGACGAGACGTGTACACATAAAGTAAGTAAAACTTCCAACCTCTGACATACGTTTAAGAAGAAATCACTGCGAAGAAGTAGTTTATGGCTAAAAAAATCTTCATATGTCTACATCTTACTAAAATTTACTTTTATTACTAACATCCTTCATATTGCATCCTCTCATTTTAACCCACTTATTATGTGTTTTTTCGTCATTCTGCACCGCTTAACTTTAACATTTTCAGATCATTGCTGATTGTCCAATTTTCACAAATGAATGTGGTAATGAAAGTTTAGATAATAGCTTATTGGACGATACCGATTGTGTCGGAAAGCAATTAAATCAGCAACAAATTAATGAAACTGTTAATGACTTGCCAACATTACATGAAGAAGATGAAAATACTAAATCACAGCATTTATCAGATTGTAAGGAACTAGATGAGACTGACTTTCAAGGAAAAGAAAAGAAGGATGGAGTGATCTTGAAAAGGGAACAGAATAAAGAGTTTTCGAACCTCACACAAATCTCACCGATTCCAAAAGAATCGATTCAAGAGAATGTCGAAAGGACAGCTTCGAAGCGTCAAAGGATTGAAGAAGATCATTTTGATAATATTTCAATTGATTCATCGTCCATCTCATTGTCCACTAAAAAGCCTAAACTAATGAGAACAGCATCACTGACTAAAAATTTACGTAAAAGCTTAAGCTTTGGTATCATGAAGACACCAATCAATAACATATTTGGAAAATCACGTAGAAATTCTGTTGATCAAGATATTTCTGCATCAGCATCGATGATAAGCATGGAAAGTACATTTAATGAGACCTTCACGAAACCAATTAAGGATAAATTCCGTCGCATGCGTGATAAAGCATCGCGAATGATGAAAAGAGATCAAGACACTCCAAAAAGTCTCAAGAAGGATCGATCGTTTCATTTTGGAACTGAGACAGCTAATGAGTCAAAGAGTTCCTACTTTATGAATATGTCAATGTCAGGTCATATTTTAAAGACACCAGAAAAAGGACAAATGTCAGCAGAGCCTAAAACGCCGAGATTTCTATCAGACTTTCAAATTCCAAAAGATAAAAATTTTGCTTACGATATGTCCGAGAAGAATACGGTAATTGCCATTATCATATCTAGAAAAAAATATCTAATCAAAATTAATGCAATTTTATATCATTCTGTCTTCATCATATGTGAATATAACTTAATATATGGTCATCGTGGGTCAGTTAATTATAATTGTTTGTCTTAGAATATATAAAACACATAATGTAATGCATAACTATAAACTTGCACTAATTTTTTTCCCTAAAAATTACTTCATTCATGGTGATTGGATTACTAACTTGTGGGAAGGTTTATTTTGAGTCAAAAATTACTGCCATAAGTTAGTAAGATTCTTTCTTCTTGGAGAAATTCTCTATTTTCCTCTTCTTCTTTGTTCTATTTTCAGGTAGTTGACGATGATCAAGGGAAATGTATGAACTTGGAGGATACAAAGTTTTATGTCTTAAAGGCGGAATGGTTTTGGACACGTATTGCTGAAGGTAAATTTGCATTTCTTTAAGAATTTATGTTAATGAGGGTTTATGCTGCTTTTTCATAAATATTTGGAATTATGCTTGCTTTTTGGCTGGCTTGACCGTTATTTTAATTTTTTGAATTTCTTTAAAACCCGTTGAAGTTTTGAATTTTCAAAAACCGTTAATTTTTAAATCTCAAAAAGTCGTTAAAATTCAAAACGATCCAAAACGTAATTTCAAATGTACACCCCAAAAATGCGTCTATACACACACTAACATACATTATTTGTTTCTATTTTATCTTCGTATTTATAGGATATGCACCTGAGGATGATTTTCTGTTTAAAGATGTAAGAAGATTAAAATTTTTATGCCTTTCCATTGCAAAATGAATGTTTAATGAATGATTTTTTAAAAAATAATTCTAGTATATGAAGAGTATTAAAGATGAACATTGTCAAGAACGACGTGATTCACTTATTAACAGTAGCTCGAAGGTGCAGAGAAAGCGCAAACGTTTATCGAGGGTTGTATTAGATAGCACACCAGGCAGTGCTGGCAAACGAAAATCGTCGACATCTGATGCTGGAATATTGTCATCAGATAGCTTTATTGATTACACAGCAAGTCCGGACAAGAGTGATTGTGGAAAATTGAATGAGAATTTATCCACAGAACAATCATGCAAGAAATATTCAATGAGAAGGAACCATTTTATGGATTTCTATCATACAGAATCAAATTATGTTGGAATATTGGAAACGATCATGAACGTGTTCAAGAATCCACTGGAAAAAATGGCAGACGACAATCCAGATCATGCTGAGTTATTGAACAAATCGGAATTGAAATCAATTTTCGGCAACTTTTATCCAATTTATGAGATTCATAAGAAGATGCTTACGAGAATCCAACAAATTAATTCAAATTGGACCGAAGAATGTTTAATTGGTGAGATATTAATGGAGAATCGTGATCGATTATTAAAGGCATATCCACCATACATCAACTTTTTCGAACAAATGAAGGCAACTGTTATTCAGTGTACACAAAATAAGCCACGCTTCCAAGCATTTTTGAAGATTAATCAATCAAAGCCTGAATGTGGTCGTCAGACATTACAAGAACTTATGATTCGTCCAGTTCAACGATTGCCAAGTATTAGTTTGCTTTTGAATGATATTCTTAAGCATACGCCAAAGACCAATCCTGATCATTCATCTCTCGTTGAAGCATTGACATCAATTAAGGAAGTAATGACATATATTAATGAAGACAAGAGAAGAACGGAAAGTCAGAAGCAAATGTTTGATATTTTCAATGATATTGAAGGATGTCCACCGATGCTTGTGTCATCTCATCGCTCACTCATCTCAAAATGTGAAGTTATTGAACTGGAAGCATCTGATATACTTAGTGGACGTGGCGATCATTTGATATTATTCTTATTCTCGGATACGTTGGAAATTTGTAAGAAACGATCAAGGGCAAATAATCTGTCGAAATCTCCAAACAGCACATACACTGGGAAACATAACGGTCCAAAACCATACAAGCATATTAAACTTATTCCATTATCATTGATTCGAACAGTTGCTGATATAACTGACAGCATGAGAGCTTTTGCACTCTCATATCGCAGCAGTGCTAACATTCATGACTCCAGTAAGGACAAAATTTGTGCTTTTAATATCGCTGACGAAGAAATTGAGAAGACCATGTATATTAAAAACTTTTGCAAGCAAATGGCTGAAAACGCATGTCGAGCAGACTCTGTAAGTTACTTTTTCTCGATAGCCATACTTGACCATTATTAATTACTAACTTCTTCCTACAGAATGAGTTTCGTGTGACTGTGACGAGTGATGAAGTAAATATTGACACATCTGATGTAAACTTAGGAACTTTATCGAAAGCTTTTAGACTCGCGACGCGTACAAAGCTTAAAGTGAGTAACTTTATAATTTAATTATGGAATACATGCTAACTTTGCAGTGTATAATTCTTCAATTAGGTCGGACGAGCATTTTCTTTTAACAAAACACCGTCTCGTAAACGAAATGTGCCTTTGTCACCATTTGGAAGTAACATTTCTCTCACGCCGACCATATCCACAATGCATCAATTGAAGCTTCAATCCACTTTGAATTTGAATGTAAGGAATTTGATATTCTCATTTATTTGTGTCTATGCATTACTAATAATTCAATCATTTTCTTATCTAGGATATCGTGCCGCTATCAGATCAAAATGTGAGAAGAAATCAAAACTCAATGGACTGTGAAGATTCGTGAAACAGGTTGTTAAGAACAATAGAAGACAAAATCTCAATTTTTTACACGATAATTGAACGATATTTGTTAAACTATAAATTTAAATAATCGAATGCTGCCTAATTAATGTATTTTTGAAAGATTTATACCTAATTGCCTGTATGTGAAGATGTTGTCTAAAAGAATACTTGTAAAAAACGAGAGAGAAGAAATATATATATTTAATAACGAAGCATATTTTATATTCTATCTGTAATATAAGAAAAATATTTTTTTTTAAAAAAAAGAAGCATTAATAAACTAACTTTAAAGATCAAAACAATCCTGAATTTTTCAGGATATTTTTCGTTATTGCTATTTATTACAAATTTGCCACAAAATTTTGCAATATAACTATAAAAAATACTTTAGTAAATTGTTGAATGGACATGCATGAATTATATAATTATTAGTGTATATCTTTTTGTGTAAAATTTATGAGAGATATGATTTACGAAAAGCTTATGGACGAACGTGTGGCATCTCAATATCTCTGATTTTCTCATTCTGCTGTCTACGTTTTCTATATTTAAGCACAAACCAGTAGATAACAATCAGAATGACTGCAAAACCCAAAAATGTACCAACAACTATCCAAATAGTGATATCAACTTTCTCAGCTGCTGCTACAGAGTGCGGGATGCACATATTATTGTATACATCGTAGCCATCAGGACACTCTGTTATATTCATGGTGGCTGCTGCATTTGCAGAAATGATCAAATAGACATGCTGAAAAACAGAAATCACAAGAAATCATTAATTTTGCCAATAGGGTAATTTAAAAAGGTATTTGTCAATGTTTTATTAACTTACTACAATAATTCCTAAAATGATAGTCATCTTTTGTAGATTTTTTTCAGTCAAGTTAAGCACCTGAGAATAGAATAAATGAATAGTGAAACTTTTAAACGGTTTAATAGAAAAAAATATTTGTATGAACTTTATATATGAAAAAGGACGTAAATTCAAATATAATTCCCGCAAAATGAACTTTTTCGAAAGAAAAAAACATTATTTCACTTTCTTATAACATTCGACATACACAATAATTTCATTTGTTTATGAAATACCTAAAGTTATTTTTTTTTTAATTTTTTAGCTGTTTTAAACTGTCTAATAAGCTTAATTAAGCATGCAAATCATTGTTAAGAGTGCATACAATCGAATTAACTACTAGGAAGAATGAAGAAAACATGGGATATTTAGTAAAATTCAATTTTTTTTAAAAAAAATTAACAAATAAGAAGAAAATGGATATAAAGTATTAGGAAAAATAAAGAAATATTGGAAAAATAAAATAATTAAATGATTATTCCTATATCTAATGTTTTAGCAAGCAAAATAATATGATTGAAACTCACCAAAAGTAACAAGGAACTGTTTTCAAATAAAAAATTTAATTAAAATGTCACTCAAAGAGTTTTTCACGAGTTTTCCGCTTTTCTGAATTACCTCAGATAACTCAATTGATATATCATTAACTTGGATATATTACAAAGGGTATCGTCAGTCAACTAAAAGTATCAAAGTGCTGTGCAAGTGATTTCGGCGCATTTTCTTAAGCAAGGTACTTAAATGCCAAGTTTCTTATGCTGATTGTCTGTCAATACGACTTGGAACTTTATTGTGAATTATTTAAACACTCAGCTATGGATCTGAGGTCTACATATTTATTTAATTTAAACTTGACTCTTACGGTTTTAAATACGAGAGCTTGACAAACTTTTATTACAGCTCAATCCACGACTCATGCATGCTTCCGCTTTCTATTGAAGTACGTTCATCTTTTACCAGCATTTTTCAGTCAGCCACACACCCAAAGTGAGCGATTAAAAAATTATTGTCATAAAATGCACAGAAATTCCATGGGAAAAGTTTTAGCACAAATGGTCTGAAACTACGAGAATATGCAATGTCATTTTAGCACTTGACTTGATACTTTTTTTAGAAACTGCAACATTACGAAGATAAAGCTTCTGAATATTTTATGTAAATCTAGCTATCGAGAGTTGCTAAGAAGCTTAGAAGGCTGACGGCTCAAACTATTAATCTGTTCTGAACATTGTGATTTACTTAATCATTCTTTAATGAGCACCAGTCATGAAATGATAGTGGATAAAGCTATAATGACGTTTTGGCTCTTCAATCAAGGATAAAGCTACTCTGAAAAGGAAGGTCATCAAACAAGAATAATTTAGAGACAGTGGATGTTTGTTGGAATAATGACGGATGTTAATATCCTTTTCATTTAAAAAGAAGCATATTTATTCCTTATTTTATAAAACAATGAAGTTCATCATTTATTTTCTCTGTTGTTGCTGTTGACGTGCTGGGAAAGCGCGTTGAGGAGGTGTTCTGATTCTTCTTGCTTCACGGCTTCTGTTACGGACTACTTTACTGTGAATTGCACAAGAAACACAATAATGCAGTTTTGCATACAATTTCGGCAACACATATGCTGAAAGGATAATAAATCATCAGTAAGTATCCATCGGAACTAACCAGAATGAACTACTTACAACTATAGACGCTGGCAACTGTGATATCTCTGACGGCAGCAGCTTCAACAATATTTCTGATGACAAACTTCTTAATTGCCTTATCTTTTGGAACACAACGTGCACAGTTTGTGCAACGAACAGCCTTTACGTGTCCACGGTTATGCTTGCAGCGTCCTCCATTACGACGTTTCTTGGTCTAAAAAGATGGAATTAAGCGAAAACAAATTTTAGTCAATTATCAAACATTGAGGTTAAAACATACAACTGTTAAAATGAAGTTAATTCACCGAAATTTAGTTAAGTAGAATATGTTTTATGAATGTAATTAAATCGAGAATCATAGTAAACTTGTTGAATTATCGTTATCATTGTGATTTAACATAATTTGCAAAACTTTTGAATGATGTACTCGCGAATTAATGTGATATTCTGTGATCAACTATAAACATCCCATTTTTCACACTAAATATCACTTATAGACAGTTGTTAGCATTTTTAATGCATGGATATCCATCTTAACTTCATTTTAACATTGCATAATTAATGCTATAATACATTAATACTATTAAATTTACCATTTTTCTGGATGTTGATTTCTTCAATCGAAAAAAATTCAAGGAAAAGAACGAACATAGCTTCGTTCCACTCCAAGTCACTTTTTAACGACAGTTTTTTAAATATTTTTTGTCCGTTATTTTTTGTTTACATTTAAAGCATTTTCTGAGATATTTAGCCACATTTTATCAACTTTTTAATGTTAATTAGAGTATATAATAAACAAGTAGTGACATAGTTTGCTTAAACAATGAGTGATGAAGCGAAGAAGCATGAAGAGGGAAAGTTTTGACAGGTGAAGAGTAAAGAAGCAGTTTGACAGTTTCAGTGACATTTTGTTGACATTTGCAAGATCGGCTTATATTTTTAGATTTTCGTTTTCTGTGGGTTTTTAATTGAATTAATCTATTAAAATATCTATATTATGTATCCGTAGATTATCTTAAATATTTTAACAAATTAGGATTTGTTTAGTGCTTATGTTTAGTATAAAAAATTAGCTAAAAACTATTGTGCAAAGGAATAAATGAGAAAATGTCAAAAACCCAAAACATTACGATAAGTAATCAATCAAGTAAGATATTTATCTACAATGCAACACCCGAGCCGATCAAAGATAATGAGAAGAAAAATAAGATGAACGAGACGACATCATCATTAATTACAATACAGTTTTCAACGCCAGAATATCATATAAGAATTAACAACAATTTTAAGGAGAAGCATTCTGACGGTAAAGACATGATGAAGTGTAGTGATGTTGAGGATGTGCATTTAGATCATTCGAATGACTCGATCAAGTCAGGAAATTTCGAAGTGGATGAGGATGTATTGATGGAAGGAACTGATGGTAAATTTTATCTCGGAACTATAATCAACTCAAAATCAGAGGAATACTTGATAAGATTTGATGATAACACTGAGAAATGGTCCAATTCCTGCAAATTAAAGAAGCTCACTGCCTCTCCGACGAAAAATGGAGAAGACTCATCGTTATGTGTTATATGTAAAATTTCTAAGGAATTTGATGTTGTTGAAATATGCAGTCAGTGTAGTCGTGGATATCATCGAAACTGTTTCAAGGAACAAAGTGTCCATCCATCTCGTTGGAATTGCTCTAAATGTAGTGTTGATGTTATAAGTATTAGCGATTCTGAGGAATTGGAATCAGAGTTTGCGGCTGAGTTGACGACAGAGGAATTCAATCAAAAACCTACAGTAAAACTCCCATATGATGTAAGTTACTAATTGTTCTTATCTGCTTGCTATTTGCTCAGAAACTCTAATACACAATAATTTATTTTATGAAATCCAGATGAATTCTCTAAAATGGGATTCAGCTCATCGCTTAAACAAAGAAAATATATACTGTTATTGTGGCCTTAATGGATCTTGGAAAGAGCGAATGCTTCAATGTTGCCGTTGCAAACAATGGTTCCACGGAAATTGTATTAAACTTTGGGATGGATATTTAATACGCGGTGACACATTTTTTATATTCTGTTGCTCAGTTAGTATATTTACTCAAATTATTATGCCTATATGTATTATATATTTTCTATTCTCGCATGTACATAACGAAAATCATCATTGTAATTATTCTTTTTAGGTATGCAATGATGGGAACGAGTTTATTCGGCGCTTACAAATCACTTGGAGAGATATCATTCACTTGATATTCTATGAATTGACAATCGTACGCTCACAAAAGTACCATAGTATTTCAAAGGATGTCGTTCCTTTTATTTTGCAGAATGCAGATAACTTTTATTTGCCCCCAGAGGTATGTCTGTATACACTGACTAATCATAATCTGATGCTTACTTCCCATTCATTCATTCTCAGGTTTCAAAATTCCTAACGAAAGAATCATTAGAGAAGAAAATTTTACAAACTGTTAGAAAGATAGATATTTTTAAATGTATTAATGCAAACAAGAAGAAAGCTTGTCTATTTGGCTTAAGGAAGAAAATGCCACCACTTCATAATCATTTACAAAAAGTCATCATTCCACCATCTGATCCCTTTTCGGATGATCTCATCAAAAAGCTAAAAATCAAGTATGTCGAATCAATTCAAATTAATGGAAAGTCCAAGGAGCTGGACATTGAAATGAAGCATCCAAAGATTATCACATCGATGACAACGACGACGGTTATCGATGCGGAAATGTGCGATTCTTCAGATGAGACGTCGAGCAAGAGTACGTTGGATTTGATAATTCCACCGCCAGATAATTTTAAGGGTTTTAATAATCCATTTCATATTAATTATAAATCTGATATGAAATTGAAAGTCAATGAAAAGTTGAATGGCTTAAAACGGAATCAAGTTTCGAGCAAATTTCCTGAGGTCAGGATTGTTCGAACAATTAAGAGACGTTTAAGTGCCAAGGATCTTCTTGTTGGACCCAATCAAGAAGTTAAGCGACGTAAAATCACAAAACGCAGAAAGTCAGCTGACGTTGAAGTCATAAGTGAAATCATTCAACCAATTACCTTTCCATTACCTCCACATTTCTCATATCGTCCAGAGAATAATACAAATTTCATTCGATCATCAAACAATGTTGTTCCTCTAACCAAAAATGAAAGTCAAAAGAAGCCTCCTGTAGCTAATAATGAAAAGGATGATAATATTAAAAATATATCGTCCGTATCATCGCCGTCTGTAAACATTAATCTTAATGATACAGTCCTTAATTCGCCAGTTAAGAATAACTCCATTAATCTGTACTTCGGTGCTATGCATCGAATCGAGAATGGTGAAAAGTTTACTATTGTCGCCAAACGAGTAACCTTCGACGGAAACGAACAATATCTCTTGGAATGGGATGGAAAAAATGAATCTGTAGTTTAAAAATATTAAATATTATGCAAATATACAAAATGTCACCTGAAAATTAAACGACTAGAACGCATTTTTGTCACCAAACAACCAACCGACTACTAATTAATTTTAAAAAATAACGACTTTTTCAAATTTAAAAATTAACGAACTTTTTGAATTCAAATTTTTTGAAAAACTGAACTGAATTTGAATATTTAACGGTCATTTGAAAACCGTTATTTCTTAATTGATAAAATTTTTACAGGAATAAGCATAAAGTGCTCTAGTTTTCAAAAAGAATGATTAATTGGAGAGTATATAGGCAGTCAGTGGGTGCTTGTTTGGGACAAAAGTGCGCTATAAAATAGAGAACTGAAAGAATTTTTTAAAATTAAAAACCACGATAAGAGATGTTAAAGAAAAAAAAATACATAGTAGTTTAACTTCTTTTAAATTTAGATTGAAATCTAAAAGGATTTTAATTGGTTTTATTATTTATTTACAAAATATTCAACAGTTGATTAATCTGTATCTTCAAATTATTATTATTATTTTTATGATTTTTTTTTCTCTCCTTCGATACACATTAATTATATAATTTCATAGTTTTTTTCATTTCCTTCTTCATTTAACAATTAATTTTCTTATTCTGGAAAATAAAAATTTTAGGAAATTTTTTTGAACAAGAAAAATCTTTTTGTGTTTTTATTCATTCATTTCTTTCTTTGTTTTTTTTTATTTATTTAATTAATTTAATTATTTTACCTGTCTAATTTGAATGTTGATAACTGCTAGATTCCTTATAATCGGATGAATTATAATGCTTGGAGCTCTTCGACTTGGACGACGACTTTTCGCGGTCCTTTTCTTTATCTTTATCCTTTTTACTCTTATGATGATGGTGACTCGATGATGAGGATGACGATGAATTATTATTATTGTTATTATTATTATTATTTAAATTAGTGAAGCTTCCAAACTTTTCCTTCGATATCTTTAGCTTAATGGGTGCAGGCTGCACAGACTGTGACTGATTCACTTCAATGATTTTACCTGCATCTTTATTGATGGGAATTTTAATCTTCAATCCACCACCATAGCTCTCCGGAGAGCTCTTTGTGTCTGCCTTCGTCTCCTTTGAGAAGATTATCTTTAGTGATGATGAGTCACTCTTGTTATCTTCACGATCCGATGATTTATGCTTCTTCTTATGCTTATGCTTTTCCTTCTTCTTTTTCGACTTTTTCTTATCCTTCCTACTACTCTCGCCAGCCGATGAGTCCATCTTTTCATCCTTAATATCTAATAAATCGTCTAATGATTCATGCTTTGTCATTATCATATTTGTTTGTTGTTGCTGTTGTGGCAAATGTTGTGTCGTCGTTGTCGATGATTGTGGTTGATTACTCTTTAGTTGTTGCCTTGATGGAACTGAAGTTGGTGTAGTTGCAAATAGCTCATCGGGTAGCTCAGGATTAATAATATCCAATGGACTATCATACAAGTCAAACTTATTGTTTGATGAAAAGCATTCAGCAAGAAGGGACTTTACCACATCTGGATTTGTCTCGAGCGGTTGTTTTGTTGGAACCGGCATCGGCATGTCCAATAAGCCACCTCCATAAATCGAGGATGGCTGTGACTTTGATTGTGGCGGATTTTTTGATGATAATGATTGAGATGGTGTTACAGGCAAGCTTACTGGAACCATTGGTTCCATTTTTATCTGATCGACCTTTCTAATCTTGTTCTCACGACTATGCGGGGTATCCAAAGAATCTTTAATCGACGAATATGATCGTTTCTTGATCAGCTGAGCGTCTGTCATTGATTGATCTGTCGATAATTGTGGAATTGATGCATTTACATTGTCAATTTTTGAGAACTTTTTGTTGTCCATCTGATTTGATGATGGATTAAGCTGCTGCTTCTGACTTGAACCTGATTGACTTCCCAGCATGCCTTTATCACGTTTCGTTGGTGTCGATTTTTTATTATCCTCTTTTGGACTGTCAACTGCATTGTCATTACTTCGCTTTAAGCTTCCAGTCATCATCATATATTTTGCCTTCTCATTCGTATCATGCTCGGGACTTGGAGAGAATAGAGACTGTCCTCGAGGCGGTGTCGTCGTTTTATTCGACATTTCATTAATTTTGTCACTAAACCAAAAGTCATTTTGTGAGACATTTTGTTGCTGTTGCTGCTGCTGTTGTTTGGATGAATTTGATGACATGTCATTGTAAGCAGAAGATTTACTAGAAGAAGTATTAAGCATATTGGAAGCACTTTGATCTAAAATGTTTGCAGAATTTGGTATTTGTTGAAGATTCTTTTGTAAATGCGGATATTGTTTGTCTAGATTATGAGATGATGTCTGTAATTGTTGCTGCTGTTGCTGCGGTTGGGACATTGAAGAAGAAGACTGTTGCTGTGACCAATTCGGTTTCTTTTGAGGGTTATTTGGTATTTGTTGATTTAACTGTGGATTCATTGCATTATTCCTATTATGATAATCTGCTGAGCTTTGCTTAATATTCTTTTGATGCATATCCATGCCCGGATAAGGTGGAGCTTGCTTAGAATTATTAGCCATCATATTATGCTGTTTCTGATCATTGCTCATGCTATTTAGCTTCATGTAAGGTTGTTGTTGCTGCTGCTGCTGTGACGGTGGTAAAGGAGGATTTTGTTGGGGAGGGGGCGGGGGAGGCGCTGAATTCCGATGTTTTGAATGATCAGAAATCCTCTGAGTCGATGATGATGACGAAGAATTATAAAATGAGCCGTCTTGATGGACCAAACGTTGTTGTCGTTCATCAATTAGTGGAGGTTTTGGCTGACTACTATTACTACTTGGATAAGCTTGGCTACTACTCGACGATGATGGTCTTTGACGATGGACATTATGATTTGATGAAGAGGCTGTAGGTGGTGGTAAAGGCGGTTGAATTGATCCACTCTGAGACGAAGGAACTTGCTTATATTGTGATGATGATGACGAATTCGGCATTTGATGCATTTGAGCTTTAGCTGATGATGAACTTGATGAGGTCCTGCTATTTCCATTCGCATTCATGCTAGAGGTTGCAGCACTACTACTTGTCATGCTAGCATTTTTATGATGGTGATGATGATGATGCTTATCATGGTGCTGATTATTCTTATGATGCGACGAGGATGTGGATGGAGCGTCTGGGATGCTTGGTGACTGATTCACCTGGAAAGATTTTTTCATGAGCTATGCAAACAACGGTCAGAAAGGTCTCTCAAAATCATAATAATAAATAATATAACAAAAAAAAATGAATGAGTAAATGATAAAAAGAATACATACTGCAGCTTGTCCGTTGGATGTGATTGCTTTCATCTTGCTCTTGAACTTTGATGGACTTCGTTCTAGTATTTGTAGGTATTCTTCAGTCAATTGTTTTAAAGTGTCTAAAGTCACTGTTTCATCAACATAACTATACCAAGCTTTTCCCTCGCTTGAGTCGGGTATCTAAGAGAGCATATCAAAATCATGACACAATAAGTCATCTACCGTAATTTTGATAATTCTAAACATACCTCCCAACGCGACCACTTGCATGCTATATATATACAGAAGGCAGCCACAACTGTTGGACGATATTTGAGACACATGGTTGTCAAATGTAAACTATTTGAGGCCATAAAATAACAAGTTTGTCTTAATTCTCTAGAAACTATACGAAAAAGAAGTAGAAGTAGATCGTCAGCAATTTGGAATCTCGTACAATGTATGTAGTTATAGACGAATTTTATGTTATCGAGACGTTACCTGTTACAATATTAAAAAGTTGACAGGCTTTTACTACGTGGGTATGTGGGTGATCAATAGCAACATCAAATCCGAGTGTTTGAAGTAATATGTTTTCATTTAAAACCAACTCTTGTGCCTGCTCAGTGTATGACTCCCGATTCATGTCATTCTTCTCTAAGCATATATTCAGAATTTTGATGACATGCTCAAGCTTCCTCGGTTGTTCTTCCACCTTCAATAAATTGGCATAACAAAATGGGACAATATAATGCGTTATTGTTTTGAAATTACACGGAATCTATATCTATATTTTTCTTTTCTACACACATATATATATAGATATATATTCTATAGATAGATGAATCATCTTCCTTCTTTTCATTTCTTTTGGACATACCTTTGCTGCCAGAAAAAACGATGCAGCCGCTATACTATTTCGATGGAACATTGTGAATGAATGAAATGCATAAAATCTATGCATATAAACTATTGCAGTATTGATACATAATTGTGATCTACAATGAGAAATTAATAATAGAAGAAAAAATATATATTAAAAAAATGTAAGCAAAAATCATAAGAGGAAGTTTGTATTTTTTTCAATATGGCGATTTCATCACATAACATAATCTTGCAATCTTTGATAATTATTTAGCATGATAATCGACTGTACAGCATAACAAACACCTTCAATCCATTAAATATATGACAAGAAACTTAATGTATGCTCTAGAAATGCCATAAAACTTAGTTTAATCGATATTTTGAGGATCAATATTTGCCTCGAAATCCAAATTAATTCATGAAATTTTTGTCAAATTTTTATCACATTTACGGCATAATTAGCCTCATTTACGATGCATTACCATGAAATATACATTATATAGTTATTAATTAACATACACTTGAAGTCGCTGGCCCATTTCTTGAATGAGATTTGCAGCTCTTTGTCTATACGATAATTCTAATTCTGCGTTTATTCCACATTTTCGACTTGGTGAGTTTGCAAGCTGTTCTTCCGTAAAGTACCATCTTGGATCACTCATATTCTGTTACTACTATTATGTTATTTGATGTTTAAAACGTATATAAAATACAAATTATTAATATTTTAAAAAATTAAAGGTAAAGAAACTACGAGTGTGTTTAGCAATCCACACACGACTTTGCGTCCACTAATTTAAAATCTTATTTGACCGTTGACTTTGAAACTTTCTTTTTAACTAATTCTTTAATTTAACTCAGTCAATTCTGTGATTCTTCGTGCTTTAGAAAGTTTCTTTTGAGGTAAACAAAATCTTAATTATTGACCTAACTTTTCCAGGTAGGTATATGTGATTTTATCTAAACTTTAACTAATAAATAAAAATATTCTTAATTTCTACCTACTTTACTATAATCTCGACTAAAAGTTATGAATTATATTTAATATCATGATGTAACTTTTCGTTTATAATTAATTTCATAACATCCAGCTCCTTGAATTTCATAAAATGAATTAATCTAAATAGAAAAATTGATTTCGTAAATTATAGCTGATAACGAGAGCAATTTTTTGATTTATTATCTGACGTAAATCCCACTATAATAAGCTACATCATGCCAGCTGAGGATGTTTTTGATTCACACAGATCTTATAAGCAGCCTCAAAATTAATTAGAAATATTATTTGTATTTAAAAATAACGTTCCTTGTACCATGATTTTGGCGCTTTTTTAAAGCATGTTAAGCATGCTTTTTTAGTGCACGAGAAAAATGCAGTTTTGGTTTAATTAGGCTCAGGATTCAAAAAACTAATAAAAGTTCTGTAGATTGAAGCTCAAGCTGTTTACGGACATAAATGTGCGTCCGCATGCTTCGAGATTCAAAAGTTTATTAAGCAAAAAGTAACAAAATGTTGATGTTATTTATCAATCAACATGACGATGCACGCCATCTATGAATAAACTAGCGAATTCTTCCGTTCCTTAGGAGATTAGTCTATATTTAAGGCGCGAAATTGCTTTGATTTTAAGTATCATTGGAAAAGGGTAATTTATGCTGAATAGGGCAACATGAAGGTATAATGAGCCTTTAATGACACCAAAATTCAGTCAATGATTTTAAATTCATAAAATTTTCATGCCTAACAACGCAGTACTAAGTTCAATGAAAGTTTAATCAGTAAGGATCAGAGTATAAGATAAGAAGAAAGAGGTGTTAAGGATGTTAAATGATGATTTAGGACAAATTAAAAGTTTTAAAATGTAGCATGACAAATGACATCCTCTTCTTCTTCTTCCCGAAACTTAAAATCACACACAAAAATACGAGAAAAAAAATTGAAAGAATCTAGTACATTCACAAGGATGCATTTATCATCATTCTCGCAATTTTTCTCGTTCTCGTATGATATTTATTTCATTTTCACCTTACATTTGAAGTTTTGGTGTCATAAGAAACAGACAAACGCTTTCTATGTGATTGATAAAAGTGAAAATTTGCATAATTAAGAGAAATTAATGTGTGTGGATGTTGAATTAAATGCTATAGTTGCTTGAAATGTGCTGAAATATCGAATTGAAATAGTAAATAGTGCATAATAATTGCAATTAAAAGTTTTTTAAACGATGGGCGTAAAATCTCACTATCTACTTCCGCAGAAAAAATGAAAAATGATTTATTGAGAGGTCGTCATCAGTTTTATGGCGATAATTTACGCAATTCCATCCTAAATCTTGCATAATTTTACATCTGAGTGAGTGAATGCGGACTTTTTTTTTGGATGTTTGCAGATCATATTTATATTAGATATACCTGCAAATTTAGATAATTTTCTTCTCTCTCTCACTCGATTCTTGTGCCTCTTTAAAGGGGGCTTATTGGATAATTTATGATTTAATTCCATTTTTTATTATAATTATTATTCTAATGCTTATCTGCCACACTGCATTCCATAACGTAAAATAAATTATGAATAATATGCTCAATATATTTATTTTATATTCATTCAGTGTGTAACGAAATAATGTATATGTGCTTTTCAGAATTGAGACATTCATAAAATATTAAATTTTATGTTCATATATATTCAAATGAATATTTAACTCTCTCTCTCCATCTCCCTATACTACTCCTCGTATTTGGAAATATGTGCCAGATATGTGCTAAAAAATAATATAATGTGTGTGTCCTTTAAAGTGGTTATTACGAGAGAAAGAGAAAATGATTGAGAGAAAGCAGCAATAGCTTTAAAAAGGTTCAACAAAACGGAAATAATTATCCTTGTGCAATAATTTCATTATTGTGTGATTATTTTCCTGTTTCCAAACGACTTTTAAAAGTGTTATTAAGCTTTTATGAATTTGAGAGTTTAGAAACAAAAGCCACCCAGCCATGATTGGAATACTAATTTAATCAACGAACGACAAAAAAAAATATACAGAAAGGAATTAATCAAGCATCAATTGTTGAAAGTTTAAAAAAAAGTAAAATAAAATAAAAAAAGCATCAAGGAATAATCAATGAGCAAAGCTGTATAGCTCCAAACAAAGTTTACCAAGAGCTGAGAGAACTTTAAATTAATTTTTAAATAATTAATTAATTAATTAATCACATAAAATGAGATATTTTGTCGGTGACACCAGAATAATTAATGAGCGCTTAGCTGCTTTTTTTACATCATTACAAATTACATGGCTTCTTGTCGGTAAGTGAACATACATATTCATCCATTTGAAACGCAAATAAAATGAAATTTTAATCCTAATTGCTTTGAAGCAACGAAAATATTGAATTTACGAATTAGACAGTCAGCAAGCAGAGCATTAGACAGGCGAGGAGAAATTTTCACAAGCGCATAATTAAAAAAAAAATTCTCCGAAAAAACACAAAATGTGGTACATGAACTTCATAAGTACATATTTTCCCAACACTTTCCTTCATTACTTTCATTTTCATTCTCGAGTGAGCGGCGGAGTGAAGGCAAAAATAAGAAAAGAAAGGAATGAAAAAAAATGTATAGCACAGCATACCTTCTTCTTTCCTTTTTAGCGCGAAACGTTTCTCACATACATTTTCTTTTGCATTGCTTGACTATACTCTACTCCCTCATTCTCCGTCTTACGCTTTCCTTTCGACTTAATAACTTATATGATGTGAAATGTAACACGTCGCATCTTTTAAATTAATTGAAAATAATCACATGCTGTAACTTTTGATGTGTTAAGTGAGAAAAGAGATTACAACTATTTTCGTTTGATTTTCTTCTAATATTCATACATCTTCGTTGTCGTCTTCCCTCCATGCTTGCTTACTGGCTGTGTATCTTTATCCTTTCAATATTATTATTATTATTATTCATTTCTCACTCAAGTTTATCAAATGAGTTTAATTGCTTTACTAAGAACACACAGCCAAGTAGCTGAAAGCAATTTAAATCTGCGAGAGAGGAAGCGATGTGTCTGAAGTGGAGGTATTTTTGGTTTTGCCTTGTGTAATTAAAAGAAGAGCTTTAACAGGTGAAAATTATACGAGTCTAAAGATGTAAACTTTTATTGTATACATTATCATTTAATTACATGTTGATGTTGAGTGCTATCAAGGTTTAGATTTTAATAAATGGAATTTAAGTATTACGAAAAGTTCCAAACGAATCTACTTAATTATTAACAACAATTGTTTAACATGGAATTGACGCGTTGTAAACGAATTTAATGTATACATGGATATAATAATGCACTGAAGCTCAAAAAGCTGTCAGTCATTGTGGATGTGAAGTTGTTGGAAAATTAGAACATGACAGATTTTTTAAATTAATGAATACGGATTTCGAAGCAATTTGTTTTAATAGAAATATACATGCATACGGTATCAAAGCATGACATGCTTTCTGCCATTAATGAAAACTTTTTTCTTTCCTTCCTTAACATTACCGTCAATCACACACATTTAAAGGCTTTACAAATGGTTACACCGAGCATGATCGAGGTCCCTCATTTGTAATGGAACCACCATCAAAATTAGAGTTTTCAAATTCATCGGGTGGCTTCCTTGACTGCTCTGCGTCGGGAAATCCTCAGCCTACAATTGATTGGTTATCTATTGATGGAACATCGATTGGTGATGTCGGTGGCATTAGGAAAATATTACGAAACGGAACTCTTGTACTTCAACAATTTCCTGCTGCTGCATACCGACAAGATATTCATAATACAGTTTATAGATGTGTAGCATCAAATCGCGTGGGAAGAATAATTTCAAGAGATGTTCAAATTAGAGCTGGTGAGAATTATTTTCCCTTTTGCGTATTTTTCATTTCATTCTTTCAAATTATAATCATCATAAATAATGTTATTATGCTACCTGTGCTGTGCTACATACACACGTGCATGAGCGTATCCAGGAAGGATCCCAATTTTTTTTTTCATAACTCTAGGGGGAAAACTACTTGGTGGAAAAAACAATTTTCTATCAAAAAATTGATTCCTAGACTACCCTAGCTTTCCCCCTGCATAACTCTCAAAAAAGTCCTGGATACGCTCCTGCACACATCCATGTACATGTAAACGAAAAATGAAATTCTTTTCATATAATGTTTTCATCTAGTTGTTGCTCAATCATACAAAGTAGAGGTTGAGACTTTGGCAGCTCCGAGAGGATGTACAGCAATTTTACGTTGCGTTATTCCGACCTTCGTCAGAGAATATGTGAGAGTTGTTTCATGGGTACAAGAACCTGCATTTTTCATCTATCCTTCGTTGCAAGGAGGTATGCACATATTTTATACATGAGTGAATTTACATGATTATATTCATGATATTATTATGGGGTGCTAAATAAATTGAAATTTTCTTACCTGCCTTCACCTTTACACCGTACCTGTCTGCTACTACGACGTACATAGATGGAAAATATCATTTGCTTCCCAATGGCGACTTACTAATTCACAATTTAGAGCATAATGATAGATTTGCATCTTATCGATGTCGGACAATGCATAAATTAACACGCCTAGTTGTCATTAGCAATCCATCAAAAATTAGTATTAATGGTGAGAGGAAATGTGAGACTGTAATGTACACAATTATTCATTTTAATAGAATCCTTTACATACAATAGATCATAGAGGCATTGTGTCACCAAGCATTGTTGAATATACATCTTCGGTGACTGTGTCACAGGATGAGGGTGCTGTTTTAATGTGTGTTGCGCAAGGCTGTCCATCCGTTGAGTATCGATGGTATTCAAATATTGGAGCAGAACCGTTGCCATTATTGCCAGGTCCACGTGTTCGATTAATGGGTCCTATTCTTGCCATTGAGGCTGTAACAACAGAAGATGCTGGAACTTATAAATGTATCGCATCCAATACGGGAGGAGAAGCGAGCACGGAATTAAAACTTGTCGTGACAACATCAATTCAAGTTGAAGTGTCTCCAAATGTTATTAGCGTTAATATGGGGCAACCGACTGAATTTACATGCCTAGTAACTTCTAATGGAATTCCTATACAAACACAGCAAATTTCATGGTTTAAGGATGGAAGACAGCTTACGACGATAGGACGAAATGAAAATATTTTACGAATCTCGGCTGTCGGACGAGAAGATAAAGGAATGTATCAGTGTATTGTGCGACGGAAAGAAGGCGATACATTTCAAGCTTCTGCGGAACTTTTATTGGGAGGTATGAAGCATATTCCATACAATGTACTGCTGTGTAGAATATATTTTAATTCCACATAAATTTTATTTTAAATTTTACAGATGCACCGCCTGTCTTACTTTACAGTTTTATTGAGCAAACATTACAACCCGGACCTGCCGTTTCATTAAAATGCTCCGCAACTGGAAATCCAACTCCCGAGGTAAAAACTTTTATGATTGTTTCAAATTCAATTTTATTATGTAATTCCTTACAAAATGCAATTAAAATAGGTATCATGGAAACTTGATGGTTTTCCACTTCCCTCAAATGGCAGGTAATGAATGAATTTATTACTTTAATTACATATATTGTATGCTGCATACTCAAATGATTAATAGATTCCTGATTGGGCAATATGTTACTGCACATGGAGACGTCATTTCTCACGTTAACATAACTCATGTGATGATTGAAGACGGTGGTGAATATTCATGCATTATCGAGAATCGAGCAGGTAAGGATACATTATTGTGACTCTTGGAACTCTTATTAAAACGTGTGTCTGTAAAAATGACTATAGGGAAACTGGTCCATTCAGCAAGACTCAATGTTTATGGTCTACCTTATATACGACTGATTCCAAAAGTGTAAGTTGTACGAGATTTTCTTCTTAATTTATGAGACTAATAAAAGTCAACTTTCCTTACCTAATAATGCTCATGCTCATGCTCAGGATAATATCGGAGGGAAAACAACTTACAATCAAATGTCCAGTAGCAGGTAAATGAGGAAGAAAAAAATAATCTAGATAATTTAATTTGTGAGTAAAAATTATGGTGTAATTAGGCTATCCGATTGAGGAGATTCATTGGGAGAAGGGTGGACGAGAATTGCCTGAGGACATTCGACAAAAGGTTGATGGTGATGGAACGTTGTCAATCTTTCCCGTGCAAAAGACTGAAGACTCGGGTGTTTATACATGTTGGGCTAAAAATAAGCAAGGATTAAGTGCCAGACGAAGTGGAGAAGTCAAAGTAATTGGTAAGTATTAAGTTTCACGATAAATTTTGTCCTCCTTCATCTCTTTTTGTGTGAAAATATTTTTAAAATTGACTTTGAGGTTTCAAATTTTACAAGCAATATTTTAATGGTATACACAGGCATATTATATTTCCAAGGATGTTATTCATCTCTTAAAGACTCCATTCAATTATATTGTAAATTAAATTTTATATAACAAAAAAATTTTGTATTTCAGTACCTCCAAAATTAAATCCATTTCATTCACCAATTTTATCCCTAAATGTCGGAGATCGAGCCTCAATTCCATGCTCTGTAGTTAAAGGAGATCTCCCAATTTCATTAAAATGGTTAAAAAATAAGAATGCAATAGATCCTGGACTAGGGATTACTATAACCCAAGTAGATCATTATAATTCAATACTTGTTATCGAACATTTGACAGCATCGCATTCTGCAAATTATTCATGTGTTGTTAGCAATCCTGCCGCATCGATGGAAAGTACACAGATGCTATTAGTGAACGGTAAAAACGAGTTTATCGATGAACTTGCGGCGTAGTATAAAGGGAGCAAAATAATAATATTTTCTATACGAGCAAAAAAAAATCACATACAAATTTTTTTTTTGTTTTTTCTTTGATACCTTTAAGATACTAATTTAAGAACCTCAACAACAAAAAAAATATAATCGACATGAAAATTCTCTCTATCTTAAACCTCTATTTCTTGATTAAATTTTTTCAAATATACTAACATTATTTTTACTTTTGATTGTTTCATTTTCCTGTATATTTGTATTAATTCTATAAAAAAAATAATATCATACACAACAAACACAATGTACATGACCACAAAAAATATGAAAAAATAAAATAAATGACTAAAGTTCCGCCCGTCATTGAGCCATTTTCATTTCAAACTGACTTGGCTGAAAATATGCGAACGCGTACGGTTTGTGGAGTCTCACAAGGCGACTTGCCTCTTCGTTTGACATGGTTAAAAGATAATGAAAACTTATTGCCATCATTAGGAGTTAATATTTCATATCTTGACCAATATACTTCAATTCTTAGTATTACTTCCCTTTTGCAAATGCACAGTGGAAATTACACTTGTGTGGCAAGTAATCAAGCCGACGAAGTTAAATTTACTGCCACATTGCTGGTAAAAGGTAATGTAAACAAAAAGCAAAGCATTCATTAAGTTTGTAATTATTTATTGCTACTTACTACCTCAATATTATCAATATATATATATATTCAGTTTGCGTCAAAAATACATTTAGTAATCTCAACTTAATTTTTTGCTATATACATATTATTAATCAATATATATCGTAAATGTATATGTATGCATCCGTATACATAAACCCTATCCAACTCCTGCTTATATCTTATATGTAGAACGCAGTGGGTTTGCGGCTGATTGTCAAATATAAAGTATCTATCCAATATTATATAGTTTGCAAGGTAAAGTTTTTTTTATCAATGCAATAGTTTGATCCATCCTCAATGAACCATCTGTATGATTTAGTTATGGACTACTGCTATTGAATACTTTTGATTCTAGATCATTAAATATTCTATATCTGACACATTCAAATTCATCCTCACACTAGATTAAAAAAAAAATTAATATCTGATCTAAGGACTAGCCAACTTCATGCGAATTCTAGCAAAGCAAAGCAAGCATAAATTAATTACAAGACTACTAAATTTAATCGTAGACCCACAGCGGGTCTCGTATGTGCTTAATCAAATGTGTATATTTTTTAGCTTATCAATAAATAATGAGAAAAAAATATATATCCCGCATGATACATCTATAAAATTACATAAACATCATTTATTTCGAGATCAGATCTTAATAGCATTTTTGCTTCTTTCCAATGAACTTTATTCCCAACCATTAACAAAGTTTTCTGTATTACATACAGTGAGATGTCTTAATAATTTCTTGTTTAGATAGCTTATTGCTTTAAAAATTGATTATATTTTTATATCCACCTAAATAAAAGAGTAACATGTATATCCTAATATCAAACGCATATTGTGAACATATTTTGAGCGCTTTCAGTGCATATCGAACATTACATTATTTTATCTTTTTGTTTTCGTAACTTTTTTATTTTAACTTTTTTATTATTGTTCTGTTTTTTTATATCTCTTTATTTACTTTTACTTGTCACAAGCTTTTTAATACCCTGACGTTTTTCACACTATACTATTATTATTATTATTCAGTAACCTACCTCAATTAATATAATATATCTAACTGTGGTGTCTGAGCAGAGTGGAATCTTGGAGTGTCGACACATATGTATGCGAGAGTAAGGCATCTGTGGCAACAGACATGATTCTGTAACCAGGGGTGTATTTAAGGGTTTGGGTGTTGTAGGTCAAACCCCCTTTTTGGGAATTCTTTTAAATTTGGTTGGGTTTTTTTAAGAAAAAAATCTCGAACCCCCCTAAATTTTCCCATCCATACAAACTCCCCCTCCTTGAATAAAATTTCTGGATATGCTCCTGTCTGTAACTCACTCTTTTGAGAGGACGTGGGTTTGAAGCCCCACCAGAAGCTGATATCTCAATCCAGCGGCGTAGTTAGGAATAATTTTTGTATGGAAAAAATTTAGGGGGGGGGGGGGATTTTTGGTATTTTGTCTCAAAAACCCTTGCAAAATGAAGAAACTTTACCATTGAGAGGGGGATTTGTCTCTCAATCCCCACCTGGCTACGCGCCTGACTCAATCATTACTTATATAAATAAAATTTCTTGAATAAATTTTCTGGATATGCTCCTGTCTGTAACTCACTATTTTGTGAGGACGTGGGTTTGAAGTCCCACCAGAAGCTGATCTCTCAATCATTACATATAGTGCTACTGATATGACAAATATTCACACAATGCTCATGACATTACACTAACATAATTATCAGGAAGTGATGTATAGTATTACAAATTATATATATAATTAATACCTATATATTTTACACAGCTTTATTCCGCTAAAATCCAAATGCTTTTCAAATGTACATACCTTTAAAGTTTTAATCCAAAATGCTCCCTAGCAATACCCGCAAGAATTATTTTGTAACATATTTTCTCATTTATTACACAATCGTATTACCAAAGTTCCATTTCAGCTAAACCAAAAAATATATATAAAAAGAGACATTTTTATTATTTCATTTTCCACAACCTTGAACTTTTATAGTCGGAAAAGTAATGACGAAATAAAACCTAAAATGAATCTCTCTTACTTAATTAAATATAGGAAGAAGAAATGTCCAATATTTTTTGAAAAATTGCCTTCTATCCATTTGCTTTACATTCTCTCAGGAGAAGCTGTAGCTTTTTTATGTCTCTCATTCAAAATTAGTGTAGAACATTCGGACTAAAATTTGGTAAAACGACTGTGCTGACTAAAACATCTCCGAGAAGTTTGCTTAGCTTGATTTCCGCTTAGCTTTACTTCTTTGATTTCAAATTATAAATTTTCACGACTGAATTACTAAACGACTTTTCACATCCTCCGAATCAGTTCCTCCGAAATGGAAATTAGAGCCAATAGATACGAGTGTTGAGCGTAATAAACACGTATTACTTCACTGTCAAGCTGATGGAGTTCCAATACCAACTGTCATTTGGAAGAAGGCATTAGGTATGCTATACAGTCGACACGTTATCAATACGACACATTGATGTTGACGTAATAACCTTGATATACATAAAATAAATAAATTTATTCTTTTTTTTTCCTTCCTCTATGTGTACGATAAAAAGGTTCCAAATCAAGTGAATATGAGGAAATGCAAGAAAAGCTTTATACGAAAATTTTCCCAAACGGTACATTATTATTACAAAACGTTAAGGAAGATCGAGAGGGATTTTACATGTGTCAAGCAAATAATGGTATTGGAAATGGATTGGGAAAAGTAATTCAATTGAAAGTTAATTGTATGTGAAAGCTCTTGAATTTGTTGAAAATTTCTTTTTTCATTCCTTATTTGAAATCTTTTTCTTTAATATCATTATAGCACCGCCTTATTTTGTGGCTCCGTCGAAAATTGTAAATGTAGGTCTATATAATTTTTTCCCATTTTGCGGTTTTATGCTTCATTTTACTGACACAGACTGTTTCTGTTTTTGAAATGAAATAAAATTTAATAGGTGAAGAAAGGCGATACAGCTATATTACATTGTGAAGTTAATGGCGATAAGCCAATCAACGTCATTTGGTTGTTACGAGGAAAATATGAATTGAATCCTTCCTCAAACTATCGTGTATCAATTAAGCAAGACACAACGCCTGAAGGAATTCTAGCTGAAATACAAATAATGAATGTTGAAAGCTCTGATAATGGACAATATTTCTGCCAGGCCAGCAACTTGTATGGACGCGATCAACAATTGGTTCAATTACTTGTTCAAGAGCCTCCTCAATCGCCTTCATCATTGGAAGCAACAATAGTGTCAAGCAGATCTGTCAATTTGAGGTGGCATCCAAGAGGTGAGGATTAATTTTTATCAACTTTTTGATTCATTTTGGAGCTGGAGATTACATTTAATTTCAAAGCTTATCTGGGATTAAATTTGTTTGTTCATAAACAAGATTACACGTCTTATCATAATCATTTTCTTTTATATAGATATTGATGCTACAGAAATTACAAAGTATATTGTGGAATATTGCTGTGAGAATGACCAGCAATGGAAATACTTGGACATTTCTGACCCTCCACAATATAATGCTCTAATTGAGAATTTAAAACCAGCTACAAAGTACATCTTTCGAGTTATTGCAGAAGGTCCAACAGGTAGAAGTGCACCAAGTCAGGAACTAACAGTAAAAACCGAACCACAACGACCTAATGCACCGCCAATAAATCTATCAGCTCGTCCAGTATCATCAACTGAAATTTTAGTGACTTGGTCACCTCCACTTTACGAGTTCCGTAATGGAGAAATTCAGGGCTTTAATATTGGCTATAAGATTGCATCACTTCAGTCTGTAAGCTACAATTTCACATCAATTTCTGGCGATGGAGAAGAAGGAACAGGGGAAATCATTCTAACAAATCTTATGAAATATACAAGATATTCAATTGTTGCTCAGGCTTTTAATCAGATTGGTGTTGGACCCCTATCAGAACCAGTTTCTACTCAAACGATGGAAGATGGTAAAGTTTTCGAAGAGTAATTCACAAATGACGTCGTCATGCAATTATTTTTGTTCAAAAGTATCGTACAGACGTCATAAATGAACTACTCCATATGTCCAAAAAATATTCTAATAGATTTATTGTATTTCTACAGTACCAAGTTCATCACCTGATGACATTCGATGTGCTCCACTGACTTCCACCTCACTGCAAGTATCATGGCAGCCTCCACATGAAAATTATCAAAACGGACTACTTCAAGGCTATAAAATTAATTTTGAGCCTATAGTTGACTATACAGGTACTTTCTAACAATTTTTACAACAAAGGCAGGGGTGTAGCCAGAAAATTTTAAATATGGGGGTTTAGGATTTTTGAAAAAGCTAGAAAATTGAAGAGAATTTGTCGTCGAGGAGGTCCAGACCCCCCATCAGATCCAGACCCTACCTCTCCCTCATTAAAGCATTACATTATTCACGAATCTAAACTTTTTCTCAATTTACATTTTTACCTTAAAGTATTGGATAATGAGGAACCTGACGTGAAAAAGACCACAGCATTAACAACAGTTTTGACATCGTTGAGAAAATTTACAAATTACAGTATTCAAATTTTGGCATACACGAGGATGGGAGATGGCGTTTTATCGACCCCCAAATTTTGTCACACAGAAGAAGATGGTAAGATTAATATCTTAATAATTTAGATATGAAAAAGAAAGAAAAAGTAACTTTTCCTACAGTCCCAGAAGCACCGAATGACATCAAAGTAGTTGTAAGCTCATCAACTTCCCTCTATGTCTCATGGCTCACTCCGCAATTTACTAACGGTGTTGTAATAAAGTACAATCTTTATACACGTCAAGTTAATGGAAGAGAAGAACTAAATAATGATAAGAAGAGTATTGGATCTCAACAGACTTACTATGAAGCAATGAATTTGATGCCACATGTTGAGTATCAATTTTGGGTTAGTGCATCAACACGAGTTGGCGAAGGGAAAAGTTCCAAAGTTGTTTCTCTTTCAACATCGAATCGTGTACCTGCTAAAATCATATCTTTTGGCATATCCATTATAAAACCTTGGAAGAGTACAGTACAATTTCCGTGCATGGCGACAGGTCAACCGCGTCGAGAATGGTTTAGAAATGATATTTCAATGAACTCGTTTTTTAATGGGCAGGTCCTTGAGAATGGAGAATTGTCACTTTACAACATACAGTCGTCTGATTCCGGCAACTATACATGTCAGGTTGACAACGGAATTGGTGTTGATAAAATTGTTTTTAATTTAATTGTTCAATTGCCACCATCTCAACCGATGCTGTATGTGACAAGTGCAACTTCAACTTCAATTCTTATGCATTGGAAAAATTCTGGAAATGGAAATGCAAAAATTACTTCATACACTTTGCATTACAAACGATTTAATGGAAATGTGGACGAAATAAATTTATCGAAGCATGCAACCTCGTTTGAATTAAAGAATTTGGTTTGTGGAAGTACGTACAACATTTATCTGATTGCTCAAAACAAAATAGGATCGAGTCCGCCAAGTACAACTCTTCATGTCAAAACTCAAGGTAAATTTAAAAATCAAGTCACTTGATCAAATATTTAGTCAATCTATTTTTGAAATCTCGATTAGGTCAAGCACCTGGAATCCCACTTCCAATACAATTAATCACGCCAAATTCAACATCGGTTGTATTGCATTTACAAGCTTGGCCACATAACGGATGTAATATTCAGTACTTTACAGTTCAATATAGACCTTTGTCAACAGACAGCGACCGAGACAGATGGACATTAGTTTCGAATGCATTGAAACCACATCGACGATTCATAATATCAAATTTACAGCCATCGACATTATATCAGTTAAAAGTTGAAGCACACAACAGTGCAGGGTCAACAACTGCAGATTTCAGTTTCGTGACATTGACGATTAATGGAGGTAATTTTTACTGTGCATGTGATCATGAATTTTATTTAAATGATAATTTAATTAATTTACAGACACACCATCTATAGATTTCGATAATAAAAACCCAAAAACTCGAATATTTTATTATGACGTGAGATTTATTACGTTGGGGATAGTTTTAATAACAATCTTAATCTGTACCATTGCTATCATGATAATATGCCTTAAATGTCGACAAAGGAGAATCCAAAAGAAGAATACCATAGAGACAACTAAAAGTTCAGAAATCAAACGAGACCGGTTTTATGGAACTATCCACAAAACTCCTTTGCAAATAAACGATAAAATCCCAGGTTATTAAAAATGCATAAAATTATTCTTTATTCTAATTCTATTCCTAAAAAAATGTCTTTTTTGACCTTTAAATTATGTAGAGTCATCAGAAGACATCAGTCCATATGCGACATTCCAATTAGCGGAATCAAATGCAATGATTCAGTCACATCCAGGAGCAGCAAATACATTGTTACATTCATTTATGTATCATGAAAGGGCTATGACTGAAGGCTGTGCTTCTCCCAATCCAGCGCCAATGCTTAGGAAAATGCAGTCGCCATATTATAATATTGTAAGTGCTCATGACCTTTTCTAAATTGTCTTGACATTAAACTTAATTAAATTAATTTTATTAAAAATAGAATCCACAAAATAAGCAGCGTTTTTCGAAGAAGAATCACGAGAGTGAGGAGTCGGATTCTGATGATTTGGATCAATTAACATCAAGCAGGACGGACACATCAAATCAAATGGAAGCTAAAGCAAAGCATGGTAAGTGCCAATTATCCTTCATGAATTTAATTACATGTCATTTAAAAAAAATAAAATAATAATTCATCGGAAATAGAAGTAATTCCACCAAATGCCATTTATCATGGACAATCGTCAACATCATCTGACTTATCTCCGCCTATGTCAGATCAACATCAAAAGTCCTTATCTCGATGCATTAAGTCAAGATATCACCAGCATTTTCACAACTTAAATCTTAATACGACGCCAAGACATAAAAGCGATATGACAAACAGTTCATTAACAACATCTCGGACTATAAATCTTCAAGATGAGACGAGCGATAGAATTTTATCGTCACAATTTCGACCAATTCACACAACATCTTCTAGAACTATTAATTTATCAAAGGCCAATTTAAATTAAATAGCAAACAGAAATCAATTACAGAACCAATACAAAAAAAAAATATGGAAATGCTGTGTGCTGCACAGAATTTTTTTTTCGGATGTTTTAACACAAAGGAATTTTAAAAAAACTTTTCCATTACAATTGCCAATTATATATAGCATATAGTAATATGAAGTGAACGGACGGAAGGGAAAAAAAGTATTCATACACTCAAAAAAATAGAACAGACGAATTTATTAATTTACAGAACTATAAATGGTAGATTTTTGTTAAAAGGTAAATTTTTAAAAAATATAAAACCTATAAAAATGAAATAATAAGTGTGAAATATTCCATTATGAATGGAATCGACATAAAATGTTATTAAATGCAAAAAATTACGTATCAACAAAAAAAAAGTGACACAAAAAACAGATACTTTAATGAATGAATGACAGTACAGACAGTAATAATGAATAGATAGGTGACCATTAGTGTATAACTTTAATCAAAATTCTTCAGTGCTTGTAACTAATTGTCTAAGCCTTGTTTAATAAGTGAAAAGGTACCACAATAAAAAAAAAGTTAATGCTACCTGCATAAAAATGATGTGGTTCATAATTTTAAGGGATATAGTCAAAGCAATTTTTTTAATAAAAGTTTGTTTTTTACAAAAGATATATTTGAAATTGCTTAAAAAATAAGAACGTTTTCGAAACCTTTTTCTATTCAAATTTTAAAGCTTTCTAATTTTTTTATAAAAAAAACCTAAAAAGGTACAACATTTTAGAGAAAAAAAATTATGAAATTGAGAATGAACTGATTTTAAAAATTAAGCTTAGAGACATTTCTTCCAAAAAAAAAATTGAATTCACACCATTTAATTCACCAGTTGATTCCAGCTCACCAATTTACTTATAAGTAACTGCCAAATTTACAATTTTGAGGTTATATTCGTTGAGGTGGATTTGACTTTAATCCTACAGATTGAAAAAGCCAATCTGATGCTTGAGGTTAATCTCCTTCATTGAATGACACCCTTAAAAAATAATAAGAATTGAAAGCTTTTATAAGAGAGATTTAAAGAAAATTTTTACTGCTATTTTCCGCGACATGTAAAGCTTACTAATTTCCATATCTTCCTTTTTAAAGAATCTAGTCAAGTAAAGAAAAACTGAATGTTGATGATGTGTAGAATAGCTATTTCAAAAAAGTCATAAGTATTTAAGATTTAAAAGACCCTGAGTAGTTGATTATTCCCAAGCTGCAATCACTTAGAGATACTTATTGTGCAATAATGATTTGTTTTGATTAAAATTTGACTGGATTCATGAATTAGATATAGATTCCATTATGACAATATAGATTCCAACATTAAGAATGAGATTTCCCGGAATGTCTCAATCTTAAAAATCTATCGTGACTGAGAGATCAGAAATCCACCAACGTAGAGTATCACCATACTTCTTTACTTCCTGAGGAGTTTTCTTCTAATCTGTATTCAGGATAACTAAGTGTATATTCGAGAAACCTAGTCGAGAAGTTGCAAATTTTTCTATTGATACTTCAAGAGTGCATTGTAAACTGTAATGTGGTGAGCACTGTTCAACACCTTGTCGTTTTTTTAAAATTAATTTTTATTTCTGTATTTTAAGTATGTACAAAAAATTTACATTTTTCTTGAATTTGGTAACCCCTTGTCATTATTTAGATAACTCTATCTCAGTGGTTCTTAAACTGTGATCCACGACACATAAGTTTTCCCTGAAATCATTTCAAATGCTCCGCGGAAGGACTCCAATATTGTTCAGTATCATCAAAAATTACCTGGGCTTGGTTTCTCAGTATACAGCTACCCCTACCAGGCTATATACCAAGGTGTATACCCTATGGGTGTATACCCCAGGGGTAGGGGTGTAGTCAGGAAGGTCTGGACACCCCCTTAAAATTTTGAGCCATGCTCTAGCTGCAGTTCAAAACTTTTGTGGGGGTGCCCAGACCTTCCTGGTTACACCCCTGCCCAGGAGTAGGGGGAAAATTTCAATTTTACAATTTAGTTTTTAGAAAAGTTCACTTAGTTTGTTTCAAAAAAGGTATGATTGCTAGAAGTGTCGAGGGTCGCGGGACAAAAAAGTTTGAGAACCACAGTGGAAAGTTTGAGCTCTATGTGATGATTGAGAGATCATCGACTGACGGTCATTAACCCACGTTCTCACAAAAGAGCGGCCAGGTGTCTGTTGCCTAACCACTTGGCCACAGAGGGTTGCTTTACTGCTGCACTGGCAGATTCACCTGCATATGTTCCGATACCCCAGATTCCACTCTGCTCTGACATAAAACAAACTCTTATTTAAATATAAAACAATCAAAACTCATTTTATCAACTCCAGCTAATTTTAATCAAAACAAACATTTGTTCTAGAATATTCTCAAAAAATGACAGCAGCTTGTTTCTTCCACTTTTTTATTTACCTTAATTATAGCAACTAATCAAAAAAATTTATATTTCTTAAAAAAACGTTTTTCATATACTTATAACTTAATAATGAAGGTAGACAATTTGTTTATTTACAATTTGAATGATTCTTAATGTAATTTATGCAGACACACACACACACACAAAACTCGTCCAATCTAATATCAAAGAATCAAAAACATAGCATCAAAAAAGAAAATAATAATAGAATGAGAAACGATGGTAAAATAATGATTTTTAAAAGCTATATCTGAGAAGAAAAATCTTTTTGTCAATTTTATTAATTAATTCAAGTAGATAGTTAGTTAAACCTACCTTAGAATGATCGCATACCAAAGATATGTCAAAAACCGTAGAACTTTGAAGATACCGATTGTAGATGTGAAGAAAGTGATAAAAGAAAATCCTTTGGCTCTTGTATTAATTATTATTCGGATAAGCAGCTCTACATAGAGGCAGGCATCAATATATATAATTTTTCCCACATAGCACCAAATATACACACATATATTTAAAAAAAAATTAATTAAAAATTGCTCAATAATTAAATATGATGATGAAAAAAAGCATGAAACGTGTCAATGTTTTCAAAACAGAAACGTCAAAGAATTTGTTAAATTTAGCAATATTTTAAAAATTTTAATTATAATAGGATTTTTCCACCGGTACAATAGTCTTCTCATATGAGGCACTAAACAATATTTTAGAACAAAAACAAAAAAAGTGAGGGAAAAATGCCATAATTTATACACTTCGACATGATTTTTAGATTATGCATAGCTAATAAACTCAATTAATTAAAATTATACATCATATACAGTTAAGAGGATCCTTTATTACATATGTGTAAAGTACAACAAAATAATATATAAAAAGAACAAGTTTAGAGACAAAAGCAATTGATATTTAACAAAAAAAAGAAGTGAGACACAAAAGAACAAAATTATACACATACCTTGACATAAAAAAAAATGTACATGCTACTCGGAAAACAAAAAGAAAATGAATTATTAACAAACTGATAAAAATTTCACTGAATAATGTCAGAATATGTTTCCTTTTGATTTATTTCCTCCTATGTTCAAGTGGTTTTCATAATAAAAGTTTAATTTTTATGACAATATCGCACCATACACAAATGAGCGTAAAATATGATCCTTGTTACCAAATTTTCTGTCACAGTTTTTTGTTGCGGTGGAAAATTTACTTCCCCAAAATATTATTCACCCTGATTAGATATGAATAAGCCACATTATAGGGATTCTGAAGACGAGAGCAAAAAAAGATAAAACATTGAAGCAGTGCCAACAATTTAAAGTTGGTTTATGTTTCAATTGATTTCGACAGTAAAGCACGCTGCCATTCTAAGTACAATAATAAAATTCTTACCCTTTCCAAAGCATATTTTCAGCATGTCTTTCTATAGTTTTAAAACAACTTTTTAAAAGAAATATTTATGGAAGCAATCGAGGAGCAAGTTTACTTGTTGAATGACTCTATAAAATAATGTCTTCTTATATTAGAATGAATTATTGTGAAAGTTCAATTTGTTGCTCTTAGCGCAATTCTTAAAGATTCATGAGAAAGAGGAAGTTTAAGAGGAGATTGGCGGGGATTGAGGAATGGAATGGGAATTTCGCAGGTGTTGAGAATTTTTCATTCAGTTGATTAAATTGGATTGCGATTGGGAAATTGAATCTCATAAAGTGTTCTGTAAGGTCTTTGCAGGTGTGCCGCAAATAAATTTTCCAAATTAATAATAAAATAATTAAGATAATTTAAAAATTGGTTACCCTGTTTTTTCGTTATAAGCTAGTAGCTTAGTAGAATAAAAAGTTATTTTTTTGGCTCACTAGTAGCTTAGTAACGAATAGTAGCTTAGTTAAAAACCTGTGCTAAAATCAAAATTTTAATTAATTAATAAAATGTCAGGCTGTTTCTAAATTTCATTTTATTCATAACGTCTTATTTCATTGAAATCCGTGCTTAGAAAGTAGTAAAATATTAATTAAACTATTTTTTGGAACAAAATTGGTAGTAGCTTAGTAAAGATTTCCAAAAAAATTGGTTCCCAAAAAACTCTACTAAGCTAGTAGCTTAGTAAAGGGTGGTAGCTTATAACGAAAAAACAGGGTAGTGGGAAAGTCTAAAATTTCTAATAAGGGCAATTCCATGAGAATATTTCATTGTTTACATTTTGAATTAATCCTAGTCAATGAGGCAAGAAATATTAAATTTAAAATACTTCTTTTCACTGATCTTTATTTAATGATTTACATTAAATAAACTAATTTTCTTTTAAAAATGTGTATTTTAAACTAATTTAATATTTTATCATTCTGTATTTTTTCACGGAAAAATATCTCTCCGTTTCTTAGTAACATCACATTGAGCTTCAGAAGAATTGAAATTGTAGCTTAATAAACTGCTTTTGAATAGTTGATAGATGATAGAATATGCTAGCTAGAACATCAATCTTTGTGTTTTTTTTTGTCTTTATTATTCAAAATTGCAGGAAATTCAAGCAAAATTACTTTTGTTTAGTCAACAAATATTTTTTCATTCAATAATGTTACTAAGAAACAGCAAAAGTATTGAAATATTTCCTTAGAAATATCTCGTTAATTAAACTACTAAGGAAGTTAAATCATAAAGAAAACGATTTTAATCTTCCTCTTCTGTAAGAAAATATTAAAAAGAAGTACGAACAGCAAGCAGTTGTTGAGAATTTGACAAAAACTGTTGTTCATTGTCAACAATTTCAGAGATGACAGAATCAGTTGAAAAATAACGTTTTTTCTGAATTTGAATTTTATTCAGAACTATGAATTTGCTCTATAATATTGTTGAATTTGCTTAAATTTGAATTTAAATCAGAAAAGTCGTTAAATAACGGTCAAAATAATTCATTTTGAAATTAAAATTGGTGTGAATATGATATTTCGAAACTGTTCAGTCTTGAATCCCTAGTATGAGGCTTATTCACGCAATGAAATTGAAAAGTATATTCCATAAAATATTAATGAGAAAAAAAATGAAATGAAATTGTTTCCGATTAGTTGCAGCAAAAAATAAGTGTTCAGTTGAACAGGTTTATTGGCATTTCTTTATAATAAACTCACAATTTTAAGAATCTCATAACAAGAAATAAATAAAGGAAGGAAACTTGAATAATTATAAAAAGAAATTAAATTTAATCTGTTAATTAAATGAATGAATAGTAAAAATAGTTTTTAGTATGAAAAAATAATAATTGAATCAAAAAAATGGAAAAAAATTCTATTCTACTTAAATTTAATTCTTTAAATGTCGATATTTTGTACGTTATCTGATAATTTTAATAATTAAGAAGAATAAAAATTACAAAGACTGGTATAATAATAATAAATAATAACACTATAAATTCAAATTAATTAAAATTGATTGAATACTATGAATAATAAATAAAGTATGAACATGATACTATAAAATCTATGATAAAGTTCTTTGAACTAATTAGCAACATGTGGTTATATTAATTTCAATTTCGAAAAGTCTCTCTGATTTTCTACACTTTAAGTAACAAAATAAAAAAAAAGTGTATCTGAAAAGAGAAACTTTTTGCCACAGTCAGTCTACGAGTCTACAGTGCTGCGAGGCACTCACTCACAAAAAAAACAAGAACGAAAAGAAAAAGTTTTATTTGTAACTTTTTTTTCCTTCTATGGGACCGAGCATGGTGAATGAATGGAGAGAAGAGGAAAAAATTACAAATTCAAAATTTTTTCCCTACAAAAAAGAGGTAAGTGGGCATGAAAATCCAGCTTTAATTCACAGAGAAGTATTCATAAAAAAATTCGTGGAAAGGAGAGAGCGAGAGATAAAAATAACTAGAGTTGCAAATAAAAATAAATAAATGAACCCCCAAACATTTTCAGTTGCAGCATAAAAAACATGAAAAGGACTTTTTTTATATTCAAATATATATACACAATATTTTTTTATATATCCAGAGGCAGACAGAAGATGAAAAAAAAAAATTAAAGCAAGAAAGAAATGCAAATCACTGCGTCTGTATTTATAAATGCAATGGGAACCTATCGTAGGAAAAAAATCGATAAATTGTCGAGCATTTGACTTTTTTTTGCTGCAAAATAATTGCGATATCAAAAGATGTTCCGCTTTCATTTGCGAATGAGCAAAAAAAGAGGAGCACAAAAGAGAAATGGAAAGAGGAAAATGTTATAATTTAAAGGCTTTTAAGGATGAGTTTCCGCAGAAAATTTATAATTATCGAAGAGTACTTCAACGTCCCTATGCTGATGATCTGTATTTTCCTTTCTTTATCGTGATTTTTCCATTCATCTTCATCTTTAGCTTGCTTTTTGAACACACAGTTCTAATTGTCTATCATTACTTCTTTTTGTCCTATTGCTTTTTGATGATGGCATAGATAGATATGAACTATAGCTTTAGATATGCTGTGAAACAGAACTAGGGCAACTGTCAAATTCTACTAAACGAATAGATCTATGGATTCTGAATTTTTATGCTGATGCACTAATCAGAGAGTTTAGATATTCTAAGGGGTCATTCGTAAATTACGTCAGGGGTTGTTCGCAAATTACGTCACGCTTTAGGGGGTGAGGGGGGGTAGGAGAATTTGTGACAGTCCAAACACAAAAATTTTCTTTCTTTGGAAAATTTGTGACAAGGGGGGGAGGGGGGTCGAAAAAGTCATTTTTTTTGCGTGACGTAATTTGCGAACGACCCCTCACGCTAAAAAACGACTTTTTCGACCCCCCTCCCCCTTGTCACAAATTTTCCAAAGAAAAAAAAAATCTTTTGTATGGACTGTCACAAATTCTTTGACCTCCCCCCCCCCCTCCCCCCTAAAAGCATGACGTAATTTGCGAACGACCCCTAAGAACATAAATTAGCATGAACATTCCAATTATTCAATAGCTTTTGCTTTTTTGGTTAAATTGAACAATTGCAAATAGCACTATAAATTTTAAGTGGTACTTTATTAAACCAAATCCTGGGCAAATATTCATCTGCATGCCTAACTTTTGCTGATTAAGAGCACCTCTCATCGACTTATTCATGAATAAAACTGAACAGTTTTAAAAATGAATCATCCATCTATAAATTGCTATAAATCAGAAAATATCTGAAGTGTATTACATGAAAGGAGCGTGCAGCATACCTCAACCAGAATACTCTAGATTTTAACAGAAAAATGTTCAAAAAAATTTGCAAAAAATGTTTTTTTCTTCTAAATTTGATAAGCATTCCAGATTTTCAAACCAAATTAATTCTACCCTTTTGGTGATTTAAGACCTGCTTGGAGATTTGCATCGTATCCCAGGTTCGATCCCAGGGAATGTCTAGTCGGATTTGGGTGATTTTTCACTGTTCTAGCCACATTACTCGGTTTGTGTGATGTCTGCACACAAATTGTGGTTAGGTATATTGTATTGATATACCCTGGGTCATGCAATGTGCAGAGTTACGAAACAATTTGCTCTGAAGTAGTTGTTTCAAAAAGCAAAACAAACTCTATTCTTTACGGATAGAAAATCACATATATTGTAAATTAATGCATAAAATTAAGTTGTAATAGCTACGGCTAGGTCTCTTAAATAAAAAAAAAAAGCAAAATCGATGTATACATCAAAAATAAAAAATTTAAAGAAAGTCAACCGACATTTAAAAAAAATAGCTTCACTTATTACGTAATGAAAAAACCATTTTTTAACGGAAAGAACGTTAGAACAAGTTACCTCTATCAAGCCACGAGAACGTAATTCATTCATATATTCCCTCCCCGCCTAGCTGACATCATGTCAGATTTTCAGTTTTTTTAGCCCATATCCAATATATATCTTCTATCGCAGTGTCTTCCAAACTTTTTTGGTTGACGACACACTTTTGAGTCAAAAAAATTTCGCGACACACCAAAAAATATTTTTTTCATTCAAAAATTGAGTTTCATGACCTTTTTTAGAGCAAGTCTCAAAAAACTGGTCATTTTTGACCTTGTAGGAAAAGTGTGTCGCGACACACAGTTTGGAATACACTGTTCTATTGCCTAAATGCTTTTCAAAGAAAATCTAATGGTGCACAACTAAAAGAAGACACTGTCTTAATCCAGACAGAAACTTAGTTGAATGCAAATTTTTAATCTTGATTTTTTTTACTATCAATGCTTTTCGTGTTTGCTGACGTAAAAAGACTTAATTGGCCATATTTCATTCTGATAGTGTGTCTAATACATTTCCATTCAAACTTCTTTATGCAACACACTAGTGTGTCGCTCAAATGTCACACTAGTGCAGTGTATTCCAAACTTTTTTGGTTGGCGACGCACTTTTTGTTATCTATGCCTAAAATTGATGGAAAAATTGAGATTCATGACCTTTTTTGGAACATGAAATCAAAAATCATTCATTTTTGGCTTTTTGACTATTTTGTGACATACAGTTTGGATTAAATTGCACTAGTGACACGAAGAGCATGGCGACACACTGATTTTACATTAGATTAGATTGCAACCCTGATTTAGTGTATCACGTTCGAAAAAGTTTGAGAAACACTGGTCTAATAGCTTACACGTCAACCAATGCATGGAATTTCCAACTCATAATAAATTAATTCAACAAAAAAAAAATTCTGCAAAAATATAAATATTTATGCATTTAAATTTTTTTGTCATTTTATGGCATTAAATGTTGTTGCTTCTCGAAAAAACAGACAAATTATTTGTCATAGAGAACAAAGTCATTGATAAACTGGTTTCGTTTGATAACTAATGAAGAATTTTTGCATATCAAATAAAATGCAGTATTTTTTCATTATCAAATCCGTATCGATCATAGAGCTTTGAATTTGTTAAAATTCAGATTTATTTCTGGCTTAATTTGAATATGCAAATGCCACGTGAATGCACCTTATATATACCACATATGTATCTTCGATAGGTCATTGATTTTTATACGAATAAATTAAAATGTCTTGTGTGTTAATTTTTGAGAAGCAAATGGACACTAATTCTTAAATTTTAAGATTTTATTTTGCGATGGTCAGGTTATTTGATTGCAGGACATCGACACTTTTTACTCAAAAATACAACGATTAAAATAAAAACAAGTTAATTTATGCGCTGCAATAGCTGTTAAAACTTTCTCATTGCATCATTTCAAATTGAAATCATCGACTTTAAACTTTTTGAAATGAAACTTGAAACTGCTTGACACTGTCTATAAAAACGCTCCTAGTCAGCAATATTAAAGGTATCGCTTACTCCTTTTTAATTAAAACGAGTTTCATAAAAATTTATTACTTTTTTATTCTCTTTTTTTTAAATATATCATAACATACTAGAGCAGAAATCTGAAATAACCAGGGGAGAAAAAAAAATATTTCATATCTTTTTTTAAAGTAACTTATTAACCAAAAAAAAGTAGGTATATAGAAGAAAACAATAAGGATGCTGTAAGTTAATTAAAAATTTTCCTAGTCTCATTGCTTTACGCGGTATTTTCTATTTTCCTCCTCTTCTGTGGTTGTACCTGTCTGTTCTGGATTATCTGACGAGGATGATGTACTAGTTGAGTGATGGATGTAAATTGGAGATGATCCCATAACACATTCCTCTGTTATATGAACGCCCTTAATTTCTGATCCCGGGACTTCAAACATTGGGTCAAGAAGCAACGATTCCTGTACACAAAAAAATGCATATAATTTAATGTTCATTCTTTGTTTCAAGCAATGTAAAGGAACTAGCCAAAAACGACATTTTCAAATCAATTTGAACAGATTCAATATAAATATTTTTGACCGTTAAAATTCAAATATTTTTTTGAACCGGTTCAATTTCAAATATTTTTGACCGTTAAATTTCAAATATTTTTTGAATCGGTTCGATTTAAGCATTTTTGACTGTTAAAATTCAAATATTTTTTGAACCAGTTCAATTTCAAATATTTTTTGACAGTTAAATTTTAAATATTTTTAACTGTTAAACTTTGACTAAATAATGTTTTTTTAAGAGTAATGAGTGACTACTTATACACTATACTACTCACCATAATGGCTCGTAAACCTCTCGCTCCTGTTTGACGCTCCATAGCCAGTTTTGCGATAGCTTTTAAAGCTTCGGATGAGAATGTAAGCTCAACTTGATCCATACCAAGCAGAGCACGGTATTGTGAAACGAGAGCATTTTTCGGCTCCGTTAAAATCCTTACTAACATATCAATATCTAATGAATGAAATGGAACTAGAACAGGAAAACGTCCAACAAATTCCTAACAAGCCAAGTAAATGAAGAAGTGAGAAAACAGAAATTAAACACTTTTGCTCAAATTAAATCAATTAAAAAACTTTTCTTACGGGTATCATTCCAAATTCAACCAAATCTCTTGCTTGAACTTTTTTTAAATTCGCATCACGTTCGACTTGATCATTATCCATTGGAGCGGCACTTGCTTGAGCTGCACGACGTCCCTCAGAAGATGTTGCTGGCATTCCAAATCCCAAGTACTATACGAAAACAATTAATGTAATTAAAAAACCATTTAATATGGTTGATTAAAGGCATGATTTGTGTGCTTGGGGTAGAGTTTGGAACGGATTGCAATGGTCTTTTTAGCTCATTAAGAGCAAGAGAAGACACTGGTAATGGAAATTTATTGCTATAACCCAACCAACTTCTTTTTCGAGTCCATAATTCTCTTGAATTTGTCATAAGCAGTCGTTTGCAAACTGAATTTCTAGATTCCAACCCTCATCGCATCCCAGGAAAGAGATTATTTACAGAAAATTTCTAAATACATCTAAAACTGTATCATCTGTCATGAAGCAGAAGATGGCCTTCTTATTACACAATGGCTATTCAGAACTACTGCAGTAAACTGCAGGTATATCTAAAAGTTTTGAGATACTTAAAAAGCTGCATTAGATACTCGCTTTTCCACTTAGCAATGAGTTCATCTATCAACTCTCCGTTTATAAAGTAAGTTTGTCTTTCATTTCTCCTCAAGTTCTTCAAAAAAAAACCCAAGATAAAAATACAGTCGAGTGCACTGTACAAAAGTCTGTACTTTGTATAGATTCATTTTCTTCAGATTAGAAATTCACATTCTAGTGCAACTTAATGCCAAAACAATAATTTTATCAACAATTTAAAAATCTATTTTCAGCTACTTAAATAAATACGCAGTTGAATGACCCATGAGTCAATAATAATCAGCAACCTCTTGTCAAATAATTACTTGTAGACTCAAAAAATATTTCTGTTTTTGTTAATATCAGAATACACACATGTGTCACTATTATTAGCTCAATCGTCATACCAAAAATGCACACTTATAAGGAATAAAAAAATAATAATTTACCTTTTCATTCAAGCGTCTAGCAACGAGACGATCCAGCCCTGTATAAGCACCAGAAGCGACGAAAAGAATATTTGTTGTATCAACCTGTACAGACTCACCACGCAATTTGCGTGGAGAATTTCTCTCGGGAACATTAACGATGGTTCCTTCGAGCATTTTGAGCATTCCTTGTTGAACACCTTCACCGCCGACATCACGTAACTGATGAATCCCTGGCACGGCTCCGATCTTATCGACCTCGTCAAGAAAAACTATTCCGGTTTGAGCTCTTTCGACACTACAATTTAGATAGAGATATTTTTTAGAACGTAGAAAGAAGTTATTATGTAATGAAGACGTCAATTCAGATGCAAAATTGTAATTTATTTACCTATAATTAGCGTCTTGAAGTAATTTTGCGATAACACTTTCAATATCTTCGCCAACATAACCAGCTTGTGTCAATGTAGTACAGTCACAAATGGCAAAAGGGACATCCAAACATTTGGCTATAGTTTGTGCTAATAAAGTCTTTCCAGAGCCAGTTGGACCCAGCATCAAAATATTACTCTTTTCCAATTTCAAAGCATGATTCTTTTCGTCCAACAACTCAGATCCTGGATGGTGCTGTTGTGGCGGTGAAAGTGGTGGTCGTGGAACTTCAGTTGGTGCTGAACTCATCATAGTATGTCCAATGCCAGAAATGTGCAATAAATCATTTCCTCTGCCAATTGTATCGATAGATTGAGACGAGTTATTGCTTGTTGCTGGTGGCGGTAAATTATGATAGATTCGTTTATAGTGATTATAAACAGCCACGGAAAGTACTTTTTTAGCAAGCTCTTGTCCCACGACATGTCGATCAAGATATTCCATAATCTTTTTCGGTGGTGGTGGGGGCTTCTTTGTTCCTTTAATTGACTCCTCCTTGACTGTCTTCTTGGAATCCATTTCACTAAGCACCACAAAGAAATGATGACATTTCTCACATTTTACAAATCTTGTTGCATTCACGAATGTTTCAACGTGAGTGCATGGATCACCACATTTTGGACATGACAATGTATTCTTTTTGTTTGGGTCCTTGCCGTTTCCCTTATCATTGCCATTGTTGCTGCTACCACCGTTCGTTGGTGTGTTTGATGAATTTTTATCGTTTCCATTTGTGGGATCCTTTGTCGAAGACTTATCACAGACATGTGTTAAATGAAAATATCGAACATTTGTTAGGTTTATTGAGTTTCCATGATGTAAGCAGCTATAGATATTATTACTAGTATTGTTGTTGTGCAGTTGCTGTGATGCCACTAAACACAAGTACGCTGGACGAGAAGAAAAGAGAGATTGAAATAAAAATATTAATGAAATTGTTGTGGATATCAAGGTGATTATAGCAGTGCATTTTCTGTGGCTGTCGAAAATCGCAAGATTGTATTAAATCCAAGGACTAGGCACGGTTCTTGAACCCATAAGCAACCCACAAGTTGAAAATCAACTAGCTACCCTAACAAAACGAATGACTCAGCGCAATTTATTCTGCATTTTGCGCTAAAAAAATATATACAAAGTATACGCATGTGACGTATATGAAAATAATTAACGTATTAAGGCATTGATTGTGTGCTATCTCGTCGAATGAAAAGAAAAATTCTGTATGTTCATTATAAAAGTCATTCACTGGCTAGGTAGCATTGAGATTTTTTTCTTACTTTATTAAGTATATATTCTTTTCTCTCGCTCAAATAAAGTATATTTTTCTTTTCTTTAAATAAAGAACAGTTATAACAAGACTGAACTATGGTTGATTTTTTTAGCGCATCTTCCCAAAGGGATAAAAGGCTATCGTCCGTTTGTCTCAGTGTCTGTCACTTTACTAAGGCACGAATCATGAGGGATCTGTTATTTATCAGTCACTCACTTCCTCTGCCAGCCAAAAAGACATAAAGCTTTGAGTATTACTTTATGTCCATCTCTTGTCACGTAAATCTTTGTTAAGGAATGGAGGGGAATTGCTTTAGAGGGGGTCAATAGGAGGATAGGATTAAATATTTTTAACCCGTGAATTTGAATTTTTAAAGCTTTTGCTCAAGTTCAATGCGCTTCCATCGGTCACTCGAGTGACCACACATCTATACTAGTTTTTTTTTCTTATAGGTATATTCACTTTTACGAAATTCTTTAACAGCAGACCTGACTTTATAAAAATTTTACATGACCTAGATTTAACAATAACATTAAACGAAGCAGCAGCAGCATTCTCTTAAATTAACATCCTTAAATGCTTGCCATATAGGCAGGCAAGAAATGTTTTGCAATCAACTGAATATATTTTTTTTATTATTATTCGTTGAAGAAAAGAAACTTTACACGTAATAATAGAAAAAAATACCTAATATTATTTATTACCACACAGTATATATTTTTTTCTACTGCTTGCTGCTTGCTATAAACTACAAACTACTCGCTTTTAGCTACATTACCTGTTCGATTTTTTGGAGATGTTGCAAATTTGTGAAGACTTATGGAATTTCTTATGCCTCTCATGATCTTGTTACGTTTTCTGTTGCTTTATATATCTCTGTTCTAGTATAATTCACAAAAATTTTCACTTCTCTCACTGGATCTTTAATTCTCACTTTGATAATAATTTGTTATTCTTTTTCCTTTGTCAGTAAATTATTAGCTAAAAATTATGATGAGGAATAGATCGAAAATGAATGAAGAGAAGAGAGAGACGACGACGACGACGGAATGGATGAAAATGTAAAATATAATAAAAAAATAATATTAAAATAGATCCACAGAAATTACAAATAAACAAGACTTGAAGGAAATTGCAAAATCGCAATAAGCAAATTTTCCACTTTCATAATGAAATAACTATTTAATTTTCGGAGTTATTGACACTACGTAATATTATTTTCAAAATACCTAGACACTTTTTTTCAAGTTACAGCTCTTAGTCTCTCTTTCAAAATTAATTAAAAAATTACAATATTTTTCAATGTCAATTCTCCGTCCATCAACTGCGCTTTCTTACATGCTAACTACATTAAAATCTATAGTAAATTATTGTTATTACGTTTATTTAAAAGAATTATGCACTAACTATGTGTAAACTATTTAATTTTGATGATAACTTATTATTGTGTGATTTTGCTGATTTTCGATATTTTTTCGAAGTTTTTACATGCTACCCAGTATGCTTCGCATGCATTACCCACATATTTTTAAATAACTTTATTGCCGTTTCGTTTTGGCTTGTTTTTGTACTGTAATTCATGATTTGTGCAAAATTTACCTTATCTACTTCAACTTTTATGATGGCTGAATTTTATTTTCTGAAAAATAATTGTGAGAAAGATACAGAGCTTGCCGGATGTTTGGAAACATCCAGTGATAACAAAAAAGACACTGAAATGTTAAATAATCGATTGTCAGGCATAAAAAGACATCTTGCTCGTCTATCCATAAATACTAATTGAAAGACTCGATACCAAACTTACTTCCTAGACATTGTGTGACTAACTGCCTGCTGTTCCTGTCAAATTTTATAGAACTTATTAAAGCCACCTGCAGTTTTTTGTTTCATGATTAGATCATCGAGTTTGGTTTCTAAGTAATGCAGATGAGCAGCTGAAAAATGGCACTAGACACAACAATAATGATGAAGATGAATGAGATTAAGACATTCATGTTATGATTTTTTTGTTGACAAATTAATATTTATTCAATATTATTCAGAAGCTACTTTAGAAGAAGTAGCCCAAAATCTTTCCTCCCAAGTGTTTTCGACGAGCTTCCTCGTGATCCATAATACCACCGCTAGTCGTTAAAACAACATATCTAAAAAGACAATGAATTCTCATTAAATCTATCCTAATTGATGAGTCAGAATTGCAGGAACTTACCCAAACTGACGTGATGGAAGGAGCGTATTTGTCCACTTTTCAATGTCGAGAATTGGAACGTCAAATCTTGGTGAAATAATTCCAGCCTTGTTGAGACGGCCAGTAAGATTAACTACAACTTTTCCGGCGCGGTGGTCATCGACAATCTCGAATTCTCCGATATAGCCATGCTTCATCATTACTGTAAGGAATTTGATGACAACTTTTGAATTGGGACGAATGAGTACTTGACGTTTTCCTCGTTTTTCAGCATTATTAATGCATTTCAAAGCATCTGCCAATACGCTTACACGAACCACTAAAATGAGAAAGCAAGCAAATAAATTAATTAATAATTTTTTCAAGTTTGATTTGTTTACAAGTTGAGGTTAGTCGATGATTTTTGTCAATATTAATTCAGTACTTTAATTAAATAGCATTTTGGAAGGAGATAAATTATCTGCATGCTTTAAGCAATATTTGAAGTTGTTGGATCGACAGGATACACTAATTATGACACACATTAACTGCATTTTAAAAATGATGAAAATTTCACAAAATTATTTTTCGTGTTTTGGGTTATTTAAAACAAGTTTTTCACAGATTTTCCATTTTTATCCACTGCTTATTGGATTTATCTCAAAGTTTATGCTTTAATTAAAGTAGAATCTAGTCGATAATCCATTAAAAACACTTACTTATGAAAAATCAAGTATTGCTCTTTACAGCAATTATTTTCGAAAAGAGAGAAGAAACTATGAAATTTTGCGAAGAAACCGAGAAATTCAAAAATAAAAAAACCGTTACATGCAAAAACCGTTAGGAAGTAGCTGAAATGAACACTTTAAGGTAAATCATTACAGAAATTCGTGGAGTTGATTAAATTAACATTCCCATTGGTCCTGTATGCGTAAGAATGTGATTTTATAGCTAGTTCTGTCTACTCGGAAGTCGATTTTTTTCCAAACGCTTCTCATCTCAGATTAATTTAATATCAACGGCTATTAACTTGATCACGGTATGATCACTTTATTTTGATAAGCAGAGTAATGCATTAATAAAATAGTCTATTAATAAATAAATCTGAAATCATCGAGATTTATGGACAAATTGATTATGATATACACAAGAAATGTTGGTGCTATTTTTACACGCTCAAATACATTGTCATCTTGTCTCTATACTTTTCTCTTTGGGTAGTAAGAAACCAGTTTGTATTTCTCTTTAGTTATAATTTAATTGTCAGCTGTTTAACTTCTTATAGTTTTTAATTAAAATAAAAGATTGATTTAATCATTTAAAAATCGGATTTATTAATTTATACAAATTGTTAGTTAAATAATTATTAAATATGTCACGAATGTCAGAAACAGCGATCACATTGGAGCAATCCAATGATTCTCGAAATGATGCAGCTAGTCTCAATTGGATTCAGTTTAATTTAGACTATTTTAAAACGAATGACGGCATCCTGAAAGTCATACAGATGGTAAGTATAGCTTTAATGAGATTAGTCACTTGTCTCATTACTGCTGATTTTTGCTAAATTTCGCGGATCTTGATGCAGTGTGGAAAAAATGTTAAGAATTTAAACACCTACAAGATTCATGAGCTACACCTTCAAAGTTTTCATTTTCATTCAAACGTTCCAGTTTCACACACTTAAAATGTATTTTTGTATTATGTGCAAACAGAATCGTGAAACTGAGAGAAAAAAAATGTTTAGGCTTGCATTTCTGATTTATTTTTTGTTGTTTGTTATTCGAGAAGCATGATCACGGATTTGTTTTTGTTTTTTAGGTACTCTCCATAATTTGCATGGCTCTTGCTGCTCCGGCTTACATAAATGCAACTCATTTCTTCTTATTTGCCGTTGTCATTACTTTCATTGGAGTCGTGATGTGGTCATTCGCATACTTTTTGGGAATCAAAGATGTTCTCAATTTACCAATTAATTGGACACTAAGTGTAAGTATGTTTGTGTAATTTGCATGTACCATATATGGATTATCCAGTTTAAATTGTGGATTTCTTTTTATTGGAGGGTTTTAAAAATCACAGTTGGGTCACAAATGACAGCCATCACAAATTGAGATCTTTACATCCTCTCATGAAATTTTCATGAAGAAAATTAAAATTGAAAAAAAAAATTCCCAAAAGGAGGGGGTTTTGACCCCCCCCCCCCCCCCCTTGAGGAAAAAGTTTTTGATCATCGTTAGACTACTTAAGTACCACGCAAGGACACAGTTAGAAATTCATTGAAGGTGCGGAAGGGTGAAGGGGGGGTTAATTTTTTTGACGTGAATGATTTTTCTCAAAAAAACCCCTATGGGGCCATTCACTAATTCAAAAAAATTTCTTTAATTTAAAGTGTCACAAAATCTCAGACCCCCCCCCCCTCACATATAAATCATGGACGTCATAATAGCCCCCTACAGTCAATTATTACGAAACCCAAAAAAAAGTTCACCCCCCCCCCCCCCCCCTTGTCACAAATTTTCTATACAGAAAAAAAAATTATTTGAACTATCACAAAATCTCAGAACCCTCCTCCTTGTAACGTGTTACGTAATAAGTGAACGGCCCCCTAGCAAATTGAAGATCATTTTCTGTCAATAAACTCCACCCTAGTTTAACTTCCCACCCCGTGTATCATCGATCTCTTATCTGAGATTGCTTTATCCTGTTGTATGTCATTAATGAATGATTTTTTATGTGCATGAAACTTTTGTAGCAGAGATGGGTAGAGTCCTAAAATTCAATTCTTGTATAGGTACCATTCGTAAACGACCCCTGAATAATTTTTAACAAAAGATCAAACTTATTAATAATTTATTTATTTTAGGAATTTGTGAACTACGTGATTGCCACAATGCTCCTTTTCCTAGGGTCCATCATTCAACTATCTTCATGGATTGGACTCGATCTTGTTTATCAAGGAAGAAATATCGCAGCCGCAATTGTCGGTATTCTAGATACAATTGCTTTTGGACTCTCTGCACGGATGTTATATCTTCATTATAAATTTGACAGAAGTACTTAAGAGATACTCATCGCTTCCACCAAGGGTGTATTCAGAAATTAGGGGGGATTAAATTACTTTTGCTCAAGAGAATCCTAGCAAATTGAAATCATTTTTTGTCACACACCAAGACCCCCCTGGATACACCCCTAACTTCAGCACAGCATCGTTCCAAAGTGTCATAAGTCGAACAATTTTTTGTTAAAGCTTTTTTATTACTAATGCAAGATGTTCTGTTTTTGTATACATATATTTTATTAACGTTAATAAATGTTCATTATTGTTATACAAAAAAATAAAATAAATTAATTAACAAAATCAATAAAAAAATGCAAACAACTTTTTACTTTAAAAAGCTCACACAAAAGACGCTTGAGTCATGTACGAGATTAATTGATTTTTTTTTGGAAGATCTAGTCCAGATTTAGTTGTTCTTTCGAGTGCAATCCGGACTCTAAATTTAAATCTCGTATTTAAAATTTCCAACTCTATAAAAATATGACACGATTGTTAGTTTCCTAAAAAATTACTGGTAAGCGAGATTATTGACGATGAGTACGGTAGTCCTTAAAATATCAAAAGCGATGGAGGCACATTGATTAAGTAATATTTGCTCATTCGATCTCCGTCACGTCCGAATTGATTTCAACCTTCTTAAATTCCTCTGTATGAACGTTGAGCATAGAAAGTGCTCACTAAGTACAATGCCGAGTTGATAAGTCCAAGTATCTGAAAAAATATTAAATTAATTAATTAGTAGAGTAATTAAATTATAGAAAACAATATGCTTACCGCAGCAATCATGAATGGATGCGAACTTGAGAGACGATAATCCGAGGCCTTCATCATTAATAATATGGAAGCAACTAAGTATAATATGAATGCAACTGAATGATAGATGAGCTCATAAATGGTCTTGGAAATGATTCCTGTAAATATTATAATTGTGATTCATGCTGTTCGTCATGAAAAAGCTATAAATGTACCTCCAGTGGATAAGGAAACTAGGCATGATACTAATAGACAAAACGTCCCTATAAAGAACGCAACTGCCATGCATAGGAAGAATAATTCTGTATTTCTCGTATAAACTGACCAAAAGTTCCAACTGACAAAGAAAACGCAAAGGCCACCAACGATCTATGGAATGGTTTTTGGATGGGTTTTAGTCGATTGATTCTCATTTAAATACAAAACAAATTACCAATTCAACAAGCTTTAGTAGACCTGGAATAGTCTTCATATAGCCAGTATTAATAATGAGAGCCGAGGTGGTTGATGAATGGGTTGTGGTGGTTCGGGTGATTGTGACTGCGTGACTCATGATTGAGGTAGAATATTGCTAACTAATGTGCAAGATAAAATAAAAATTGTGCAAAAATAGCCAAATATCAAATTTGTTATCTAAAATGTTGTATACACCGTCAAAACTTATCAAAAATCGACACTGCAAGTCTTTTTTTTTTATCAAAATGCATGACAAACTTATTTGAGTGACAAATCACAAAGGTCTTGGTTTTTCTTTTATAAGCCTGTCCCCTGACCCTAGGCTTAAAGGGGGGTAGGCTTATGATGAAAACAGGGTAAATTTTGTCATTTAAATTTTTGTTTGTTGCATGTGACGTGAACATTCATGTGATGTGCTCTATCACATGCAACACACTGCACTACACAATGCATCATAACACACAAAATTTTTCTCATAAATTCAAAAATTATGTCAACTTTTTTTTTATTACTTTTTCAAACCTTGGAAATTAACATCAAGCAGCACGAACGAGACGATATTATTTTTATGGAAGAAAACTTATTAGAACAAACAATGGAGCATTGAAAATAAATCGCAGGGGTTGAATATCGATGACTTATCAATTCTTTTAAATGAATAATAATTTAACAATAGTGTTGCACAGGCTTTAAAGGCTAGTAAGGGGTCATTCGCAAATTACGTCACGCTTTAGGGGAGGAGGGGGAGTTGAAGAATTTGTGACACTCTTAATACAATAATTAAGATAGGTGGGTCAAAAAGTCATTTTTTGTGTGACGTAATTTATGAACGACCCCTAACAATACATGCTATAAGTGAATGACCTCAAATTAATTTATTCGATGCACGAATTAACATAAAATATTCAATTGGATACCACACCCCTGTTAGACAATATAAAATCATCAAATGCCACAAGAATGTCAAATAGCTAGCCGAAAGACACATGTCTACATCCACTGATAAAATGATGTTCATGTGTGTATATGTTTGCAGGAAGCCCATTAAATTCAACAAGTAAGTTTTGAAAATAATCAAATCTAATGTCTATGAAAATTTATTATGTTGAAGAAGAAAGCATGAATCATCAGTTTGGTCACTAACGTGCATACAATACACGAAATATTCCTTGTGGATGTATATAAATTCACTTTTGAATATTCATCAGGGTGTGTAGTAAACATTTCAAATGAAATGAAGTGAACGTTCTTAAAATAGCACTCGATGTCTCATATTCTGCTTGCTGTTTGATGTAATTTTTTTTTCTGCGTAAATTCACTTGCAATATTTCTACTTCCAATAAATCACATACCTTTTCCGTGAATTAATGTTTTTTCGAACAGATTTAAGTTGTTTACCGCACCAGACCTTAATTGTGTCTATTTTGCGCTAAATATGGTAACTGACTTTTGTATGTCTCGATAAAACAAAAACACTTGATGCTCGTAGCTTAAAAGCACTGGAAGTGATTATTTTCCCTCACTATCCGCGGCTTATTTTCAAGTATTTAAAAAATTAAGCCTTGGATATAAAAAAATTAAATCTTATTTTTCAATGTTAATTAATTCCATAAAAAAGTTATTTTATTGCGTAATAATAACTTAATTAAGATACATTTACAAAATGTCGGCGGATCTCAAAAAATCCGTTATGAAGATTTTTAAACATGTTTTTAACAATTTTAGGTATGAAAAATCTTTCCTTAATTTACATGACCTGCTCTAGAATTTGTATTGAGAATTTCCAAAATTAATAATATAAAATCTTAGCAATCTGCGGATTAAATTATTCTCAAACGTGAATTGATTCAGTCAAGAAGTTATTCACAACACCAACGGTTCCGAAAAATTCAAACGTAAAGTTGCTGCCCCAAAAATTGAACGTTAAACAGAAAATAAGATACAGCTTCAGTAAAAAAATTTTGATGGACAAATTAACAAGTTTTTAACGAAAATAAACAAAAAGACTGGCTTAATTAATTAATAGGTAAGAACAAATGAAAGTTTTATCGAAAAACTATCAGAAGTGAATGAAAAATCACGTGAAAAAGACATAAAAACTAAAAATTTTGACATCCAGTGAATTCTGCCGTTTATTTTTTTCTGTTAAGAAGATAATTAGTGTAAGGAACTGGGACTTTATAGAAAAGTATTAGACAAATAAATGTGCAGTTTTATGATGCATTAAGTAATTAAAAATCATATCAGGCATTGCAAATAATTAAAGTTAGAAATTGATTGTTTTGTTAGGCGCTCATCATAAACTTTTTTTACCTGCATTTAAACGAAGTATATCCTTAAAGAAAAAGATAATGTGATATATGTAGGACAATAAGTAAAATGTGCATGTGTTCTTTATAAGAAGGGGATGATTTCTTTAGTTGGCTTTTCGGGATTCTTATGTACAATACTTTTTCACATCTTTTTTCCTTATATACTCAATAAACTATATTGCAAGGAATAAGAAATAAGCAGCAATAAGAAATTTCGGTAGTGAACATATAATGAGTTTTTAACGTTCAATTTTTTCACATTTTCTCGCCATAGGAATATCACACAAACAAATATTTTATATATGAGAACGGATTCTTCGCAGTTATCAAGTGATTGACTACTGCCTAGTCTAATTTTTAGTAAAATTTATAAATTAAGAAGCTTAACAGTTAAGATAAACTAATATATTTTGAGATTAAATAAAAATTCAAATGGCCACAACACGAGCATCACTCAAATTACCCGCAAATCCAAAACAACAGCAAGGAATTACAGCGTAAGTTATTAATCGTGACTAATTTCATGTGTGTGCAATTCTTTATACCCAAAAAAACAACAATCTGCTCTCTTATTAATGAATAGGAAAAGGAAAGCTGAAGCCAGTCCCGGAAAGAATGAACGGATCAAAAGATGTGCATTGACAAATCTTACAAACAATTTGATTCGAAATGACAGCGATGAGAATTTAAAGAAAGTGACAGTTTTTGGAACTAAGGATGATAATGTACAAGCAAATATCCAGCCAATAGGCTATCGAACACGAGCATCCATCGCTGCTTTGAATGTGCAACAACCAATACAGATCAAGCCTCAAATTAAGGTCGCGAAAAGGGCTAAAAATGAGAAAGTTGACGTAGAAAACATTATTTTAAAGGATAAGGAAGTGAAAATAAATAAGGCAAATGCAAATGTTACTTTAGAGAAATCAAAAAAGTCGATAAGCACGCGTCGAATTTCGAATGATTTTGAAAAGACTGAAGAGAGCCTTTACGTGTCTGCACTCGAGGATATTTCATCGGATGCATCAAGGCTTTCATCTAATAGAACTAAAATTTTACCAAGTAGTGCCAGTAGCCTAAACTCAACAGTTACCTCATCTCAGGCATCAATATTTACTTCAGCATCTGATACCTCAGTCAGTTCAGACATTTTCGAAGATGCTATTAGCCGGAAATTACCAAAAGGTGTTCAGCATTTTGACCATGAAAATTGGAACGATCCATTCCAAGTCTCACATTATGCAATGGATATTTTCGAGTATCTTAAGCATCAAGAAGCCAAATATCAAATTAAAGACTACATGAGCCAACAACCAGAACTCACAAAATGGATGCGATCGTTGCTTGTCGATTGGATGGTCGAAGTACAAGAAAGCTTTGAATTGAATCACGAAACTCTTTATCTTGCAATTAAAATTGTCGATACTTATCTTGGGCGTGAGCGTGTTTCGAAGGACTCTTTGCAATTACTCGGTGCTGCTGCTTTGTTAATTGCTTGTAAATATGATGTAAGTATTTCTTGGTTCTTATTTTAGTTCTATGTGCTCATAAGTTTCTTCTCTTTTCATGCAGGAACGTACACCTCCACTTGTTGATGACTTTTTGTTTATATGTGATGGGGCTTATAAAAGAAATCAATTGCTTAAAATGGAAACAAACGTTTTTCGGTCAATAAAATATGATTTAGGATTTCCGCTCTCCTACAGATTTCTTCGTCGCTATGCTCGGGTATGTTGTGGATATAAATCTATTGACTAATCTCAGTCAACTTATACATAAATTTATTATATTTTGCAGTGCGGAAAGGTATCAATGGTGACATTAACACTAGCTAGGTATATCCTCGAATTCTCGCTAATGGATTACTCAACAATCCAGTTGTCAGATACAAAAATGGCGTGTGCCGCTTTATTCATGTCTCTCCGCATGAATAACTGCGAGGGATGGAATGACGTTTTAGAATATTACTCAGGTATGTCATGTTGTGTGGATTTATTCTTAATCTAGATAGCAATGAGGCGTTTGGCTGTTGTTTTCCTTCTGTTAAAGCTTATACATTTAAAATGTCTCCTTCCTTCCTCTCTAGGTTATCGACTAATTGATTTTGCTCCAATTGTTGTGCTACTAAATACGATTTTACACAAGAAACCAAAGGAAACATTAAGTACTGTAAGGAACAAATACTCGCACAAAATTTTTCATCAAGTCACAAATATTCCTCTGTTGGACATCAATAAGCTATTTGAGAGCTTTCCGGAAGTAACTCAGAATTTTACACTAACGAATCTCACATATCAATCGGTTATCGCAACATGTTCATCGTCAACTTCGATTAATGAGGATAGCAAGGGATCAGCATTGTATAGGAATGCAAAGGAACAAAAGATAGAAACAAAATCAATACCATTGCCACAAATTCGCTGAACTTGCTGTGCTAATGTTGTATTATTAATAATTTTATATTTTTAAGATGTTTTTATATGATTATAATGTGTTTCGTTGTTTCTTCTTTATATTTTACAAGAGATTTTCTTTTAATTCCTAGAACTTTCTTCAATTATTTAATTTCCATTCCTTTATTTCTTATGAAAACAGATTCTGATTACTATTTTCATTACAATTTTAGAAAAAGTATGCAAAAAAAAATTGACGATCTGAAAGTGGAAAAAAATCATTTCTGTTGTTATGGAACTCAAGTACTTTTTAATTTTTTATCACTAACTTCATCTCCGATTTATAGTTTGATAGAATTTAGCATGTTAATAAACATTTCAAGTTTTCTCGTTCAAGAGGAAATGAGAATAAGTGAGACTTTCGTATGATCTCAACAATGTAGGCACTTTACAATGCAATAAGTGAAATAAAATGTTCAACGAAAAAAGCGCATTTTTGCAAGCATTTATAGAAAATTTTAGATTTAAGAGCAAATAACGATTTCCTGAAATTAAAATGAAAGTTTAAAAAAAAATTGTAAAAAATAACGGTTTTCTGAAATTTGAAAAGTAACGGAAATTCAAAATTTAAATTTTCAAAAATTCAAAATATAACGGTTTTGATCTGAAAATTAAAATTGACGAATCACTTACGAGCAATCATATGAAGCTTATTTTAGGGTACAAAATTAGACTAGAGCTAGATCCACGTAGAAAAATTAAGAAGAATAGTTGAATAGACTTGCGAAAATGCGCTTGAATATAAAGAAATGTAAATATGATTCCTAAACTTGCATTGTAAAGTCGTATCTTTTGACGAATTGGATATATTTGAGGGAATTTACATAGAAAATGACATGTTTCGTGAAATAATTCTTCATTTTATTTAATTTAGGCAGTGTTTTTAATTTAATTACATTAATGTACGTTCAGCATATTTACAAATCTTTCATTATCATTAATTTTCTCGATAAAAACCTATAATAAAAAGTTTTTAATTCATAAATTCTTTTATTTCATCATTTCTTCATTCGTTTAACTATTTTTTTTCAGTTTTCACAAAGGCTTGCTTATTATAATCTCTACGTAAAAAGGGGGGTCGTACACAAATGACGTCCCATTTTTGAGTGGGTGGGGGGGGGGGGGTTCCTGGAGCATTGTGAAATTCTTTTTGCATGAACATTTGGTGGCTGAGGGGAAGACGTCATTTGTGAACGACCCCAAGGTTATAATCTGCATTAGCCTCGGTTTTCTTTTTAAATTTTCATAATATTTTGTTAAAGATAAAACTTTGTGAAATTTGTTGCCTAAACAATCTCCAAACGTGCAAAAAAAATGTATTTTTAACGTCATCATCATTATGTTTCGAATGAATGACTGTGTCCTTGACATAACACAGACTAGATGTTAAAATTCTTGGCTATTCTCAAAAAACAATCAATTTTTTTCATTTTTCATTTTTTTTTTGTTAATTTCATTTCAACATCTTTATTTATACACATTAAATATACTTTCATATTTTTTTCATTACTTTTTTTAAGAAAACAAGGCACAAATTTTAAAAACAAATTTAATTGGAATTCTCATCATCTTGTGTGACTTTATGTGTTAAAATACAATTTCTGCTGTAAATTAAATTTCATCGCTATTTACTTACAATTGCATTATGAGGGGGGCATTAAAACATACTTTATAGGACAGATAATTGCCAATTTTCAGTGGAAATGACTGCAATATGATACAACTGATGGCTTTAAACTAAATAATTATTAGGTATTAGGTGCTTTATTAGATGAATCATGATTGTACGTGCATTACACGTAAACTGACCTGCTAAAAAGTTTCTTTAATGATAAATTTTTTATGGGGAATTACGGAGAGGCTCATTTTGTTAAAATGGATTATTTTGATCCTGAATTTTGGATTTTGCGCATTTACACCGTCCTTGATCTTGATTTGATCGATAAGATTTTTTCTTCTCTCAGATTTTTTTTGGAAGGTGATGCCAATTCGATAAATTCAACAAGGTGATAAATTTATATAAAGCTTCATTGAATGAACTGAATATTTACAGATTCTGTATGGAAAATGAGGGTTTTTCGGTCAACTCTAGTTTACTAGCTCATCTTTGAGTGACCTGACTGACATTCAAAGAAGCTAGAAACTTCCTCTTGTGAAGTATAAGGATTTCATAAAAAAATCTGATGAAATATTGAAATTTTCTCTTGTGAAGTATAAGGATTTCATACAAAAATCTGATGAAATATTGAAACTTCCTCTTGTGAAGTATAAACATTTCATACAAAAATCTGATGAAATATTGAAATTTTCTCTTGTGAAGTATAAACATTTCATACAAAAATTCTAAAAATTTTTATTTGCTTTCCCGTGCATTCATGGTAAACTTCATCATTATGGGTCGTTTATAAATGATACCCAATTTTTAGGAGAAAGGGGGTTCTGACGCTGTGTAATACTTCCATATAAAATAAAAATTTGTGACAGAGGAGGGCCCCTCCCTCCTAAAAAAACTCGTTTTTTGCGTGACGTCATCCTTTAGGGGGGAGGGGGGTAGAAGAATTTTCCAAAGACAGCCCAAACACAAAATTTTTCTTTCTTTGGAAAATTTGTAACAAGGGGGGGGGGGAAGGGGTATCAAAAAAGTCGTTTTTTTGCGTGATGTAATTTGCGAACGACCCCTTATTAGGTTTGCATTTTAGATGGGAGGGTGGGGTTTCTGAGATTTTGTAACAGTCTGAACCAATTTTTTTCATGAACATTTTGTAACAAGGGGGGAGGGGGTCTAAAAATCTCGTGTTCTTACGTAACTTAATAATTCAATGATAGAAAATTTCATTCAAAGTTAACATTATTTTAAAATTTCTTAAAATAAATGGTTGTTGGCAATTTGACAGGATTGAAATTGTACCCGCAGGATAAAAGTGATTTGATAGAATTTGACTGCACCAAAAATCCACTTAGCAAATCAACTCATCCGAATTTAACTCAATAAACCTCTCACAATTATATTTTTTAAATATAAATTTCAACTCACACAGAATAAAGGTACAAAAGATTTTCTGTCGGATATACTGTATACGTGTTGCTTGTTAATTTAATACTATAAATTACAGATTGAAAATTCAATTAATTTAAATTCAACTCATGCAGTTTTCACACTATTGCATAAAAATTGATATCTCACGTATCAATATGTATGACTAGATTAAAAAATTAATAATTTCAGTAACTTATGTCAAAAATCATCATTTTCTCTTTATTCCTTCTTTTTCTCTTTTTTTTCATTTCATTTCAGTAAAATTAAGGAGAACAATTATTTTTCTTATAGAAAAATCTGTTATGAGCATTTTTATTTTGACAAGCACATGTGATCAACGTGTCTGTGCTTCCTATTAAGTACTTTTTATCTTGGCACGTTACCGTTCAGTTGTAAAAATCAAATGAAAACCGCGGTTTTGTTTATGATTACATTTTTTTTCACGAGCTTATTTTTAATACTATTTCCTATTTTTTTTTCATCATTACGTTTGGGTTAGTGCATTTCATATTTTTTTTATTTGTTTACTGATGCTAAAGTTTTAGAATTTTCATTGGATTTCTTTTATACACAAGGTTCATTTCTTTGTTTATTTCGATCTTACTTAATTTATTAAATTATTTAACGACGTCAATCAGACAGAAAGTACATTTTTTTTGTAAGTACAAAATCAATATTTTTTTTGGATGAAGGGGAAATTTGGGTGAAATAAAATTAATCCTTAAATTTAACAAAGTGACTGTATTGTTATTAATATTATCTATCATTCACTATTATTAAGTAGCTTCTGGTATTAAAAACTAATCACATTATGCAGCGGAAATTTTGAATTTAAAAATATTTTGGGTTTGGAAACTTTATGCGTATTATTCGCACAGCAAACAAAGATATACACTTATTGTTATGTGTATAGTACGCATATAAACCTGTGTATAATACGCAGCACGCGCGCGCATAAAAATATTTAAATTCAAATTTTCCGTTACAATTTTTTTTCTTCTATAAATTACATTCCGTGTCTGTGTGTGTGTATATATGGCTTCAATCTGAAGAAGGTTTTTTTATCATCCATGCTAATAATTATAATCAATTCAAATTAGACACATGTGATGCATTGTGTGACTGTACGTGTGGGATACATATTGTTTTCATCATGTCGTGTGTGCTATTATCAATAAAATTTATTATTTCATCAATTTTGAGGAAAAAAAATCAATCAATTTGCAACTTCATTTATCCTCAATGTTCTTGAGCATGTATGTATGTGTATATAATACTGATTTCTTTGTTCTCCGGTCCCCATAAAAAAGACAAAAGCATAAAAACTTCATTTTTTGTTCTTTTTCTTTCGAATGAGTATGTTGTATTGTTGAAGTTTTGAGATAAAGTGATGGATAGAGAGTGAGTGAGTGAGAGAGATTGCTCACTTATTTAAGTAATAATTTCTTTTCATTTTGTGTTAATTAAATTTTAACTCGTTGAGTAACTATCAGTGCTTATATTCTGGATATCGTCCTGTATTCTCCTGATGTGGTCCTCCGCTTACGTCTATTCCGCGCCTCTGTGTTAACATCACACTTCCGCTGCTTTCTGTTTCCGTCGTCGATGGCGGTGATGGATAATAGTCGGTCCGGGAAACTCCTACACCTAACCCATTGATAGTGAGAGGCGTCGGTTGAGGCATTTGCGTGGAAAGGTGGGGGATGATGTTTTGAGTTACGGTTACTGGCGATGGAACGACTGCGGACGAATCTGACTCCATGACCACCACGGAAACGACATCTTCACTAGCCCATCGGGCTAATTGTTGTTGAGCTTGAATAAAGTCATCACTAAAAAATAATATGTTTGGGAATGCAATAATTGCAATCGACATACAAATTATTTAGTCTAATTTCTTTTTTTATTTTCATTCAATTAAGCTAATTTCTTAATCATTCCAAGTCTACTAAATGCCATTCCTACTACCATTCAATAGTTCATTGTAAATTAGACAGTAATTTGCATGTTTCTTAACAATTTGCTAAGATCCTTACCTCTCACTATCATTAGCGTCTCGTAAGTCTATTGCATTACGCTCTCGAGGATCAGCACTCTCATAAATACCCTCTTCATCCTGATGTAAGTGCGTGTGTGACGAGTGATGCGATGAGTGACCATGCGATGATAGGTGTGCGTGACTATGATGAATATGATTAAAGGAATGTGGTGAATTAGGCTGATGGTGTTGGTGTCGATTCGAACGTTGCTGATAACGTCCATAGCTCATAAATCGATTCTCATCATCTGATGAACGCTGTCGACAACGGCTACTATAAACATAATTATTGAGATATAAAAAAGGAATTTATGAGCAATGGGGTGCAATGAGTTTTTTTTTGTGCTTTTGCGCAATTTTTTTTGGTCAAATTTTAATGAAACTTAATGGAAACGCGAGCGACATAAAAGATAGTAAAAGAAGAAATGTTACCCATGAGATGATTCACTGCATGCAGCAGAACTTTCTAATCTATAATGTCTATCAGCCTCCGTTTCGGACATACTGTGATGTATTGGAATATAATTAAGATAAATTGATGAATGTTTGTGCTAGTTCGTGCATGTAAACAGGAATATTTACTTACCCATAACTATTGTTAATGTCTTCTGAGGCAGTCGGGCTCATATGACGGGAAGAATGATGCTCCAATTGTCTTATTAAATCTTCTAAGTTACGTATTCTTAATGGACCAACCTCGTCGTCAGGATTCATTGATTGCTGACCCGGCTGTTGCATAGATTGCTGTGGATTTGTTACTGGTGCTTGTTGAGGTTGATGTAATTGTTGCTGTGACCGATGATGGAATAACATTGCTCCAGCACCGTCATTTAAAATTGGATTTAATTGTGGATTTGTCTCACAAATATTTTCTCTAGAACTATTTCTTGAGCTACCACGACCGTACCCTAATGTGCCTGCCGCACATTCCTGTAGTGTTTTCCTTAAAATTTCTTCACTAATACTTCCTGATGGGGTATTTCCTGAACTTCTTTGCTGTACCGCATTCTTTAAAGCTTCCAATATATCTTCATGGTAACCATTTAGAGTCTTTAATGTATGTTCAACATCTGACACAGCATTGGCTCCTATGTATATATAACGAAATTTTAGTAATTTGATACAATAGAAAATTGTTCATCTTATTAACCTGAATGCATTGGTTCTTCTTCCGCTCCCGTACCAGTCATCCTTCGAATTTGTAACTTTTGAGTTCTGTGAAAATTTATTAAATTTTAATTAATTGCACATGCATCAACCCTCCCCAATTGTATTTATTATGTCTATAAATCATACCCAAATTGATTTTGATTATTGAACATTTGATTATTGTATTTATTGGTTGGATCTAAGGACATTTCCTCTATTGTGTGATGGTTGGCATTAGAATTTGATGCTACATATTTTGCCATCGGCTTTTTAGCATATGGTGGATCATATTTCAATCTAGTCGTTTTTCGTCTAAATGTTTAAAGAATGAAGTGTATTACACTAATTAGATTTTTGTGTGACATGAGATTGTGCGTGTACTTTTCATAATTATTTCTTCTGATTTATTTTTTTAAAGGTAATGGAGCGCAAATGTAAGATAACTCTCATGCTAATATATATATTTTTTCTCATCGAATGAAATTATAATGACAATAATATTACAATTTATCAAGATATATAGATATGCAGTCAAGCAATGGACATGAAGTTACAAAACCTATATATAAGGTTCCATTACACGATATATTTTTTTGAGTAATTTAAAAAGATTGTTTCTTAAAGTATTTTGAAGGAATTAAATAGTCAGTTGTATAGAGCTAAATAATTCCTCCAAGAAAACTTAAAGGAAATGCCCTTGAGAATTCTCACATCGTTATATCTTGAAATTGATCTAAATACCAGCATGTCTACATCTTTTCTGGACATTAACGTTCATTTTTTGAAAAGAAACGCTGAATTGCGTTAAAATCAGCGCTGAATTGTGCTGAATAAATTAAATTCAAAAATAAAACGAACGTTATTTTGGCAGTTTTCACTTCCTATGATTCCTACCGAAAAGATGTATACATATTGGAACTAACTACAGTTTTTTGATCATTGTCACTATAGTATTGCAAAATAAAACATTATTACTGTACATGTCTATGACACGTAAACGGAAATGGATATGTGGGCAATGAGAGAACTTAACAGAAAGTATCATAGCTACTACTTTGTGTGTTATTATGTAAAGGGGCCGTTCACAAGTGACGTCCAACATTTAAGGGGCAGGGAATATGAACATTTTGAGACAGAAGATGGATGTCATTTGTGAACGACCCCAAGGTATATTTTAATGATTTTTAGCTATCAATCTAAGATAAAATGATGAATCATAAAAAATATATATTCATGCTAATAAAGTCAAACTAAATTAATAAATGATTCTAAATTTAATTAAGCTATATGATATTCTACATGCATCAACTATATTGTATTTTAGAAATTTTTAATTGTTTCATTTTTGTGGCTAATTTAGGGAAAATTGATTGGATCGATTTAAAATTTACAAAATTATTATTTCTATATGTGATTTGATAGTAATTATCAAATGTTTTTTTTTAATTATAAACTAACCTTAAGCATAAGGCGATGTTTTTGTGTACTACAACTGACCTGTAGCACAAAGCGACTAAAGCAAATGTTATGAAAACACCGCTGACAACCGAAACTAGAACTGCGACTAAAAACCCTGTATTTGAACCATGGTAATTTTCTGCAAAATACACAGTTCAATAGTCATGAGCATTACATCATATTTTTCATATTTTTTTTTATTTTTTGTTTTGTTTTGGTGATGTTGCATCAAAAGAAGATGATAATCTTTTATGACTTCATCCAATCAAAGTTATGACAATGGTAACAATACGAGTAAAATATTTCCAATCACCTGATTATGATTGTATCTACTATAAGGCACATTATTATTATTATCTATTATTATTATTATATCATATCTTGTAGTGCGAAAACCTTTCAGAAATTTTTGTTATTATCACGTTTAATGGAATGTACGTACGTTCATCCTTTACATATTTGATGATAGAAATAGGAAGTGAAGATGATGGTTGATGGTGATAATGAGTTTCGGTTGAGTATAACGGCTTGTAAGTCATAAGGATTTATATTTATCTTGAATACATTGTTATGGAACATCAAGGATAATGAGTTTGAGGAAGGGATCGATCCAGATCTAATGAATTTCATACGCTTATTTTATTTAAGTTGTGTAACAAAAACATAAGATAAATCAAGGTGACAAAATTGATCAATTTTCCTTTCTTTTTGAGTTTGATGTCATCAAATTGGATTTTATGTTTTGAATTAGAAGTGAATTTGAATGGATTTTTCCTCGAAATCTATCAATTTGAGATCCTAGAATTTATTTAGAGGTCGTTTTAACAGGGAGGGGTTCTGTAACAATCCAAATAAGGGGGTGGTCTAGAGGCTTACCCAGAAATTTTTTTAAGGGGGCCCAAAACTTCTTTTGCTCATGGTTTCGTACTAAATACTAATTTTAATGGTACATTAATGCAGGGGCGTATTCACGGAGGGGTTTTTGGGGTCAAACTATCTCCCTCCTTTTGGAATTTTTTTTATATTTGCTAGGGGTTTCTAAGAAAAAATCTCAACCCCCCCCCAAATTTTTCTGTCCATACAAAATTTTTTCAAAACCCCTCCCTCGAAAAATTTCTGGATACGCCCCTGCATTAATGATAAGCTAATTAATTAGAGCTTCATAAAAACCTCGAAAAAATTTTAACGAGAAAAATAATTTTCCAAAAAAAATTTCCATATAAATTTTTTTCGAGGACCCCCCCTCACCGGGGTACGCCTATGGGGTGGTCTTAAAATTCATTTTTAATTGAACGGACCCCTTTAAAATGAATGTAAAATTTACATAATTTCATGATACATATATAAAATATGAAACATGGTTCTAAAAAACGGAATAGGACTCGAACCCACACCTTTTAAAATAAAGATTTTTTTGGAGGTTACTTTAACCATTCGGTCACCTGGTTGCTTGGGTTATTATAAATATTTGGATATAAATATGTATCATTTCTGGCCAGGTATGAGTGAAATTTTTAAAATTGGATACATTGAAGGAGTAATTAAAATATTAAGGGTTAAAAACAAAAAGCTAGCTTATTTCTGTATTAATTTTCTTTGGTTCAACTAAATTAAGAGTTTCTAGTACAATTTGATGGCATCAAATTCGAAAAGTTCGCAAAACTTTCCCACCTTGTAAATAAACGTAGATTATGATTAAAAGATAGTTATAGACACTCTGAACTCCCAAATTCAATATAATTATAGTTGGTTATTTTTATATGTCTTTCACAGAAAATACATTTAAATACATACAGTTCAATCAAAGCACAAATAAAATATCGCGTCCTGGTAATATTGAAATATTCTTTTTTTTTGTTATAATTATATAAGAATCAGTACGAATTATTTTAATTATATTATTATAATTTTTTTTGCAGAACATTTATGCAAATACACTCAACAAAAATGCACATTAATGCTTCACTCTTTTAAAATTTTGTTGAGAATTTTTTTTATTTGTTTGTACACACCTGTAGCATACTGCCATACATGTGAAAAATATGAAGAACAAGAAGACAACTACCACTAAAGTGAGCACCATCGATAATGTGCTGAACTTATCTGTATTATTTGTGTCTGTAAAATTTTTATGAAAATCCATTAAAAATTTTTTTTAGGTACTTGTGAACATTACCATTGTCATAAAATTTATCATTAATCGAATAAATTCACTTCTTCAAATTTTTCAAGATTTGTCTCTTTTTTTTCAAAAAATCTGTCAAAAAGTATCTTTCTTTGATGGACAATCAAAAAACTGAATCTCATTCAACATACCGTAAGGTGTTTCTTTTCTTTCCATTTTGATGCCAGAGTCTGGGACTGCTGTGGTTGCTGCTGCTACTGTTGTTGTTACGGCTAGTGCTGTCGAACAATCTATTCCTGTCCAACCAAAGTCGCAATGGCACTTATTTGTATTTGTACAGACCTAAGTTTTGGAAAATGAAGAATTAAAAGTTTGAATTTCAAGAAAATAGCTCACGACTTACGCCATTAGCTGAACACTCTTGGTTGTTGTGGCTCACAGGACATTTTGATGTATCTATGTAGGGAAATATACTAACACACGTTTGATTTACACACACAAGATTCTCGCCGCATGGCGTTCCGTCACGTACTAAGCCATGTTCAGGAAAATCACTTAGTTCATTGAGCGTTCCACTTGTGGATCTATTACGAGGAGATGTTAGGAAATTTCTTTGAATTAACAGTTGACTCGATTGTAACTTATTGATGATATTTTCTGACTTACTTGCACTCATACTCTACGCCTCTAATTGAAATTATTGTTCTAGAATACAGTTGATCCATGCCCTCAATTATAGGGGTTGAATCACCATCCTTACATTGTAAGGATCCACATTGTACATTTCTGGTAAGAACAACAACAAAAAAATAATAAAAATAATAAAATGTCTTATAATTGGGGTAAGATAAATTGCCATGAACTTACTCTGGTTCACATTTAATGTAACGACCTGTTTGATCCATTCCGCAATGGCCATTCATTGAACCCTTGGAATTAAATTGTTCATAACATTGCTTTTCAGCAGCTCCTCCTCCATAGCCCCAAATTTTTTCACATTGTACACCCAATGTTGGACACATGCCATTAAAACAATAACCTGTTGGGAGGAACATTATGCTCATGTTATTTGTACAGCAGTTATTGTGCATATATGTTAATGGACATAGAAATTTTCATAATCTCTTCACTTAGCTTACCTGATGCTTTTTCAATGTTAGTTGCGCCACATGGACTACCATTTTTCTTATATACATCTGGTGGACATTGACCTGATTCTCCCGTACACATTTCGGGTAAATCACATTCATTATGCGCATCACGACATATGGATCCAGGTGTACGAAGCTATTTTTATTAAAAATAACAAAAACAAATAATTTTGGATATACACGCAATTTTGTGGATTAACTTATCATGTTACCTGACAATTTTCACAACATGGACCACTTGCACATTCTGCCTCCTTCACAAGCTTACATGTAATCGGGTCACAACATGGATCTCGTTTGCTACAGTCATCAAACGATCCACAATCACACTCTTCGCCATCTTCAATAACGCCATTGCCACAATTTCGACGAGAACCAAGCTATTATTAATGAAGAAGAGATTTATAAATAGATTCAAGTGATGTACATTTTTTATGAATTAATTTACTTACTCCAACTTCATTAGGTTTATTTAATAAACACAAGCCATGACCAATACGGAGTGCATCAATGTAATCTGAGCGACTGCACTCTGAAAACTTATATGGTTGAACATTTTCTAAACCGATAATTGATTGTGCCATTATGCATCCATGCCAGTCTCTACAGTAACACTCGTCTCCTATGAGAGCGGAATGGGAATGAGGAAAAAGTTTGCAACAGTTGGTTAATTAAGTTTTTTTTCTGCTGCTTCGTGCTCTCTTTTCGAAAACAAAAAGAAAAATCTTTATTTATTTTTAAATACGTACGGTTGTCATCATGACCCATGCCAATATTATGACCAATCATGTGTGCCATTGTACCAGCTAATAAATGCGGCTCATATGTATTAATATCAACACTTATTCCAACAGCTTTTGGCGTGCAAACAGTCTCGGGTACTGACATTCCAGCCTCTCCGCCGACAAACATTTCACCCCTATATGTATAAATTGATTGTTTATTTGTATTTTATGACAATTTAAATTGTGGCTGCTTACGTTAACAATTGTGTTGTGTCTTTGTCGATAGAATGCAACTTTCTAGTTGTATAGTCATTGAAATTACTAACAGCTTTACTAATATCCTTACTACCGTCGATTTGTGCTTGGTTTTGTCCTTGCCACGTCTCAATGTACACAACTGATACTCGAGTATTTAGCGTTCGGAAGTACTGATTAATTGAAATTTAACAAAATTTAATAAGTAAGCATGAGAAGGATATGTGGAAAAGTAAAATAAAAACGTACAAGATCTGCAATGTTGGCAACTTGAATTGCATCATGAACAACTTCTGCTCGTGTACTTCCGTTTCTCTTATCAAACATTGCTTTATCTATAATTATGGCCGTTTCAATATATTTTGTAGCATCACGAACATCACGTTTAAATCGTCCAGCTCCATTTCTATCAGGCTTATCCATAAATCCAGTAAAGTGCTGCTGTCGACGAGAATTGCGCCATTCTAAATTACCAGAATTAGCACATCCTTTGTTTTGTTTTGTGCGAGCCTCAAATATAACATGTGGGTGTTTCTGCTGGAACAAAGTGGAGTAATGCAGTCACAAATTTCGTAGTAAATTGTGTCATAACAACACAAGACATAATAATTTAATAAATGACAGACATCAGGAATAAGAATAAGTAGAGAAAGAATGGAAAACAACAAGTAAGGAAGCAGTCAGAGGCTAATAATTGAATTGCTTTTTTATATTATTTTTGGTTTGGGTTGCTAAGCCTCAATTAAAATCATTGAATCTATAACTTAGCGACAAGGTGTCAATATGCAGACCCAAACAAATCAGTTCCAAAAAAGAGTATTTAAACCCAAAAAAAGTCTGGAAATAGCCTGTTAGACAAAACAGTCACATATTTTCGTCTATAAATCATAAAGCCAAAAAAAAGAGTCGTGTACACATTTTGTTGTGTCTGACATTCATGATGAATGTAAATCACGTAACTAAGACATTAGCTATAATTCGTACGATAACCGCATTCGTGAAAAAGTTAAGGTCTTGCACTCACCGATAAATCTCCACCATAAAACGGATGAATAACGAATGTTTCATTTCCAACGTGTATGACACCACTGACTCCATTGCACGTATGAAATGCAGCAGTTGCACCAGGGTAATCTGTGAAATATAACATTAAATATATAGGGAATAAATTTCAAGATTTGTAAATCCAATTTTGATGATGAAATTTTCTTTTTCTCGCTTCTTACCTTTTACTGTTCCATGATAGTAGCAGTGTTCAATTTCCTTTAATATATGAAAAGAGAGAAAAATGTAACAAATTGCAAATTTCTTCATTTTTTATTATGTGGATAATATATGGAGCATGAGAAAGAAATTGATGAGATGTTGGGTAGGGGAGGGGGATAAAAAATGAATGACTTACTCGATGAGAATCTTGAGGATATCCGCTTGGTAGAATATGCTTTTGTTGTATATTAGGTGCTAATAGTTGTCTGTAATAAATACATCACGATATCGTGAGAAGCTCAATCTTGTTTTCTTAATGACTTACGTGTTTAACTCAAGATCTAGACGGAATTTATGATTAAATGCTTTAATTAAAAGAGAAGTACGGTGAAAATGCTTTCCCGTCTGTGAAAGAATGGTAGAAAAAATATTTATTAGATTGAGTGAACTGAAGTAAAGTAAACATTAATCTCACCCTCGTACGGCCTCTTCCTGAATATCCACTGTTTGCACCCTGTAAAGGCAAAAAAAACCATAAAAGAGAAAAATTAAAATTCCAAACTGTTTCGTACTGATTTTGAATGGCAGTTAATGAAAATTTACAAAAATAAGAAACATGACAATGAGAACACAATGATGATAATAATGGTTGATGATGACATACCGTTGAATTCATAATATTTCGTTTTCCTAAAGAAGACCATACCTTTGATCCTCCTACTTCACGTGTTGAAATACCCATTTTTTCATGATGCCTTAATTGTACTGGATAAATTATTTGGTAAAAATTCCCTCCGATTTTTCGCACCAATTCTTGGTTCTGTCTATATTCTTTCAACAGTCGCTCTACTTCCCCTGTAAGAAAAAATTGAAATTCATCAAAATCTTGACAAAATTTTATCGAAATTAGCAATGACTTTAGATAAAATTGAATTTTTGGATTTTTCAAAGTGAAAATAGCCATTTTTAAAGACAGTTGAGCAATAAGGAATGAATTTTTCACCTAAATAATCGCCTGTTAGATTTGATAGGTTTCCTGAGCATAAGAAAGGAAGAAAAAAACATAATTAAATTTTTTTAAATCCTAGCAAACACATATTTTAAGCATTCTTCTTGATTTCACCCACTCTTCATGATTTCTAGGTTATGGCATATCATGTTATCCCACAATTACTCCTGCAGAATAGATCTAATCGATTTAATCCCCAGCAAACATGTATCGCCCACTGCAGCTGGTTGTCGTCATTTATTAAATTTTTTCTGGTTGTTTTAAACAAGCTAGCTTAAGTTAAAGCTTGTTGAAGTAATATTGGTTTTTTTGCTGGGTATTAAAGGCTTAAAATTCATTTAACGTAAATGGGACCTCAATGGTAAAAGGATTTTTGAATAAATCGATTTGTTGAGATAAAAGGATTGGAATTGCAGAATGTGATATCTTAATAGCTTGTTTTTTGTAAAGCGTGAAAAATATCTAGTGATACCAAGTTTCTAGAAATAAATGATTGAGTGAAAATTCTGCAAAAATTCCTTCAAAAACTTGAGATTTTCTGAGTATTTTGTATTGAAACGCAATAAATTTTAAATTTAGGGGTCGATCGAAAATTACGTCCATCAAAAAAATAGGATTTTTAGACCTTCCTTTCCCCTTTGCCACATAATTTACTTCCAGAAAAATAATCTTCATATATAGAGTATCACAAATCAGTCCTATTGACGTCATTTGAGAACTTCCCCTTAACACATTTTCAAGAAAGTCATGGAAACAAAGTCTCCAAAGGCGGCACACCTTGAACTTTCTTCTTTTTCATTCTGTTAACCAAAAATAAATTAATTTTAAATTAAATTAAAAATCCTCAAATGGATATTTCTCGAAGACTCTTTTTTTTCAAATGAACCATCTAACCAATAAACCCAAAAATTCAATTAAAAATCAGCAGAAGAAAAAAAAGCAATTAATTTTCATTTGATTCTTACCAACTGGACTTTCTTCATTCCAAAATGAATCATCTAACGTATAGTCAGCTTCTGTAAATACAACGAGTGGCGAGAGTTAAAAGGTAGATAGATGATCATAATGCTGTAGAGATAATAGCGGATAATAATGATGCGCAACATTAAAGGCAGAGAAGAAAAAGAAAAGCACTTCGATAATTGGACGATGCTGTTGTTGTTGATTGATTTATTTTGTTTCAGAATCCAAACGCTTTGCCATAATTTCAAACACAACCACTGTGGGATCATATAGAAGGTAAAGCGTAGGAATTCTAAATCAAAACGAAATCACTTTGTAATATCTTAATTGCCATCTTCTTTTTTTGCAGCTCTCTCCCTCTCTCGCATTCATGTAGAGTGAGTTAATGTTTGCACAGAAGTAGGAGAAAGAAAAACGCTCACCTGAAAGTGAAAAACAAGGAAAGAGAATTTTTTTTTGTAGATACAGATTTTCCAGCATCAGTGGTGAAAAAAAAAAGATTCGTGAGTGTGTATGCGTATTGATGGAATATAGAAATATATATTTTTTCTCGCTATTGAATATACATCTAATTATTACATAGCATAGATTGAATATTTACGCACGTTGTTGTTTTCTAATATCATTAATAATTTTTTTTCTTTTCTTTGTAATTTTTTTTACTTCTTCTTCTTCTTCCTTTTCGTTTCGTTTCTTTTTTTTCTGCTGCTCATGAGATAATTTTTCATGATAAAAGAGAAATGGCGCAGTCGCTGTTCATGCAAAAATTTTCATTTCCCAGGGTTGTGAGGGTTATAAGAACCTCAAGGATATACATCCAGGGAATATGGAAATGTATGAGTGTTTTTTAAGAGCTTTTTTTTCTGCTTCTGTAAGATTCTTTTTTTGAGCAAAAAAATTTGATAAATTCATGAAAATTTTCTCAATCACTTGAAAAGGAGATTTATCATAAATTGTGATGTAATGACGCCTAGCTGATAAATTTACACATTTTTGCACAATTATTGTGCCATTTTGTTTGGTGGGTTGATGTAGAAGAAAAAATTTCATTTTTCACTTACCTCGCTTATTAAAGTGTAAATGTAGTCCATCTAACGATATTACGGAACAAATTTGAAGAAGTATTGCAAAAATTATCATTTTAAATGATTTTGGTTCACTTTGAAGACTCATTTTTAATTCTTTCTTCTTCTTCTTATCCAGCAAAAATTACAATTTTGGGTAAAATGTTTTACTTTGATTTCTTTGCTTCTATAGAAGTTGTGGTTGTTGTAGATGCTAATTAAAAATTTTCACTAAATTGCATTTTTTGATTCATTAAGAATGCTAAAGGACACATTAGGCATTAAATATACAGTTTGCATATATATTCGGGTATCATCTTAACGAATATGACATATTAATAATCTCTTACAAGAAATTTCACACACCCATGTTGAAACAACAACAGTATGCACAAATTTACTTATTCTTATTTAGCTCATTAAATTCACTTTTCTTAATGTTTTTTCAACAGCACTCGATCATTTCTATGCTTAAGTTTATGTTTAAAACTAAATTAAATCCTTTTTCTTTTTCATTGTAACTTATTACACTTTTATTAACTTTGCAGAAAATATTTTCATCTTGCAAGATGGAATGATAAAAAAGCTCTACTGAACAAGGAACTTTTCATTTAAAATCTAGTACTATGTCAAAGGAAAATTCTCATTCTCTAATAATCCTCTCATTCTTGCTCGCTCTCGTTCGTGTGTCCGTCCGCTCACTCGCAGATTCAATTTTACAATTTTTGCATTTTTTTCCTATTACTTTTTCATGCGTTAATTGTGTTGCACTTTAAACTTTATAGATTTTTATGGATGCATCCTGGTATGCTCTTCTCAATTACATAAACTTTCTCCCTCTAATGTGACTTATTTTTGTACAATTTATTTTTTTCTTCTTCACAAGTAAAATTGACTTATTCCTATGAGAAAATTCTTTTTGCTTGCTTTTACACTGATTCCACAACCATTAATGCAAATATCCAGTTCACGTTGAGAGTTTTCTTTTATTTCTGATTAAATTAAACTAATTTGAGATTTTTTTCTGTAGCTTTTGTCTTAATTCACATCTTTGAACTTTGATTGCATTGAAACTACTGACACATATCGCAGGAAGGAATGAAGGAAGAAAATCTGGAAAAAAATATCGCTGGAAGGTCATGCGCTTACTCACAAGGATAAAAATGTGCAAATAATTTTCCGTAACTTACTTTCTCATACAATAGATGGAGGTGCTGTGTATAGAATGTTCTTTGAATATTTTTTTAACGAGTTTTATTGGCTATGTGCAGCATAAAATCAGTCCTTGAATATTTAATGTGGGAAATTATTAAAATTGAACTATCATTTCCGCAAACTTTATGGGGTTCTTGAGTGTAAAGGATGGTAAAATTAGCAACAGTATCATGACAATGCAGAAATCAAAACAGGTTTACTTTCAATACTTCCCCTTCCAATTTCATATCCTCACATGTTGAATGTTGAACTAACTTCATTTCTTCATACATTCTTCCAAGAGATTTCTTTATTTAATAAGGATCTGGCATGTAATTCTTATTCACTTGATTGAAATTGTTATGCAATTTATAAGATACATAGAATAACGGAAATTGAAGGGTAGTTACTGTCCATAGAAAAAAAGAAGGTTTACTTACGGTTCATAGTACACTTAGACTATCTAGAATCAGCGGCGTAGCCACAAAGAGGGGGAGGGGTGTAGATTTTCAAATTTTTAGGCGAATTATATGGATTTTTTTCAAAAAAAATTGAAGAATTTTTCAATAGGGGGATCACGCAATCATCCCTGGCTACGTGTCTGAAAAGAATCAATAGATTTTTTTTTATTATGTTATCAATATTATTGGAAAAGCAGACGCTATAACCATCTTATGGTTACTACATTTTTTATGGACCTAAATAAATAATAATAGCTTTTAGATTGATCGTAATGTCTCTAAACTAGGGGTTTCCAAACTTGGGTTGGTTGGTATCTGTTTTATGACTGATATCAGGTAAAATCTGACTCAGATATAATCGCAGGTAAGGTGAATTATTTTCTTTATTATTTATTTTACAGATTCTTTAACTCAAGGATGAAGAGCTGTCTAATCAACCCTGCACCTAATTAACAACCATATTGAATTGGATAGAATTCGATGGAGAACAGACACCTTGTAGTATCCGAGCAGGGGGAAAGCTTCTTCATTGGAAAGATCATTTTCCACCAAAAAAAATTTTCTGCACTTCTTGAGCTATAATTCCACATTATTTTTCCCTGCTATAAATTTTTCCACCATGAAAGTCAACATAACCTAGAACAACAATTTAAGTACGCAAGAAGTCATTTAAATGTTACATAACACTAAAGATGATCATTTTAGACCCATTGTCCTTACTGTATCATAATTTGTATTGAAATTTTTAAAAGTGTTTTATGGAGCTGAACAGAGGGGGTCAACGCAAAATATAATAATCAAATTTTTGAAACATGTTAACTGAGATGCAATTTTTCAAGTACTCCAATTTGTTTTGTAAAAAAATTGTTGGAAAATGAAAAATATGCACAATTTTTATCTAATGCCTTTTTAGTTTGAAAAAATCATTGGATATAATCAGAAATGTGAATTACTTCATTAATTCATTCAAAAATTTAAATTTGACTCGATAAATTTCAAGAAAATTGAAAAATTTTAGTTATCACTTGGAGTACTTGAAAATTTTTATCTCAGTTAACATGTTTAAAAAATTTGATCGTTACATTTTGCGTTGTCTCCCCTCTGAAGCTGAACAAAACTCTATCCTTAAGCATTACATAACATACAAATGACCACTTAAGAATATACATAAATTAATTCAATTATGTAAACTGTTTTAAAAGGAATTAATTACCATCAACTACCCGTTCAGGTCTATATAAAGTTCCAGATCACAAATTTTCTTCGTCCATAGATTTTTTGCTCGTTACCTAGGAAGACCGAAGATGAATCTACATCCAGCATGCAAGAAATGACCTTAAAATATTCTGTATGTATTTTAATAATTTTTTCTCTCCCAACTTTTATTCCTAAGCCTATGAAGATGTAGTCCAATTATGTATTGACCAGGAAATCAAGACTTTCCAGCATATACTTCCATCCACAAATCCAAATACCACTAAAATCAATAGTTATGCAATTAAAAATTCATTTAAATTTTCTTATAGAGATTGAAACTTTTTATTTCATGAAATATATGCTACATTTATACAATTTTTGTTGACTTAATATATAAAAACAGATTGTAATCAATGTTACTTAATTCATTATCATTAGGTGATTGCATTTTATTTTATTTATTTTTTAATTTCTTTTTCCTTTATTTGATCTATAGTATACTCATTTTTCTGAAGTGTTATATAGTGAACATTTAAATATTTTTTATATGAGTATATGTAAATTTTTTTAAATAGTATGTCCTCTTTGGAAATCATAAAACTTTGTGTGTGTGTGTATGTGGGTGTACCATTTGTATGTATGTGTGTCATGTGATATGTGATAACACAATAACAATAAAAAGAATTGAACATAATTCGCATTTTGTAAATGAAAATGAAATTTTGAACTAAAATATTAACTTTAATAGTTGTATACTTTTTTATATTACATTAATTTCGATAATAATATAATTTTATTAAATTATATAAAATCTATATAATCATAGTATTGAATTATTTGATTTAAGTTAATGCTACTTTTTACATTTAACTAGAGTTTTCACTATCCAAACTCCTTCTTTAATGGACATTTGTTTTTATTTCCCGAAATTACACAATAAAAGTGATGATAAACTATCAAAAAGTTTTTTTGCCATTTTTTTTAAAATTTTCCTGTTTTTCCATTGTTTTTCTTAAATTTTTTTCTCCGTTTAAAAATTACAAATAATTTGAATGTCATCAGCAGAACAGAAGGAAATGTTTTCAATTTCAATTTAGAGTTAATGCTTCCAAATCAACAGACATTTTTATTGTTGCTGCTTTTTCCTTTTTCTTTTATTTTTTTAATACGAGAAACTAGTTTAACTGAGAATCTTTTTTATAAATTAAAATCAAAGTTATTTTTCTCTCAAATTTAGATGACTTTTGGGGAAGTTGATTATCTGCAATTTTATTTTTTTGGCATCTTTAGTATCTTTAGGATTAGGATTTTATGTAGTGTTATAATCTCAAAATTGACCACTGCTTGTAATAAAATATGCTCGAAACTGTCTCCCCCTTTAAAATGTGGATAGAATTTTAGAGTATCTGCAGAAATATCTGAATCAGAAATATCTACTTTGAAAAAAATTAGTCAATTTACATTTCAAAGCATTGATGTTTTTGATTGATAAATCATTAATTTGAACTCACTGAAGTTCTCCAGTAAAAAAGTTTTCTAAAATTTACGTTTTTAAAAATTCTGGGAATTATGTTCACTTTTTATCAGTTGCTTAAGTAAGGGGGATGGGGGGAAGTGACACTGATCTCTCTTTATTTGAGATTTTAAACCTTTTTACACAATGAGCATAAATCCCACATATTTAGATTTTTGAATCTGAATTTTTGATTTAATAACAGGTACCAAAACCTCTTGCTACCCAAATCCTGAGGCACGTTATTACCTTATATATGTCGTATTGATGCATGATGTCGTGAACATCGTGCGAAATCTTTTTATATTGGCTTTGTTGGGAATCAAACCCAAAATCTTCAGAAAATAAAGCATTTTAAATTTCAGTTCTGTTACCTAACCATTCGACCATAGAGTTATTATTCTTGCACTGGTAGATGCGTCCACATATTTCTCGATACTTCAAATTCCAGTCAGATCGATACCATAACTGACGCCATAAAAACACAAAAATTGCTAATTTAGAAAATCATGTGTTGATGCCTTGAAATAATCATTGAAAATTCATCCCTAAAATCATCCTTCTTATTTTGAGAAAATTTTAACTTTTCTTCAATTTTGTCCTTTAAATTTTGAATTTAAATTTCAACGTCAATAAACAAAAACTAATATTGCACGAATATAATAATTTTAAATGAGCTACAAATAGGATTTTTGATTTTAATTCATATTTTTTATCATCTTAGAAAGTTGTTACACATTTCTTTTAAACATTTTTTTTAAATTTAATATAAAATAGCCGTCCTGTTGACATTCATTAGCACAAATTAAAATTTGTAGTGTAAAGCTTATAAAAATTTTGCGACTTTTTGTTATTTTTTCACCCAATCTTCCAACAACAATTAGATTTACAATATATTTACAATTTACGTGAAGAATATTGAGAATTTCTTGCACATGAAGAGCTTTAAAGAAGGCATTGATGATGACTTTAGGATACACACATGTCTTACGCATCATATGGCACCAACTTTTGATGAAAACTTAAGAAAAATAATTAAATACTTCCAACCCAGTTATCGACTGGCAATTATTATGCTTATTAAAGAAAGTTTCGCCTTATTAAAGAGTCTCTAATTTCTTATTATTGATTTCATTAAAACTTTTTAAGTTCCATTTTGTTTTCCGACTTCATAAACTTTTGATTTAAATACTTTTTTGTGTACTAGACGAGGTCGAGACGCGGAAATCCCGTAGAACAAACTTTATTTGGTTACAATCCATAAAACTCATAACTTTTTATTCCTAGTCGACCAAATTAATGTGAATATATAGAACTAAGGCAGCCTAAAAATCTTTTAAATGGCTGGAAAAGTTTTTTAAAGTTCATCAACATTACAAATTTAAAATTCTTTAAAGCTCTCCGCATGCTGATCATCTTCAGTTAAAGTTTTTTAATGCGAAAATGAAAAGTTTGTTTCAAATAATTTCATTTAATTACTTGACAAATTCATCGTTATTTCATCTTTTTTTTCGTTTTCTAATTTTATAAAAGAGCACCCCGTATACTAAACACTTGAATCATTGATAGTAAAATCTTGTAACACTTTAAGCAGTTTGAATATCTAGTACATTGGAATGGGATATTTAAATATTAATTTATTGTATATTACTTACACCTCTTCTTCTTCTTTTCATTCATCTTCCTTTAATATGACTCGTAATTATCGTTTATGTTATTGTTGTATTAATTTATTATGTTTATGTTTAACTAAAAATTGTAGTTACTTCTTAGTCTTGCAATACATATACATTTTATGTGTGTGGACTTTTTTGAACATTTCTCATTTCTTAAAATTTCTGTTTTTCTTTAAATTTTTTTTGGTAGACTGAAGTTTCTTATTTTTTGAAGCAAAGTTTAAAGTTGACGGTTTTTTGAGATTTTGAAATTTATCAACTTGAGCTCTTGAATTTGGCAGCTAAAAATTTGGCTTTAAAACTTAAAACGCTGTTATTTTACTGGTAATTTTAGATAAAATGTTATTAATATGTGTTCCTGAATAAATATCTTTAATTAATAAGCAGCCATGAACTTTTAATTTAGCGAATTAATTAAATTATTATTTAATTTGCAGCCAACTTCAAGTGTTAATAAATTTAAATCCTCAAAAGACGTTACATAATCTAAAACTTTTAATTGCCGATTCAATCTTTAATTTGTTTTTATGTTTTCTTCTTATTTTGTTATGTCTGTAGATCCAACAATTGGTAAACGATTGTGTCCAAGGAATGTTATGACATTATTTCGTAAACTTTTGTAGTATTCATTCAAATTAGTCTTTTGAGAGATCATTAGATTTTCCTGGAAAGAAAGAAAACATGAAACATTATTTCAATATGATTACAGAACTAATGCCTTTATAATTGTCATTGATTATACATGTATGCATAGAGATTGGATAATTGAATTAGATAACAATAAAAATGAGCGAAGTCGTATCACTAATCTATCGATTTTTCTATCGTATAAGACATGAATGAGAGAAATCTTTGAAACGCCCAAGTATTTAACTTGAGCAATAAATATATCCGTTCTTTTTCCTATATATAACATATAAGAGTGCAAATGTTGCACGATATCAAATCGTTTAAGATATTATTTTTGATATTACCGTTGTCAGTGCGCAATTCTGCAATTTTTCTGTTCTTCAAATGCTTTTTGCAATATGTAAAAAAATCTGCAAGGTGGGTGAAATATACGAACGAAACGAAGGGCGTTTCTTCACGAAGAAGAGAAAAAAAGAAGCTTTTCAGTGGTTATGCTTTTTTATATCGGTTTTATTTCTTTTAGAAAAACGATCATGCCCAATGGAAAGTTTATATTTTCACAAAAAGAAAGACGATATACATGTGTATGGAACGAGAAAAAAAGGAAAGTTTAATGTAGGCTCTTATATCGTCACTCATTGAATTTCCTCATGCGCATAGAAATTCCTATGATGAGAAGCCGTCGGGAATTCAGAGTTGTGATAAACATTATCTTAAAGTTGATCTCTAACCTTTCATTTTATGGGTTAATAACCATACTTGAAGGTTCTCTCAAAACTTTAAATAATTGTCTACGTTAAACGCAAATTAATATCAACTTTACAACAAATTAAAGCCTGCTCCCTTCCACTTTATATACATGTCTAAAATTTTGTACATAACAAAAGTTTGTTATGCTGAAAAGTTTTTTTATCTAACTTGACCAACGAGTTTTGTTGCGTAAAATGTGTCGAGTTTGTTGCGTACATTAGATAAAGTTTTAAAAAAAACTTGTACATAGTTCTCAAAAATTTAATTTTTCATGTAAACCTTGAACTTTTACGAGAGTGGTGAGGAACAGCAGAAAAAATTATTTTCATTCAACAATTTTATACTTTAAAACAAAAACTTTTTCCAGCACAAAAACAATGCTTTAATTTATCCAAAAAAAGTTTAATAACTCAAAGATTTGAGACGAAAAGGAGAGTAAAAGAAGGAATTCCTTCGTCTTCAGTCTTTGTTACGCGATATTTATAAACTTTTTCAAAGTAAAAATTTTTTAATGATTTTTAATTGAAATTTATGACGCATAAGATCCTTATTTAACATTATGTCGAGTAAAAGGGGGGAAGTAAAGATTAGGATTCTCAAATTGCATATTTTTACAACTTTGAATATTGCATTTTTTGATTCCTTTCAAGTTTTTTTTCTCATGTCAAGCTACAAAAATGCTTTTGATGATGTTTCATCAAGAAATTGAAAAGGCAGATCCAGTTTTTTAATAAAAGGTAATAAAAATCATTTTAAGAAAATGGATTTTGATGTTAAAAATTGAAATGTTTGTTATGTTCTCGTAAATAATGCGGTAAATTGCTGAGTTGGAGATTTTAAACCATTTAGAATTTTTTGGAATTGTTTTGAAATTTTTCAATGAGTTTTGTGAGTTTAAAAATTTAACAAACAATAGTAAGCTATATGAATTGGTGGTATAGGAAGGAATTTTGCGCCAAAATGAAATGAAAAATGCACCTTTATTAATTTTAGTATTAAATGTTCTCTTGACGATTCTTAAATTCTAGGTCACTTTTTTCGAGACGCTCTCGACGGTATTTCGATGTCGAGACTTCTTGGTATGATGTCAGAGTATTCTGGAATTTTAGATATCGAGCCATATATAGGTGAATCTTCCAGTGCGAGGGCTATGCATCAGTAGCCGAGTGGTTAGACAAAATACCACAAATCTGTAACTCATTCATTTTGTGAGGACGTATGCTTGGTTCCTGTCATAGACCGATATTCAAATCATTACAGTAGTTTCAGTCTCGCTTTAGCTCTCGATACTCTTGTACACCACAAAACTAATGATTGTACAAAACTATATGAATTTGAATTTTATAAATTAGGTAATTTCTCCAACAAATTACAATTTAGGTTAGACGCATTACATAGCAACTGAGAGCTTTAAGCCAATTATCTAACTTTCAAAAACAGTAACAACACTTTCAAACAGAAGGTGTACTGGTTAAAGAAACTTTTTGCAAGTCTACTTGAGACCAAATTTTTAATCTCTTGAATGATTTGTAAATGTCAAGAAGAGGCAGCAATCACAAGCAACCTCCGACATTTTATAAAAATTTTCAGTATACTTTGAAAGAAATTATGAATGAATTTGCGCAATTTGTTGAATTTATTGTGCATCAAATTTATTTAACTTAATTAACTTTAAAATTTTGGGAGAGCTGGAATGGTTCAGTGACATGAGGGGTTTGTATTTCAGTACCTAATTATTGCAATACCAATAAACCATAAATAGGTTCTAGAGTGAAGTCTACAAGCAGCAAAGTCATCAAAAAAGTTGTTTGGTTATCACTTAAAATTGTAGATTTAGATTTGTGAACGGTTACTAGATGAAAAAACAAAACTATCCATCACACAGTAGCTTAGCAAGTAAGAACAATCAATGCTATAAAAATGTAAAAATCCCATACAAAAGGGTGTAAATTTTCAATTAGACCCTAGCAGGGGCGTATCCAGAAATTTTTCGAGGTAGGGATTTTGAAATATTTTTGTATGGAAGGGAAAATTTAGGGGGGGGGGAGGTGGTGTTTGGTTGAGATTTTTTTCTTAAAAACCCTAGCAAATTGAAAAAATTTCTTAAAAAGGGTAGGGGGTTTGACCCTCAAAATCCCTCCTTGAATACGCCCCTGGACCCTTGCCACGAAACTGCTAGAGCATATAAAAATTAGCTGTATTTGGAGGTAGTTTATATAATGGATGTATATGGCTTTTTTTAAGGCTGAGTAATGTCAACATCAGCACCATCAGCCTTTTTTTGTATACTTTTTGTTAAACCTGGTTAAATCTTTATTAATATTTTAATAAAGTATGAAGCCACTTTTTCTCATGTGAATATTTTACTCCTTTTTCTGACTTAGAAATTCTTCGAATTTTTTTACAAAAAATTTTTCGACGAATTGCTGCGTATCAAGCGGAACATGACACCAGACTATAAAATATAAAATATTACGAACATTCGAGAACATTGTCGTTTATAGAAGAGTCCATTTACTATCAAAAGAATAATTCTTTGAAAATTTCGATTAACGCAATTGTCTCGAACTTCAAAGCTATGCTATCAGAGAAGAACACGCTTAGTTTCGTCCTTATACATAATTCAACGTCGAGCCTATTCTTTCAATAACTTTTTCTAATTCTTCTTTTTACGTGCATGTATTAATGATTATTTTTCGACTTATAAGACTTATGTCCTTGAATTTTAACATTATACATACTTTTAGTCAGGTTGTATCAACTCTCATGATCAGTTTGTGTGTGTAAATGATATACATTAATTTGCGTGTCAATCTTGCTCATATCTTATTGCATCAATGTCTAAAACTTGTCTAAAACACCCAAAATAGTCTACAATATAAAAATGGTTTTTTAAAACAGAAATTTAGTTTAATATCAGCACAGATTCTCATTGGTCCTTATGATGAAGGCATTTGTTGTGAATTTTTTATGAAATTTTCTCATAACTTTTTCGGATCAATAACACTTTAAAGCAATTATCAAGTAAGTGAAACCTTCTGGCCTCTAAAAAAATTATTATTAGTTTTAGACTTTTTAGATGAAATTAAAAAACAATGTTTAAAAGTTTTTCAAAACTTTCTTTTCAAGTTCAGTTTAAATTTAAAAAAAAATCTTTTTTTTTTCATTCTAAAAAATCAATTTTTTTCCTTCATAAAAAAGTCTGACAAAAAAAAATTATTTTACAAGAGAAAAGTTAAAGTGTCGTCGTTACAGAATTTATGAGATTATTTGAGTGGATATACTCTTGTGTCCAGCACAAAAAGTACACAACAATAATGTAAATGAGTCAGAAGGACATTACCAATAATTTGGCCAATACACAGAGCTCAAGGAATTTGACATATCAGAAAATACGTATTTTCTCTCTTCTTTTATTTCCAATAACTACATATAACATGAAATTTATTTCTTGAAGATCCTTATTATTGTTTTTTCATTGTGTTATTATTATTTTTATCTCTCGTTTCGGCAGAAAAAAATTAGATGAGGGAATAAAAACTGCCAAATTTCAAAATGTATTGCAATAATAAAAAATAATACGGAGCAACAAATTTCTTTGTATTTTTTATATCCAGCAATATCTTTGTAAAATGTTTCAATAGATATAAAAACTTAGATTTTTTTTTTGTATTTTTAAAAAATTTTCAGTGTGGAAATCAATCGGAAATGTGAAAACAGGGATTGACGGAAAAAATTGGAAAATTTGTAGCGATTGAAATAATTTTGAAATTTATTTTGAATAATTTCGAAAAGTTCAATTTTCGAATTTCGAAAGTGAAAAATTTGAATTTCGAAAGTGAAAATTTTGAATTTCGAAAGTGAAAAATTCGAATTTCGAAAGTGAAAAATTTGAACATCGAAAGTAAAAACTTTAAATTGTGAGAATAAAAAATTCGAATTTCGAAAGTGAGAATTTTGAATTTCGAAAGTGAAAAATTCGAATTTCGAAAGTAAAAACTTTAAATTGTGAAAAGTAAAACCGAGCTTTTTAAATTACATAATTTAAATACTAAAAGCCAAAATAAATTTAAGAGAGTTTTTCAATGATATTTTGATATTCGAAGTGATTTTAAATGATCGAAAAATTCGAAATTGAAGATTTGAGTTTTCAGAAGCCGTTGAAGATTTATCGAGTCAAGAGAAATTTAATAGAGTTTAATTAAAAACAAGCATCAAGAAAACCTTAAGTATTGAAACATTCACAAAAATACCGATACAATTTCCAATTTTCTTAGAGTAAAAAAATCTCAATTTTGTTGGAAGGGATAAAAAATCCGTCGTAAATCTAGCAATAAAGGAAAGCAGAACTATTTTGTCGGGGCCCGAAAATGAAGAAAAATTGTAAACTCCCTTTTATTGAATTGAAATAGAAGAGATACATAAATAACAAGTCAATCATTCAATGGCTTTATTACTGAGTTTTATGAGCAATTGAGTTTGAAAAATAAAATAAAAAAGAATTTTTTTTCTTTTCCGCCTCATTAAAATTCACGTAATTCTATTATGACTTGGAAATCGAAGAAAGAATAAACATACATATAAACTACATTACTAAATTCAATGAGCTATAGTGTCTCCCAAATCATGGTAATAGAATTTTAAATTACAACTAATTTTCTGCTTCAACCAACCTGTTCTTGGCATAACGTACCCTTTCGCCTACAGATATTTGCGATTCTATCGCGTTGATATCAGATTTTAATTTTGTCATTTGAGATTCGACTCTTGCATTTTCACGTTGCAATTCGGAAATTTCAGCCTCTAACGTCACCAAATCTTCACCACTATTCGTGTTGGGTGCGTTCATTATCATTGATTCCATACCTATGGAAGAATCAAAGTAAGAACAAGAATGAAAAAGCAGAAAATTAGTCGCTTGTCTATGGATTTTTTTAATCATCGTCGTCAATTATATTAAATTAAATTACTTTAATTTTTTTTGTTAAATTTTTTTGTCATTTTGGATTTTTTTTTCTTCTTAAAATTGCATGATTTTAAATTTTATTTCTATCAAACAATGAACACAAAGAATTTCCTCTGTGTCATGGACCATATTGCAAAAAAAATGCCGACGGATAAATGGAAAATTTTGGTTTTTCTTCTTCTTCTTCCTGCACAACATACAAAAATTCTTTCCACCCTCTCAACTTCCTCATCAACTTTCTATCTCTCTTCCGTACAATTTTTGAATCAATAATGAAAATAAGAAAGAAAAGAGATTTTTGTGTGTCGTAAAACTGAAATTATCTCTTCGAAAAATTTATTTATTCCTATAACGAATAGATGTATACATATAAAAAAAGCTGAAGATTTAGGAAAGAAAAGGAGATATTTAATTAAGTAGGTAGAGCGGAGAAGAATCGAGAGGAGAAGATTGAAAAATCTTTAAAATTTTAAAGTAGTTCATTTATCTATTCCATGTCTATAAATATTATAAAAAAACCCAATTCTAAATTCCCATTTTGCGGTGCCAGATTAATTATAGGTACATAAATCTAACACACTTTAAATTTAGATCATGTTTATTGCATTCGAAATAAGCCATTAAATGCTTGAGAAAAGTAGGCAGTTAAATTGTTAATTCAGGGGATAAATCTATTTGGTGGAAGGATTTAAGCATCAAGAGGCAATTTCGGTTAGTGCTAGATATAAATTTTGAGTTTTTATTACAAATTGTAGTAAGTTTGATTGTTTTAACGTATTTTTAAAGTTTGAAAGTATTTCTGAACTTCACAAGTTCAAAACTCGACCTAACGGATTTTAAATTTTTGAATTTCCAACGGATTTGGAAAATTTCAAATTTAAACTAACGGAATTTTGATCTGAAAAAGTTCAAATACTCAGAAAAATTGAACAAAAATCTTTTAAAAATTTTAAACCCGTTTAAATTCTAAACACAAGCTAGTAGTTCCCCTAAAAAAACTCTCACTATAGATTAAGCAAGTTTATTTGCAATAAAAACGTACGTGTTATATTGTATAAATTATTTAATTTGTTTATTAACTTAAGGTAACTTCCATTATAATAGATTCATAATGAATGTATGAACAAAGCTCATTTATATACGTTTTATATTGTTGTTCTTATGCCATAATTATTAATAGTTTTATATGTTTATGCATTTCGGTTTCATCCCTTAATGAGAGCTAAATTTCACACGTATTGATGTTTATGAATATTTAACACACACATAACACTTAGGATTACACTGAAGAGGATAAAACAAAAGGAAAATGTCTATTAAAATTCTGAAATGAAAGCATTTATTCATCACTATGTAAACGCAATGTGAAGAGAATCTCTTGACTTTTCATTGAATTTTCTCATCTCTTGAAGAAGTTAAAGAAAAGTTTTCAATTTCTTTTTGCTTCAATGGCTCGAAATTTGTTTCAACTTAAGGAATTTCAAAAGAAATTTTTCTCTTTGATTCTTTCCAGTTCTGACTTGCTTTATTTTATTTTATTTTTTTGTGAAAATGATTTCATTACTTAAGATTTTCTCTCTTGTAAGTCTCAAAAAAAATTATTCTTTTTTGTTTGTAAGAAACAAAAAGCAACACTGAATGATAAAAGGAAAGTATTTATCTCATACCTGTTATATATCCTTTTGGATAAATGGAAATATCATCAAGTTTTGGTTTCTTAATTCCTTGGGCAGCTAGAGGGCATCCAGATATTGATCTGTGTGTTAAAAATGTTCCATTTACATGACCTGTTCCTAGATGAAAGTTCAAATAAATAATTTTTACAGTAATAAATTAATCTCATTTCATTCAATACCATCACATCCGACAGATGGGCAGTTGACTCCATCAAATTTCATTGCAGTTGCTGCAGCTACAGCCGCTTTATGCTGTTCTATTGTACCACCATTTTCTAAAACTCTCATTTTATTTCTGTTTGCAATTGGACATCCAGATGCGCTGGAATAATGATTATACACAAAATAAATCGAAGTGCTTAAAACAATGTGGGTCGATTTTTTAAAATTAAATAAAATTGCGTGACGTAGCCCTTTTCAGTGCTCATTCATTTATCTATTTATTTCAATGTGCTCAGCTTGCTTTGGGATGGGTAAAAACTTCATTTACAGAATGATACTGTTCTATTTCCCAATTTTAACATTAATTATTACCGAGGAAAAATCTTAAAAATTAAATTTCTGGATCTCTTTTTTGATGGATTATCATAAAATGCCCTCTACAGCTGTAGACACATTAAAGGACACATTTTTTAAATTTTTCCTTTCTTTTTTTCTCCCCTTTTATTCTTCATGAGGGACTGTAGAGTGGATAACCAAATTTTTTACTGACTTAGATGTTGGAATGATGAGAGAACTTCTTTTTTATTATTCAAAATAGAAAAACCTTAAACACATATTTATTTAAGCTTGAAAATTTTCAACTTTTCACTTTCTCACTCTATATTTTTTTAAAGTTTTTAGCGGAAATTCTAGGTGATGAATGACAGTTTGTCTCTAGAGATAGAAAGAAGATGAATTTCTATGAAATTTAAATGGAAACTTGTCATGCATTATGTTTGGTGATTTGTCAAACTTAGTTTCATTTGAGGTTATGTGTAGTTGAAAGCTAGTCGCTTATTTCACTGAGCTTCATCTAGTCGTGAAGCTAAGTTCATGTGCTGAGTGAAATTACTAAATTTTCGATACAAAATGCTTCTTTTTGTTAGTTTTATCAAGGATATACGTGGATCTATAGATTAATAAAATAAATAACTATACAAACTATAGATATGTGCATATTACGGTTCATTGTAGATCTTAGTGAAGCAATGAGCAGATAAATTCGGATTTCACTATAAATACTAGTCAACCTTTATGACGCAGTAACATACTGCATTGCATCATTGAAAGACAAGTTCCAGAACTGCCAGTTTCTAGTTTGTATTGATTTTCAAGTCTTCTGCTGATTTTTGAAACTACTGCCCTCCTTTCCAAAAGTAGAACAATATTCTGATGAAAAGATAAATACTTAGGCACATTAAAGAACTGTATGTTGGCTAAATGACCAAAAAGTAACTAGATTATTGCCTTGTTAATTCCACTTTCAAATACAAACAAAAATTGCATTTAGAATCCAGAATTCCCCACGTCAGTCAAACCAATTCAACGTTCTTAAATGCCCATCATGAACTGCCCTTTCGAGAAACTTTTCACCAACCTTACAGAATTAAATGATCTTTAATTTCTCCCCTCCGTGCCAAACTCTATAGTTTACATAGTATTTTCTCTAATTAGTTTTGCTATTTTTGTTTCGAAGAAATTCGAGAGTAACCTGAGTCGGTCAATCACCGGGCAATAAAAGTCTTTATTGTCTATACTTTTGGCATGTGTGAAGAAGTTAAAGAAGATTTTGCACATGGAATAAACTTAGCATAATGAATGATCTCATTCATATTTGCACATTATCAATTCCCAACACGAAAATGCGCTCTTTCTAAAGTTCAAAGTAAATATTCTTACGAATTTGTATGAAAAAGGGTTTTTATCAGCATAGAATATATAAAAAAAATTTCGGGAAAATTAAATTATCCCATTTCTGCTTCACACATCGTACTTCAATTTGCTCAATTGTTGTACACATATTTTTTTTCTCTCCTTCTGTATGAAAATAGACGAAATTTATTTTTATATAGAAAAAAAATATATCTTTCATCATACGAAGGATATTCTGATACTTAAACCGTGTGGTTTTATGAAAAATTTATTTTGCATTCATGAAGTTATTTTTTTTGGACCTTTTTAAATCTTTTATTCCACATAAAAATGATAATTATTTGAAAGAGCACCGAGAAAGGTTAAAAATTTAACTTTTTTCTCTCATTCAGCAGCTAGTAGAAGCGCAAAAAAAGTTGAATTTCAATTAACCTTACCTCCTATGTGATAAAAATTTTCCTGTGGAGTGACCTGCGAAATTATACGACAATTTTAATATTATACATATTGTCAAATGACATTTAATGCACGTTGATTGTTTACTCACCAGATCCATCACACTGTGTGTGTGAAAATTGTTTGTTGGATATACGGGTATCATCATCATCATCGATGATATTGTGTGTACGGTTTGGTGTTTATAAGCGTGGACGAGCAACAATAAATGAATAAGAGACAAAAATATGAATAACACGAGATGGGATTTATTGCGCTGTGTATTTAATTACCTGAGGTATCGGACTGATGTGAATGTTTATTAATGGATGAGCGAGTGAAACAATAACATTGAGAGGGAAGAAAAGCAAGAAAATTGTTTGATTAAAAGTTATGTTAGATAATAAATTCAATTTGAATACACCATCATGTGAAATATGCAAATAAAAAGTCATTCAGTCATGTATACACTGGGAATGTGGAAGAGCAAACAAAAAAAGTTGTCATGCTTACCAGCTGATTTTCATTTAATTAGAATGGAAGCGTGGATGGGAAAGTGTTATGCATTAATTTATTGATTATTAAAACATTAAAAATTCAAGTCAAACTCTTACCGTAACGGCTCAGAGTCCTGTCCATCTCGAGGTTTACTTTTTGGCTTATTGGCACGTGGACATCCGGATAAACTGCGATGTGATGAATAATTACCGGTTACGTGTCCTGTAAATGAGAATTTTTTTAAAAAATAAATACACATGTGAATAAGTCATACAGACTAAATGGCTACGTAAAGTAGTAATAATAAATAAATATTTCATCATTTTCTTGGTAAGTAGCAGCATACCTTCTCCATTACAGCCCGGTGTGGGACATTTCAGTTCTTGAGAATGAGATTGTAAACCTCTATCATTGCGGGAAGGACAGCCAGGAAGTCTGATTAAAGCATCAACATCAACATAAGTATGTATATTGTATTATGGGAGGATATACACACATACAGTGAGTGAGTAGCAGAGATATAGAAATAAAAGCAAAGTACAAAATTTGAAGTTAATTAATATTTTAATCTCTGAGAGCTTAAAAGTAAATTGGATTGAATCATGACGATGAGTAAAATTAAACGATAAAATATTTTTCGTGTATCCTAAAGAGCTCAAATGTATCCTTTTTAAAGCGCTTTATTTCTTTAGTGGAGACTTCCCTTTTTTCAGTCCCAATCATGTGATTTTCATTATCTTTTTTTGTGATGTTGTGTGCCTCATACACATCTCACTCTCACCATATCTCATTGCCTCAACATAGAGATGGGTTTGATGTTATATATTTACACATTTTTCTCATTATCAGACAACTTTTAATATAGAAAAAAACCCCCCTAATTTTAATGATTTTCGCTTCGTTGTCTGTTTACTTGTGTTAAAAGAATGTTAACTCTCTCCTTTCTTTTTCTCTCTATTCAACTTCTCATTCCCAGTTTCCGTAATCATACAACCCTCAAAATGATGGAAAATACATTAAAAATTTAATATTTTAAAGACTTTTTTCGAAAAATACTTTAAAATATTTCCTTTCTTTCTCACTCACTCATTTGCCTCCGTTCCCTCTTTCTTTTTCCATATATCCCTTAATATTATATATATCGAGAAAATTAGTAGAGTGAGTACAACTTTTCTTACTCTTTAATTGCGTGCTCATGACATAATCAATGAAATTTAAGAAAGCGTAATTTTTAAGGATAATTTTTTTAATTTCTCATTTTCTATAGATTACGTACCGAGCATCAGCAATGAACAGAATGGAAATTATTTAGAAAAAAATTTTAATACATTTTGTCCACAGAGCGATTACCGCATTGTTACCCAATAATTGTATACTATATAGCAGAGTGAGAGATCGGAATGAAAAATGATGGATATTCAGTTCTATCCATCAGGAAAGTGAAATTAGATTGACTATGAAAAGAAGATTGATGTAGTCGAGAAGGCACGGGAAAAAATGTGAATTCTATGTGTTTGTTTATACCACACAGATTCGACTAATTTATGGATAAATCAACATGAATACATGCTTATTAAGGATTTTTAAATAAGAAACAACATAATCATTGCTGAATCAAGAAGTTACATAAGAAGCAAAAAAACATTCATCAAGAAATTATGTATTTTCCTTGCAGCTATGAAAAATAAAGAAATGAGTGGAATTAAGATGGTTGAGTCAAGGGATGGGAATGTTTTTTGGACGATAACTTAGTTTGGAGTTTATGAATGTATTTCTGCTAAATTTTAATAAAAATTTATACAATTTCATTGTTAATTGAGTAAAAATAAGATTAATCCGATGGTTCGAATCCCAAAATATTGGAATATAATTTTTGATATAAGCAAAACATTTTTTATTTTATTTTTTTTTAATGCCAAACATATACAATATAAAAACACATCGATTTATATTACATATATCTTTTGGATGCAGAATGACTGTTTAAATTTGAGACTGGGGTTTTTTTGGAATTCTTTAAAATCGTTATTTTCAATTTTTCTCTCAAAACTTTTCCTGATTTTTTTTTTGTAGTTTTTAGCTTCGTAATCAAACTCAGGATATTCTTGTGTCGTTCAATCGTTCAAAATTAATCTTGAAAAACAAACAAAACTCTGCGTATAAAAAATCCTAACAAATTTCATATGTTTAATGAATTGTTTGAGGATTTCAGAAAAAAAAATTCGTTCCTTGTTTATTTACGATTATTTGGATTGGAATTTACTAATCCCGAAAATTGTTAAGATCGAAGGTTCAAATTTAAATATTTTGAAGGTTTATGTTTTTTAGTTTGAACTGGTTTGAAATTGGAGTTCATAAATGTATTTCAGCAAAAATAAAATCGAAATTAAAAATCTTTTATTGTTACATGAGTAAATATTTGTTCAAAGTTGTGGTTCGATTCCCTAAAATTTTATACTACATATATTCTGTGCAGCTCTTTTGTCATTTTTGGTGGAATTTTTTTTTTGCTGCCAATCATTCCATATAATCAGATAATCTATATTTAATCATTTATTTTAATATCTCTTAGATACTTAAAATCTGCGTAAATGCTTGACTGCGTGATTAAAGCTTTATTGAATGTTTAAATGTAAATTTTTTAGGCTTTTATCTCTTTGAAGTCTGGAGATCTGTGACGAGCCTCAATACTCTTGTATTTTTTTGGTTAAGTTTGAATTTTGTTCCGAAATTGAAAAGTCAAAAGATGATTAAAATCTTGTTTGAATTAATATGTAGTTTATCAATGTATTTCTGCTAAAACTAAATAAAAATTTAAATATTTGATTCAAACAAGTTTAACTAACAAGATAGAAATCAAATGAAAAGGGGGTTCAAATCCTTAAAATATCGAAGCTTTGAAATGTTAAATAACAAAAAAATAACTTTTTTAGTCAATTTTTTTTTTCATTTTATAAAATAATTAATTATTTTTTTGTCGCTCAATCTTGAAAAAATAAAATCACAAAAATATTAACTTCCAAAATAAATCTCAAAAAAATCGCATATTCCATTCCCTTGAATCCCAAACGAGTGAGAGAGACAGCGAGTCGAAAAAATATGATAATTTCTTGCATATAAAATTAAATACACAATTGTGCGTCTTTGTACAAATTTTTACCACATTTTAATTTTTTTTTCTTTTCGAGTCGTCTTCATCTTTTTAAAAATTCTCTTCATTTACTTATTTTTATTTAAGAAGAATTTTAAGAGTGTTGACATTATGTTTGTTTTCATTTCGTTCTCTCCTAGGTACTTGTTTTTGCCTTTCTTCTTAAATTTGTAATTAAAATTAAAATTATGGATAAGACTGAATAATATTACATATGGATGGTTATAATCCTGTACAATATAAGACGCACACAATATTGTGTATGTTTTTTGTATCGTCTTATATTTGTTGAAAAGTGCAAATGAAATCTTCTTTTAAGAAATAGAACAAAGATAATAATAATAATAATAAAATTGAAGGGAATATGAGGATGTATGTGCCATAGGGAATGGGAAGGGGATAGGAGAGTCGATAAGAAGACAAAAATAATATAATAAAATGAAAGAAATAAAATAAAATAAAAGGAGAATATTTTATGTTGTAAAATTTATGTGAATGTATAAGTCATGTGTAAACATTATTCGCCAAGACGAGAGATGTACAATAGTCGCACATCTATCGTATGTAGAAGAAGAAAAAGGCCTTTTTCGTTTTCTTAAAATAAATAACTTAATTTCTAGCTTTCACAAGACACTCACCCGTCCTTAGAGAGCAATTTGTCATGCGATGGTAAGTGTTGTGGGGGTGGCATTGCATAACAAGATGTTGACGAGGAGTATGGGCTTGGAACAGAAGAAACAGGATAAACAACACCTGGGCCTAAAGAGCTGCCATATGAGCTTCCACATTGATAAGCATTCGGGCCATAACCTGGATAGCTATTTGCATAATCGGGGACCATTCCGTATGTCGGATGTGGACTATATGCTAATGGAAAAATATGAAATTTAAATGCTTTTGACTTGTTCCTATTCTATTCTATTCTTTTATGATAAATTTGTTTGGATTTATGTATGAGAATTCTATAGAATAATAATAAGTATGCAGCATGTTGTTTGTTTGTTTTTCTTACCACTCGGATCCCTAAAATTGTCAATGTAATGAGATCCACCGCTGTCTGGAGTTGACTCTCTAGAGTATGGTGTCGGTCCAATAATTCCAAATCCCATTCGCGGTCCACTGAAATCGACGGGTTGATTTCCACTAAAATCAACCGGTTCCGTTTGAATTTTTTGTGGTGAACGAGATAAAAAGCCATTTTGATGTGGTGTTGTGGTATTATTGTTATCTGGTTGTGTTGGATAAGAATTTTCCGAAGATCCACTATGATAATGATGTTTATGAGACGGAAGCATGCATGCAAGAAATATTGTAAGTTTTAATAAATCTCTGTACACATACTTAACTCTACTTTATGTTTTATTTATAATATAAATAAAAAAACAGCATTAGCAACGACAGAGGATGAAGAGACGGAGAAAAAAGAGATTTTTTAAGGGTGATTAATGTGAGTTATTTGATGTAACACATTTTCAGCGCATAATTTCATGTTTACTGAATTAATGCGCTGTTGTCATGTATTAAGCCGTAAAATTCTCTTCACATTCATTCAGTTCTTGTTTTTTTTTCGAGGAATATCATAAAACAATTCGCCACCTTGCCAAAGGATAATTTTATATCTTTGTTAGCATAAAAATGTTTTAAGTGGCACATTAAGCATACAAAACCCCTCAAAATTACAGCATTATCCATATAACAAAGGAGCAAAAAACATAAAATCTACTCCAAGCTATTTTATTAACATACTCTATAACGATTTTAATGTATATATCTGTGTAATATACATTCATTCATGTACAAGATTTCCTTTCTTTTCCCATTATTATTCTCGCTATATGTGCCGTTTGAATGTACGAATGAATGGCTGATGCTTTCTTATTGCTCCTCATTTTTTTTCTTGCTGCTGTTTTTCTTTTCTTCCTCATGTTGATTAAGATAATGTGCAAGGATTTTAAGACATGAATGGATTTTTTTTTCTTCATCTCCTCTTCTTCCTACTGCCATTTCTTTTCTTCTCACATTTTTATGCTGTTAAAATATTTTTTTTAAATATACATTCAAGTTTAATCCCCACTTACCTTTGTGAGATTCTATTCACACTTAAATCAAGTGTTTGCCCTTGAGGACTTGGAACTTGTGGGCTTGCCATTTGTGGACTCGACTCCGGCTGTGGACTTCGTGAATTTCTTTGATTATTAACGCCTCCATATTCACTAGATGAGAAACCCGATGACGGACTTGTTGATGTTATGTTACTTGTAGATAAATCAATTATTGGTGTATTTGATGTTGTTCCATTGTTATTTGTTGTTACATTTCCGCCACCATTACTTACATTTGGACCAGATGCAAGTGATCCTGTTGGAGTGGTGGATGTCGGTGATGGTGAACTGGATGATGCTTTGTAAGGAACTAAACATATAACGTTAATTAATATAAATTGATGCAATTTTTATTTCACTTCTATTCTAGAGCCCCTAACTATGGACAGCAAGCAACTCAAATATCAGAAATTGAGTAGAGAAGAAAAGTTTATGAAATATTTATTTAGTGGTATAATTTTTTGTATCGTACCTGTTGGATCGTAGGCATGATAAATTGGTCTGGGATATACGGGACCATTATTTGAATCATCCGGCTCGGTTTTCATTAATGGTGGTTGCTGTTGCTGCTCTAATAGATACTTTTGTTGATTAGCCAAATCTTCAAGGGTTGGCTGACAGTATGGCGAATACATTGATGTTCTCTGAAGCGAATAATTTGGATCATAGCGTTCAAATGCCGTTTGTGAATTCATTAAAGACGTGGAGTCGTAGGGTCGATGATTTGTTGAATGAACAGACTGAACATCGTATTCTTGCATGGCTAAGCGATTAGCTGTCACACTGTCAATTGCGTAAGATGAAATAGAGCGTGAGACATCACTTAAGCTTGTGTATCGCAAATCCGGTTCGCGTGAATAATGATTTTCAATCGGATTACTTAACATATTTAAATTTTCTGATTTGAGCGTTTCTTCAATAAATTTCTCGGTATTTTCTTTCTTATTATTATTATTAGTATTATAGCTTTCAACTCTCTCCTTCCCTTCCTTGTTGTTTAAATCTTTCGATGAACTAGGCTCGTCGAAATTTCTCAATTTATGTACCGTTGAAGTTTGATTGGATTTTTCGTACTTTTCGACAGCTCTTGACAAATCTTTAGCTTTCTCCGACTCACTCTCTGTCAATAATAAATCTTTATTTATTCTCACACTCGATGATGCTGATTGATATTCAGACAAATGATGAAAATTCAAAACTGTTGGATATGCAATGATTCATTAAACTAAAGGATACAACAAACATACAAACAATTCCAATTCACCTGTCGAGTGCAATTTATTTCTAAACAACAAACTATTTTGATATTTTAGTTCCTTAGCCGCAGCTTTATTTGCAGCGGCAGTTGGGCAACCAGATAAGCTTCTGTGCGAATTACGATTTGAATTTATGTGTCCTCTTCCACTACAATTCGGTGTTGGACATTTCAAGATAGTTTCATTAAGTGCTAATACTTTTAAATAATAAAATGTAGATTAAAATTTTTGTATGAAAATGAAGAAGTTTTCAGATATGGAAAATTAAAGTTTCATCAACTTACATTCTGATGAGAGTTTATCTTTTCGTGGACAGCCAGATAAACTAGATGAAAGGAAGGGAGAAAATTTAATGTTAGGGAATGAGCATTATCTTGGTTTGGATGCAATTTAAATTGTGTGGATGATTTTGATGCTGTAGTTCAGTGTTTCTGAAATTTTTTTCCCCGCGGCTTTTAATCTAGCACTATACAGATATAAATGTTCTTAGAGCTTTGAATTGGATTTAATTTCAGTTGGCTATTGAACTTAAAAACTACTATGTTAAAGTGACACTTTGACTTTTTGAAATTTTCTGCTTAAATATCGACAGAATTGATGGAACCTAGGATTAGTTCAGTATTTAGTTCCCTAGTAACAAAAACCGTTAAAAAGTTAGTTAAAAACTAGCTTTGACTAACTTTCGGATAGCTTTTAACTAACTTTTAACGGTTTTGGTTACTGGGGGTTATTTTAAGGAAAATAAAATAATTTGAAGTTTAAATATGATACTTGGTCATACATGTGAGTAGACCCCTGATAGCTCACATGAGAATAGAAGCATGAGAATAGAAATCATAAATCGTAAGTCTTGGGTTCTCAGGATCCATTTTTTAAATAATACTTTTTTTCTCTTAAAACTTCAACTAGATACTGTCCAGTACTCTTTACAGGCATGTAGTCAGGGAATAGGATTGGGGGACAAATCCTCCCTACGACGGAAAAACTTCTTTAATTTGCTAGAGTTTTTGGGAAAAAAATTCAAAAATAAGCACCCCCTGGAGGTGAGGGACCCACCCTAAATTTTTTAAATACAAAACTTTAAAAATCCCACATTAAAAAAATTGTTTAAATTAAATATTGTTCATATCGAGGGCCTTAGAAGCAATCTAAGAATCATCCACACTAATTTAAGCAAACTGTAATAAAATAAACATTAATCATACCTTCTATGATGAGTATATAGACCAGTAATGTGACCTTGTCCTGAACAATTAACTGTTGGGCATTTATTGGTCGGTCCTTAAAGAAAGAAGACAAAAAGAAGTTGAAATAAAAATAAAAGTTCAAAAGAAGTAGTAAAAAAAGAAAAAAATTTCAATGACAAAAAGAGAACAGTAACTCTTTAAAGGATCCGTGTTGTTGATGAGTGTGAAGAAAAAGGGACTGTGACTTTAAGAATGAATATAAAATATAAAAGCAGTAATGAATAAAAGTCGTAATGAGTTGTAAAAACTTTATACGTCTAAAAAATTTGCCTTACTTTTCAAAACAAGAAAAAGAAACTTTGAAAAGTTTTTTTTTCTGAAAATTAGATATTTCTTTAGGAAGTGAATGCGCGCGGTATATAAAAAGAATGGGGAAAAGAAACTTTTTCAAAGTCTCCAAAAGTTTATAAAACACTTTTAGTACTTTTCAAAGTTTTCTAGAACTTCAACCAAAATTTCAAGTTTAATTACCATAGATGCCTAATTTCTTATATACTTCTTGTTATGTACATAAGCAGCTGAACAACGATAACAATACTTTAATAATAAAATTTTTGCCATGCTTGAAAGGGACAATGTTGAAAGATTCTTTTTTTTTTGTTCTTAATTCATAATCTCTTTGGTGTTGGTGTTGTTTTTGGAAAAAAAAAATCAATTTTTAAAGAATTGCTGGGGAAAGAAAGTTTTTAACTTCTTTTGTGTCTCAACGAAAATTTAATGAGGATAGGATTGAGTTGGATATGGAATATTATGACTACACTTGTCGGTGTCGGTGTTTCTTAATTAAAGATTTTACTTCTTTTATTCTTTCAAGACTGAAAAAAATTGAAATTTTAACGAGTTAATTGGAATTAACAAGAATATAATGATGGTGTGTTTATTTAAAGATAAATTCCATTGTACTATAATGTACAATGTATAATAAGAAGACTAAATTAACTTCTAATTTTGAGAATATTTTACAAATTGTAAGTGGTTTTGTGATGGCACATTTTTCATTTTTCTCGCTCTTTATTTTTGGAATTTTACTTCTTCTTTGATATTTATTTTTGACTGGCTTGTAAAGTCTTGAAGGGGTTATGTTTACATAAAGTAAAACTATGTGGCACAAATTTAGGTGTTTTCAAAAAATAGCATCACATTTCAAGTTTGATTTTAGTTTTGTTTATCTTTTACATAGAACTATGAACTTTATTTTCAATTATGAATATTCCTCTTTTTGTCAAATTTAATTTAGTAATGTTAAATTTGAGGTAACGAGTCATAGGTTGACAATTCTTTAAAGACCTAGCCTTTGTGGTCGAATGATTAGATATTAGTCTGGAATTTTGTATTTTGTAGAGGGGTCTAAGGGGGCCTGGACCCCTTGAAGCTAGAAATTTGTATAGAATTTGTATCAGAAAATAATTCTGAAACCATCTGAAAGGTTATCCAAAAGTATGCTTTCTCGAAGTCTCGGTCTCGACAGAGACTTTTAAGAAATTATAGTTTAAAATCATTGCTTAAGTAATTAGTAATCATTTTAATCAAAAATTTGTAAAAATAATTAGATAATTAATTATTGGTCTTGGGTCTCGAAAATTATCGAGACCGAAAAATCAGGAAAGCTTATCCAAAAGTTATTATTTTTGCTTGATCCCTAATTTCTTGAAATGCAGGACGAGAGACTTGAGACGTAGGTTTAATTCTTTATATGCCATGGATTTTTCTGATTTTTTGAAATCTAATGTATTAAGGAAGACACATTTTTAAGATTATTTCAATACTTATTTCGCAAAGGCTTTGAATTTCTCTAGAAATTTAGTCCACACGTGAAAACCAGAAGATAATATCACCAAGTATCCCCAATTTTCTATGAAGTGTCCCTAGTAAATCTTTATTTACTTATTATATTGCTTATTATATTAATATTGTTACTATATTGATTTTCATCCAAATTTTAATAAGTTGAAGTGGAAAAATGTACAAAAAATAAAAACTTTGTTCATCTTGAATTAAAGAACATAAAATTTGAACATACAAAATTATTTAATTCAAATTCTATCTCACAGTGAACAATTTCCAAAAATTTTAACCATGACATGAAATGAGCTACGGAAGGATAATACACCAAAATTGTGAAATTACTTGAAAAACACTAGAACAGGTTGTATACAAATACGTTTCTATGCTCATATCTCACAGATTTTCCTTGAAAAACAAAAAACCCCTTTTAAAAAATTTATAAATTTCTTATACCGCATACAAATATGCAATTAATGAGTAATTTTTCCTTTATGTTGTCATAGTAATGACATATTAAGGTAAAATTAATAAAAATTAGGCAGAATATGCTTTAAAGGAGGAACAATCAGCACAATATGCTCGAAAAGACAAGAAGAATGCACGGAAATTAAAATAATAGAATTCTTACCTTTACTTAAAACGTATTGCAATGAAAGTTTTTCGAGATTTTTCCGTTGATCAAGTTTCCCGTCGGTTGAGAAGAAATTTAAATTTACGAGTTGGTTTTTAGCAGTACCATGAATTAGAGAATTTTTTAAATTAACTTGATTTGCTTGTAACATTGCATGCTTGATGTCATGTTCATTCCAAATAGTGTTGCACGTATTATTATTTTTATTATTATTATTTTCTTGTAATTGACGAAAAACACTGATTGTATTAAAAGTTTTGTCTGTATCAAGTCTATGTGACTCTGATGACTCTTTTGTTTTATTAATATTATTAAAATTGTCTCTTATATTGTCACCATCAATGATTGAACTCTTATTGTTATTATTTCCAAAACACAAATCTTTCATCACTCATCGCATATAATTTACATATGTTCGCGGTTCTCGAAAACAATTCACACTGCTGCAAAGAAAGAGAGAGGAAGTAAGGAATTAAATCTTTTGTAATATTTTGAAATATGAAGTGGGGTATAAAAATTGACTGCAATTTGGTATGAAAAATTGCTGAGGATTCTTTTTTGCATTATTTATGAAGGAGATGTTAAAAATAATGCGAAAAAATTGAATCATTCTCAATAATAGATTTTTTGTGGTAAATTTGGATTTTTTTTCACTATATTATTTCAATTTCACTGAATTTAAAAATTTAAAAATCTTGAAAATTCTGGAATTAGGACCAGGATGTAGCTAGATACCTTCTTAAAATAAATTTTTCTTCAAATTTTTAACATTTTCTTTGAAAAAATTCAAAAGTCCAAACCCAAAATTCTGACAACGAGACTAGGACAAGTGGCTTTGCTAGTATCAGTCGCAAAATTCACCATTTAAGGTATATAAAATAGAGTAATAGGTTTTCTAAATAGATTATGAAGACCGCAAATTTGTTTAACCTCACACAAGATGCCGTAAGTAAGTCACAGAGGCGTATCCAGAAATTTCTCGAGGGAGGGGGTTTTGAAATTTTTTTTTGATGGATGGGAAAATGGGAGGGGGGTTTTGGGTTTTTTTCTTGAAAACCCCTAGCAAATTGAAAAAAAAATTCCCAAAAAGAGCTGAAGGGGGCCTTTGACCCCCTGGTCTCCCTGTAAAAATAACATGGAAGACATATTCTATCCCCAAGACTTCAATACTATATCCAGCTCAAGAACCGAGTTTCGTTACCAGATTGGTAAAATTAATAACAAGCCTTGACATAAAATCGAATACAAGACATTTGACACATAAGGTCAGCAATTAAACCACTGAATATTCCACCGACTTCTGTTAAAATTACTTTTTTTTTAGTTTCCATAACAACACATTTTGAAATATTAATATGGTGTCGTGTAGGCACTAAACTAAGACCTATATAGCGACCACTTGGTGATTTTGTTTATTTTTGTACAAAACAGATGAAGAGAGTTAGGATAAGAGCATCTTTTTCTGTTAAAAAATACACTAAAACTAACTTTAAACTATAATTACTTTCATATATCATTTTTAGCGCATTTTTGAAACTTGTTTTAAAAAGGTAGCTTAATAATGCACTTTGTTCGGTCGGTCGGTCGGTCGGTCGGTCGGCTGCAAAGAAAAACTTTTTAACTAGACATCGTAGAGAGTTCTGGTTTTTTGCATTAGCTCCGTGCTATCGAGTTATTGGCCCCCCGGACATTTAAAAATCTCAAAACCAATGCTAAATACTATAATTAATGATTTTTTGTTTTCAATACAATAGAGCCAACTTCAAGTGGGATAATTTCAAATATATTTTGACCGTTAGAAAATTTGAATTTCAAAAAACCGTTAAATGACAAACCATTTTATTATATGAAAATTCACCGCAAAATTGCTAATTATACTATAATTAATGATTTTCAAGTGTATTTACGCGGGAAATTTTCAAATATATTTTGACCGTTAGAAAATTTGAATTTCAAAAAACCGTTAAATGACAAACCATTTTAAAATATGAAAATTCACCGCAAAATTGCTAATTATACTATAATTAATGATTTTCAAGTTTATTTACGCGGGAAATTTTCAAATATATTTTGACCGTTAGAAAATTTGAATGCCAAAAAACCGTTATCGACCCGTCGAATTTATTTAAGTCACAAAATATTCATGATTGACTTATTTAATACGCAGTACTTTGCTAATCAAATACTGATCGCTAACACAAAAATGCGCTGAAGTCCCTCGATCTATAACACGAGGACTTTCTTTAAATTTTTTAGGATCAATAGTGCGTTTGGTATAAAAGTAACTTTAAGAAGTGAAGCAAATGGCGCCGTGATATCGTTGTCTATTCCACAAACTATTTATAGTTCTGCTTAGATAATCTACACAGGGGCGTATTCAGGGAGGGGTTTTGGGGGTCAAAACCCCTACCCTTTTTGGGAAATTTTTTCAATTTGCTAGGGTTTTTTAAGAAAAAAATCCCAAAACCCCCCCTAAATTTTCCCTTCCATACAAAAATATTTCAAAACCCCTCCCTCGAAAAATTTCTGGATACGCCCCTGAATCTACACATACAAATTGGTGCAAAAGTTTGCATCACTTTTCGCTTCACTAAGAATTTTCACATCAATAGTGTGTATTCAATAAAATCCAAACAACATTTCAATAACATCACTTAATTCTCTATTGACACACCCTCGATCCTTCTGTTTGTTTTCAAAACAAATCTTATTTTCGCAAAAAAAAAATCAGAATATGATGAAATTATTTTCTGTATAATGGAAAATGGATTAGTCATTTTTTTTTCTCAATGTAAAAAAAAGAGGAAAATAAATATTTAAATATTTGTAATAAAAATTGTTTCCCCAAAAATTGCTCAATCAAATTTCCTTACGATCAAAATATTCCTCTAATAATTTTCCTTATCATTATAAATTTTTATTGTCATACACAATTGCTGTGCGACACAAAGGTAACAGGAAGAGTGACTTCAATTTCAAAGAAAGACTCCCGGAAAGAAAGTTGAATTTTTTTTGGAAGTAAATTGTGTTAATTTTTGATAATGCGTCAACTGTGAAAAATAAATTTTTTCTCAAGTCGCAATGGGATTTAAAATAACAATGAAACGAGAATGCTTTAGAATCAGAAATTAAAATCTGAAGGCAGCAGGAAGACATAAATGTAGGAAAATATATAAAAAAATTTCCCTTCTCAGTTTTTCCCGACGGCAAATCGATAAACAGAGTAATTTTTATATTATTATTGTTAGGGAAAGTGCTCTTGATTAACATTTGTTGTAGGCATAATATCGAATATGCTGGCATGATAACGAAATTACGGGCGTATGTATTGTGTGTATAGTTAAAAGAATATAAAACCAAAAAATTTAACCTTTTGCCTCCTAATGATGTAAATGATGAATATTTAATGCTAATGGTAGAATCTTTAGAAAATAGAAAGGACTCTTATTACTATCCTAAAAATATATATATGCATATATCGTATATTTACATACTTTAAGGCACTTTTCCTTAGAAATTAACCCTTTCAATTGATTTGATTGCCTTAGCCCTTTTTTATTACTTTGTTTGTCATTAAGGTACAGTTACAGGAAAAATATTTTAAAGCACAAAAACTTGAAGCGTATTTAAACTGATCATAAAAAGGATAACAACTCATTAAGATAGCAGTGATTCTCCTTTTTCTCTAAAGACTTTTTAAATACACATCTTCCTATTTAATATACATAGATATTTTATTTTTTTGATTTAGAAGGCATCGTCGAGATACGTGTATAATGCCAGTTACTTTTAGGATTATCTCGTTGCTCCTTTATGCCTGCCTTTACGTAATTAAAAAGAGAAATTTCCTCTTTTCTTTTTTTATTTAATAATCAAATTTTATGTGAAACTTAAACTTCTTTTATGCAATTTATAGTCGGCACAATTATTTATATTTAATTACTTTAGAATGCAAACAGAAAAGGAACTTGTTTATAATGACGTTGGAACTGTCTCCGATTTATATTTTTCGTATGTTGGTACTTCATGGTGCAAATGTTTATTAAAAAATTGCTCATTATTTTGTAAAAGCTGATTTACTAAAGCAAATAATCTTTCTAGATTGGATTATTTGCTCCTATCTCACTGCTATTTTTCTGTTGTCGTTGGTAAATTTATTTGTCATAAATGGATAAGGAATGATATTGGATTATGTGTTCATCTAGTTTTTTTTTATGGAAAATTTATTCTTTTTAAAATCGAGGGTCTGTGGGACGTTTGAGTTTATGATTTTAAAAAGAAGGATGGTGATAAAATTTTTTATGGATTATTTTGCTAATTGAAGTATACTGGCTTAGTATTATGAGTGACTTGTATTGATACTGGATATATTAGGCAGCAAGAAGCTGCCTGAATTCAAGAAGCTATAATTTTGAAGTTTAATATACAGAAATATACTTTTTAAGGACTTGTGTCTTTTTTGCCACCTGAATCCTTATTTTATCACGAAATTTAAAATTTGTGTTTTTTTAAAAAGGTTACAGGTTACCAGAGTTGTCAAATAGGTGCCTTTGTGAAAATGTCTAGCTGAATTGTCAAGGCGATATCTCAGTGATTCTCAAACTATGCTCCTGGATATAATTTAGTGTAACTTAACAATAATCAAAGTGTGTTAACAATGTATCTTGACCAACTTGTATTAGCTACCCTTAGACATGTTTGTCAAGGCGTAGCTAGTGATAAAAACTATTATTTATGTAGATTCTAAGAAAAAGAAATTATAAAGTGTATACTTATATAAAAGTGTTGTCTAAGGGAGACAATTCTTAAGCCTAAGTGTGCCTGAGAAAAGCCAAAATGTGTAGTTTTTATGAAGACAATACTATCGATAAAGTTTTAGCTTTAGTAGGAAATCGTCAAGTTTCTACTCTGTGTCTTATATCAACACATAGTACCAAAACGACATTTTTGTGTCTAAATGAACTGCAATGCCTCAATCCCCCCACCAAACGCAGATTGTTTCGCGTAATGCAATTCAAATAATTAAATTTGAAAAGGATCGTTAAAAAAATACCCACAGCAAACTCCAAAAATCATCCCACCTTGAAAGTAACTTCATTAAATTAAACGCTAAATAAACTAACTAGAGAAAATTTTAACAACTCAAGTTGAAGTGGTATCCACATACTTTAAAGTAAAAGAAGTGTAAAATTCTTTGAAGATTTGGTGGGAGACGGTTGTATAAAAAACGTTGATAAATATTTAAAGAACAAAAAAAAGCATCAGCAGCACTAGCAACAGAAGACATTTTCACCATATTTACATAAATTTTTTTAAACGACTAAATAACATAGCACCTGATATTATGTGACAAGTGAAAACTTTCTAATTATAATAAAGATACTTTTATTCGACATGGTTTTTGAAGCGAGCACACACATACAGAGCATAAACATAAAAAAGATTCCAGACCAGACGTAATGAATGTGTCGTTGAAAAGGAAAAATTAAAACTTGCTTTTAACAAATTCTCTAGGGGTTTCATCACAAAAATGTTATATCCATGGATATATTGTGAAATATATTAAAATTTATGTTCTCATTCGAATGTGTTGGTGAGAAAACCAACGTGAAATTAGTGTTTCTTTATGTTGCAGAAAAATGGAATCATTTCAGACTATTACTAAGTGATTGTAGACGCTTTAAAATGAGGTTATAGATCCTTGAAATGGTGCTCAACAACACAAAACATAGAAGACAAAACATAAAATATCAAGAAGGTAATTACTATAACGTACACTTGTTCTTTTCTATTTGTTTAGTGAGCAATATGTTGCTGGGAGAATGGGAATACAAAAGGAATTATCCCATAAAATTGTTAGATTTACATTCCTTTCTAACATCATTGCTATGATGATGCTGATCCTGATGATGCCATTATAGGTATTTCAATTGAAATAAAAATCAGCTTTGAATATTTTTCTTTCTTTTTTCTGTGTTTGGTTGGCTGGTTGGTAGTCTTTTATGAGAAAAAGATTTACTGTAGATGAATTTAAAATTCAAAAATGTGCTCAAATAATGGTTTCGATTTTTTTTTGTGGGATTCTAGGAGGGTGATTTGGTATGAAATTCAATTTGGTTGGCTGACAGTGTGTTATCTCTAGTATCATAAATCCATCTCATGATGAGGAGTATACTGAATATGTTTTATGTATGCTTGGATAAGACTAATGTGTTAGCTGTACACAAAAACTTTATTTCATTAAGGACAAAGGCTGTAAATTCTAATTTCGAAAACGATAGAAAAAACGGTCAAAAAAATTTCAAATTTTGTATGTTTCGTTAAACTTAACGACAAATTTTAACTAACTTCAAGTAATTGAAATTTGAAATACGAAAATCCGTTAATAAATTAAAACAAGCTTCAAAAGTGAAGTTTTATGAATTTTTAGCTAGAAGTGCGCTTTAACCACACATATGTATTTAATTTTTTAGAAAGATTTACTCTGTATTTTAGAAAAAAGCATATCATAAGATCAACTTTGTTCTCTTTGCGAGAAATAAAGCAAAAAAGAAAATTTTCAATTTTATCTTAACCCGTATCGTCGTTATTGTAAAAGGGTTATTCATTTGGAATGAATGTAAAATATATTTATATCTTTTTGCCATCTTATACCCTTTCATTCCATCGCTCCTTCTGTCTCAATGTATATATCTTTCCACATCTTTCGAGACTTGCAATCTAATTGATTCTTTCTTATACATATTATGAGATTGAGATTCGCTTCTTTTTTCTTATGTATTATTCTATTATACTGGCTGGAAATCATCTCCATTCAATGATTTTCATTTGAATAACAACAAAAACTGCTGTTCTATGTGAAAAAGATATTTGTTGAATATTTTCAAATTAATAATAAAATTTGCAAGTCATCAATAAACTATGTTGTATGTCTATAATGCTAATAGAAATATTGTGAAGTGCTGTTTTTCAAAAAATAAAAAAAAACATCAGCAACTAAAAATAGAAAAGAAATATGAGAAAAACTTCACAAACTTTTTTCCTTTTCCGCATTCACGAAATAATTTTTTACGTGATTTTAATTTCCGGATTCCAAATACGGAAAAAATATTTATTTTTTTTATAGTTTATATCGCGCAAAAAACATCGTGAGATTGCAATACATCCTAACTAAATTATATTCCGCACAGTATTATGCACTTGTCAAACAGCACATAAAATATTTCTAGACGATAATTTTTTTAACCCTCTCACTGCGTCTTTGTGCACACTAATCGAATTTCTTAGAGTGAAACGGGCTTGAAAGCGGAGAGGAGAATGTAGGAAAAAACCATTAAAGGGTTGAAGCATTTCCTTTTTATTTTCATTCTCAATTTAATTATATATGTATGTAGATGTACATACACAATGTAGGTAGTTTCGAACCATTAATAGCATATTTTACATGAAATGCTCAAGATCACAATAAAAATAAAAATACTAATTTAGAATGAAAACAAACACATTTACTCACTTGAGGAAAAAATAGTAATTAAGAGATATTAAGTGCCTTTTGAAAACAATTTTAAAAAACACGATGTATAGATCACACCACAAACTTCCACGTGGCGAGCTACGCTCGCCAACGGCAATTACCTATCCAAAGGCGAGCTACGCTCGCCGGTTGATATCGATCCAAAGGCGAGCTACGCTCGCCGGTTAATATCGATCCCAAGGCGAGCTACGCTGAGAAGTGATTCAAGAATTGAATCCAGCAAATGTGAAAAGAAGATTTCTAATTGAATAGTAAGTTGTTAATTGAGTGAGGTATATCGCTTAGTTTTTCCCATTAAAATTATAACTTCTCATAAGATGCGCCCACGTTTTTAGTTATAGAACTATACGATAAGTTCGAGGTGTACTTATTCGCAATTAATAGACGTTGTTGACAATAGGATAAAATTTTAAAAATAAAATCTGAAAATTAAAATTAATTTCTGACAAATACAAAATAAAAGTTATTTTCTTCTTTTTAGTCCACGGAAAAAATGAATTTTTATACAGTATTCTATGGGAAAACGTAGTTTTTTTTTAAAAAAAGTATTTTTTTATAGCGTATTTATTTTCTACTTTTTAGTCTTATGATGATACCATAAATACAATTTTTATACCAAATATCAATTATTTTATTAGCTTGCTCATAAGTTGACAATATACAGATTACAGTAGTGTCGGACTCCACTTCGCTACGCTTCGTTCGTCCGACTGTTTTAAGATCACAGGGGTTGTCGAATCTCGCTCCGCTCGTTCGACTGTTTATAGATCACAGGGGTTGTCGAATCTCGCTACGCTCGTTCGACTGTTTATAGATCACAGGGGTTGTCGAATCTCGCTCCGCTCGTTCGACTGTTTATAGATCACAGGGGTTGTCGAATCTCGCTACGCTCGTTCGACTGTTTATAGATCACAGGGGTTGTCGAATCTCGCTACGCTCGTTCGACTGTTTATAGATCACAGGGGTTGTCGAATCTCGCTACGCTCGTTCGACTGTTTATAGATCACAGGGGTTGTCGAATCTCGCTCCGCTCGTCCGACTGTTTATAAGTCGCAGGAATTAACTCAAAATTTTCTTACATATCTTCTAACAACTTTGGAAAATTTTCACGCCTTCACTCGCTACGCTACGTTCAGGACGTAAAAATTTGTGAGCTACGCTCAACTTAGTTCGAACTACGTTCGAACTTTTATATTCGAGCTCCGCTCGAATTATTATTACTCAAATCACCAACACTTTCTCACATATCTGCAGTTTTCTAACGGCTTTGGAAAATTTTCACGCCTTCACTCGCTACGCTACGTTCAGGACGTAAAAATTTGTGAGCTACGCTCAACTTAGTTCGAACTACGTTCGAACTTTAATATTCGAGCTCCGCTCGAATTATTATTACTCAAATCACCAACACTTTCTCACATATCTGCAGTTTTCTAACGGCTTTGGAAAATTTTCACGCCTTCACTCGCTACGCTACGTTCAGGACGTAAAAATTTGTGAGCTACGCTCAACTTAGTTCGAACTACGTTCGAACTTTTATATTCGAGCTCCGCTCGAATTATTATTACTCAAATCACCAACACTTTCTCACATATCTGCAGTTTTCTAACGGCTTTGGAAAATTTTCACGCCTTCACTCGCTACGCTACGTTCAGGACGTAAAAATTTGTGAGCTACGCTCAACTTAGTTCGAACTACGTTCGAACTTTTATATTCGAGCTCCGCTCGAATTATTATTACTCAAATCACCAACACTTTCTCACATATTTGCAGTTTTCTAACGGCTTTGGAAAATTTTCACGCCTTCACTCGCTACGCTACGTTCAGGACGTAAAAATTTGTGAGCTACGCTCAACTTAGTTCGAACTACGTTCGAACTTTTATATTCGAGCTCCGCTCGAATTATTATTACTCAAATCACCAACACTTTCTCACATATCTGCAGTTTTCTAACGGCTTTGGAAAATTTTCACGCCTTCACTCGCTACGCTACGTTCAGGACGTAAAAATTTGTGAGCTACGCTCAACTTAGTTCGAACTACGTTCGAACTTTTATATTCGAGCTCCGCTCGAATTATTATTACTCAAATCACCAACACTTTCTCACATATCTGCAGTTTTCTAACAGCAGATCAGGACGTAAAAATTTGTGAGCTACGCTCAACTTAGTTCGAACTACGTTCGAACTTTTTATTCGAATCACCAACACTTTCTCACATATCTGCAGTTTTCTAACGGCTTTGGAAAATTTTCACGCCTTCACTCGCTACGCTACATTCAGGACGTAAAAATTTGTGAGCTACGCTCAACTTAGTTCGAACTACGTTCGAACTTTTATATTCGAGCTCCGCTCGAATTATTATTACTCAAATCACCAACACTTTCTCACATATCTGCAGTTTTCTAACGGCTTTGGAAAATTTTCACGCCTTCACTCGCTACGCTACGTTCAGGACGTAAAAATTTGTGAGCTACGCTCAACTTAGTTCGAACTACGTTCGAACTTTTATATTCGAGCTCCGCTCGAATTATTATTACTCAAATCACCAACACTTTCTCACATATTTGCAGTTTTCTAACGGCTTTGGAAAATTTTCACGCCTTCACTCGCTACGCTACGTTCAGGACGTAAAAATTTGTGAGCTACGCTCAACTTAGTTCGAACTACGTTCGAACTTTTATATTCGAGCTCCGCTCGAATTATTATTACTCAAATCACCAACACTTTCTCACATATCTGCAGTTTTCTAACGGCTTTGGAAAATTTTCACGCTTTCACTCGCTACGCTACGTTCAGGACGTAAAAATTTGTGAGCTACGCTCAACTTAGTTCGAACTACGTTCGAACTTTTATATTCGAGCTCCGCTCGAATTATTATTACTCAAATCACCAACACTTTCTCACATATTTGCAGTTTTCTAACGGCTTTGGAAAATTTTCACGCCTTCACTCGCTACGCTACGTTCAGGACGTAAAAATTTGTGAGCTACGCTCAACTTAGTTCGAACTACGTTCGAACTTTTTATTCGAATCACCAACACTTTCTCACATATCTGCAGTTTTCTAACGGCTTTGGAAAATTTTCACGCCTTCACTCGCTACGCTACGTTCAGGACGTAAAAATTTGTGAGCTACGCTCAACTTAGTTCGAACTACGTTCGAACTTTTATATTCGAGCTCCGCTCGAATTATTATTACTCAAATCACCAACACTTTCTCACATATCTGCAGTTTTCTAACGGCTTTGGAAAATTTTCACGCCTTCACTCGCTACGCTACGTTCAGGACGTAAAAATTTGTGAGCTACGCTCAACTTAGTTCGAACTACGTTCGAACTTTTATATTCGAGCTCCGCTCGAATTATTATTACTCAAATCACCAACACTTTCTCACATATCTACAGTCTTCTAATGTTATGTTCGAGCTGCGCCCGACCATTACTCAAACGTAGTAATGTCAATATATTATCAATTTATCAGACGTTTAATAATCTCACTTATACAATTTTGTACACGGTTTATTATTACATGCTATGTAACTTTAAATGTTTATATAAGCCCCATAAAACCGTGTATAAACTGATTTTTATACATTTTTATAACTCTTCATGATACTCGTAATTGACATACCATATAATTGTTAACGTGACACGACTTTCTCCATCCCTTCACATAAACTTCTAAAATGCAAAATCCTAACAAAAAAAATTTGCATATAAAAACACTGTTCCATTCACCAAAACTCAATTACTAATAAAATCCACCTATCTATCGAGTCACAGTACTTGCATTTATTTACATGTCACTACGAACAACAAACCATAAATTTGGATGAAAGTATGGGAAATGTACATATATGTATGTATAGACTAAGATTATTGCTCTTGTGAAGTATATCGACATTTCATACAAAAAACAAAATTCACTCTTTTTTGTACTTTTTTGATGTTTTATGACTTAGAAAAATTTAATTATGCATAAATAAATCATGAAACATCGTAAAGCATCAAAAAAGTGTAAAAAAGAATCAAAAAAGTTTTTTGTCATTGGTGAGATTTGAACCCATGACATTTCGGAAAAATGAAATGTTCTTAAAGAATGTCCATGAGAAAATGACATCATTGATATTGGATTATTTTCTCATATAAAAATTCATAAATTAAATTATACTATAATTAAGCATTTTTGTGATTCCAAAATGCTAAAATATTGTATTGTCATCGAGAATACATATGTATAAAAAAATTTAGCTCGATTAGAGCAGTAGCAGTGGTCGAAAAATCGATTGCAAAATTTACCCAAGACAAACAAACAGACAAGAAAGCAAGTTAAGAAAAACGTGGTAATAATAATAATAATAAGATCCAGTAATGATCTACAGCCTCTAGGTCCAATAAAAATGAGATCCAGTAAACATCTACAGCCTCTATGTCCAATAAAAATAAGATCCAGTAATGATCTACAGCCTCTATGTCCAATAACATATGATCCAGTAAACATCTACAGCCTCTATGTCCAGTAAAACGAGATCCAGTAATGATCTACAGCCTCTATGTCCAATTAAACAAGATCCAGTAAACATCTACAGCCTCTATGTCCAATTTAACAAGATCCAGTAAACATCTTCAGCCTCTATGTCCAATAAAACGAGATCCAGTAATGATCTACAGCCTCTATGTCCAGTAAAACGAGATCCAGTAATGATCTACAGCCTCTATGTCCAGTAAAACGAGATCCAGTAATGATCTACAGCCTCTATGTCCAATTAAACAAGACCCAATAAACATCTACAGCCTCTATGTCCAGTAAAACGAGATCCAGTAAACATCTACAGCCTCTATGTCCAATAAAAATAAGATCCAGTAATGATCTACAGCCTCTATGTCCAGTAAAACGAAATCCAGTAATGATCTACAGCTTCTATGTCCAGTAAAACGAGATCCAGTAATGATCTACAGCTTCTATGTCCAGTAAAACGAGATCCAGTAATGATCTACAGCCTCTATGTCCAGTAAAACGAGATCCAGTAAACATCTACAGTCTCTATATTCATTCAAATATTTTTAAGTGAAATTCACGTTACGTAATTTTACGTAATGTAAGGATTTTACGTAACGTAAACAAAAGTGTTATAATTTTTATAACAATCTTTTTCATGCTGTAACTTTTTACAGGAGCTTCTAAAGTACCAACATAGCGGATATTAAATGTAGATCCTGATTTGATCTTTCATTTTATGCCTATTTCAAGGCTTGAAATGTTAATTCCAGTGCGGAATCAAAAATGGCGCAACTGTCATAAAAAATCATGTTTTTTGCATTTTTCGGTCACTAAATGGACATAAAGTTCGGATATTATTTAGCACAAAATGGTTTTAAGGTACGGTCTATCGAATCAGATACAAGAAACTGTATAAAAGTCACCGCATAAAAAATTTTCCATACAAATTTTTGGTTTTTAACGGTTTTTTGCGTCTAGTTCCAACGCAACGGAACTGACTGGAACCAAACATACCTCAGGTAATAGATATTTTCAATACCTGTCATATGAGACCAAAAACGTAAAGATTCATGCTTCCGTTGACTCAAAAAATCAAAATTAGTGAAAATCTCAAAAAAAGTGAATACAATAACTTGCACGCAATGCGTGGAAGTTAAAATAAATCAAAAACCAAAGGAGAAAATAAATTTTTGAGAGGAATGGAAATTGTGCATCTAAGTCTAATTGTGGAATTTAAATTGGATTATTTTTAAATATTACTGATGATTTTTTGACTCAATATTTAGATTATTTCGGTACAAATTTTAAGTAAATTTTTATATATTTTTGAAATTTAGTGGGAATTTTCTAAAATATTTTAATCAGAGCTCGAAGTCAACTCGTATTTTCTATGGAGTCTAGTCGATGTCGAGTAAACTTTTTCATACAAAATCAGAGTCGACTTCGAGTTCTGATCTTAATGTTAATTTGTGATTGCAGACAAATGTTGAAATTTAGCAAAATATTTACTTTTCAAAAATGCATTTAAAACTCAAACACTTTTTGGATGAACTTCTTAATGGTGTTGAATTTTATTATGCATTCAAATGAAATAAACTTTGTGCAAACTTCTAGTTAGAGTAGTTGTAGGAAATTTACATATTTTTGAAATGTTAACTTTCATACAGGTTTGGAAAATTAAGAACAATATCCCTAAATATCAGTAAAATGTAAGAAAACATCCCTGATGAACATGAAGACATGAAGTATCTCTTTAATTTCACTATAGATATATATAGACAAGAATTTAATAGATTTTAAGAAGAAAGTATTGTAAATCAAAATCATTCTAAATACGCTCAAAAATAACGACTTAAAAAATATTTAGTAATTTTTTAAGGCCATTGGCTGCAAGCAGCACCATGAACCGTTTTTTTTTAAATTCAAAATATTTTCGATTAAGTGGAATTTGAGAATACCGTTAAAAAAATTCCACTTATTCTTATTTATAGAATGATTCGGCACTTCAAAAGCATGATTTAGTAATTTCTTTTAGTTACAGTTAGCAATTTTGCAAGCTCGACCCTTATTTAATTGAAATAAGCAAAAAAATTTGTTTTGATTTACAACGGTCATTTTCAATTTAAAAAAACCAAATTTTCAAAATTTTGTCTTCGAAAAGTAAGAACCATTTTCGAATAATAAAAACTGTTTGCAGCCAATGGTTTTAGGGGAATTTAAGTTAAAAAATTTTAAACAAAAAAGGAATTTGAAAATTTGAAAGGAAAAAATGCAATAAGCTGAAATATTGCATTCAGAATTTAAACTGATTTAGAAGATTCTAGTTAAATTTAAATAGTCACTAGCCGTTTTTTAAAAGTTCCTAAATGAATTCTACAACAATTATGAGCAAAATTTGATTCTCAAATTAAATGTAATCCAGAACTTAATAGCAAACGTAAAAACTTTGATGATTATTACAACACAAAGCATTTGACTTCCTCAAATTCACATAAAAACAAAAATATTTCCACATTTAAAAAAATTCCAAAAATTTTCCACATTCAGCAAATTTCACAAAAATCACATTCTGCTCATAAATTTCACTTAATATTTTTTTTCATTCATTGTTTCACTTAGTAACAGTATTTACACATTAGCTACATAAGCACATAAGATAGCATAAAAGTTTACATAAGGATTCCTTCCACATTTTCATTCCTAATTTCTTTAATAAATCTTTATAAATGAAGAAATTATTGCATAAATTATTCCTCCTGAAAAATTTACACATTTTCATATTTTTCAACCCCCCCACCTCATGGATTTCCAATAAATCTACATACTTTGAATGCAAAATTCGCCTAGGTTAGCATAAACTGAAGGAAATTTCAAGACACACGGAGAAATATAATTTTTATCTCTATCTATCTATATCAAAAAAATGAAAATATGAAAAAAGAAACTGTCTGCCTTTTAATTTATCACAAGAAAAAGGAAAAAAAGGTTTTATTTATATTATAAATATAAAATAAAATTATGGAAAGCTTATTGCTTAATTTTAAGCATATTTAAAATGTGTAAAAGGTTTTAAAAGGTCCTCAAAAAATACAATGAATTGTGCATATAGATGGGTTCATTTTCATAAAATTTGTTATGGCAAGAGAATATGAGAAATGAAAGGACCCGACAAATTCCGTTCCAGAGAAAGCAAAAATCAAAACATTGCCTTATGTTTTGTAAAATAATAATAATAAAAGGCATTTTGATGACTTTAAAAGAGTTTAATGCGGTAAAGAAAATTGCCTGTGCGACTCATAAGAAAATATTATTTGGGTATTTTTTGTTGTTGGACTTTTTCCTCTTACTCTACGCCTGCCTGCCTCATGCCGTTTTGTTCATGGTTTTTGTGTGTAAAAATTTTATATTATGTATAAAATTCGCATTCATTCATCGTCTCTGACTGTTAATTAGATGAGAAAAATAAGCATCAATAGAATGGGGGAGATTTGTAGTTTTTGCTAATGTGTGCGTGCGGATGTGTATTGAAATTTCTCTATATTCTCTCTGACTTGAACAGAAATTAACTTTAACTTTTTATCCCTCCTTGATGAAATAAGCAAGCACATATTAATATAAGCTGTGGCTGCTTCTGAATCCAAAAAAAAAATTCTTTCCTCTTTATTTTTGGATTTTTCTTTTCTGTTTTAAAAGGATTTGACAACGATGACGTGACGACATGCGATTTTTCTTAAATATAATTTTTTTTCTCCCTTTCTTTCGGGGGGAGCTGGCTCGTATTCCACAAAAACTGCTAGGCATTAATATAATTTTCTTTAATTTTTATTATTACATTTGCCAACACACTATTAACGAAATTATTAGCAGTGAAAAGAATTATTTTCTTGCTTCCTCCATCTCCTCCTATTTCCATTTGCACAGTTCTTGTTCCTTCTATTTTTTTGCTTGCTTATTTTGAAACATACGTGATTTAAAAAAATTTAACTTTGAATGAATGAAGAAAAAAAAATTCGTTCCAACTCGTACTTGTCACACACTGGCCTTTATGTTAATTTCTTTTAATTTCACTAGCGTGACGTCGACTGTAGGATATGTTTCTTTTCTTTCGTTCTTTTTTAGTTCCTTTTAATTTTTATTTTTCTTTCTCTATTTCTTTTTTCATGTAGGTATACATAAAGAGTTACAATAAATTTTAACTTTTCCTCTTTTAGCTCATTTTTATTGAAGAAAAGTTGAATGTTGTCTTGCTGACTTTATGGAATCAAATATTTTATGGCCTTTATGAAATTATTTTAGAAGTTGATATTAGAGGTTATAGATTTGAATGGATTTCTAGTTAATAAGAAAAATGTATTGATTTAGTGACACTTAAATTTCTGAATAAAGCAAAAAACAGTTCAAATCTAAAACCAAAACTAAATGACGAAAATACTGCAAGTCTGGTTTCTTCAAAACCAAATTAAACAAAATGTATTTAATTTTTTTGTACATAGTTAATATGCAGAAATTAAAAATTAATTATTTTTTTAAAAAAATGACACTTAATATTCTGAAATCTAATTTTGCAGCTGTCCAGCTAGACAGTTTCCATTTAAATATGGAAATTTGTTACTCTTAACTTAAAATTTCGTTCAAGAACTCAAGAGAAAATTTCGTTCGTATACTTTTGGAAAAATATTTAAGCACTAATGAAACACTGCTTAGTTTCTATACTTTTCACCCAAATTCAAATTTAAGGGATTGAATTTGAATTATTAGGGACCAAGCTACAGCACTAAACTGAATGTAATACTTAAACTAAACATTTTATCACGATTAGCACAATTCAAATGCTGTCCACACGGCGGTCAATAGACATTATTTTGTTAGAAAAGTGGAGCCACTTGGTTTTAGGCAGAGCTGGAAGTCGACTTGGATTCATAACTTCGACTCGGCTTCTTAATCTGGCTTAAAGTATACTGTTCACTCTGCCGCAGTGTAGATAACATTTAAAATTGTGTCTCGAGTATAGGCACTTCATTACTAAAAGTAGTATAGTTACACTAGACTTAAGCACATAAACGAAGATTTACAGTATGTCCTAGAACTTTGATTAAATTTCTCCATGTAGCGTTGATCGCGAGAGCCTCAATACATGAATGAATGGATTGCTCTGAAGTCTGCTGGATGTCTGTTGACGCAAAGAATGGCGTTCAACCTACATTTGAAACAGGGTTACAACCATTCATCGGAATCATAACAAAAATGGCAGATGTATAAATCAGTTAAGGTGTAAAACGTCAATATTATTCATTAATAAAAGTGAGGTTGTGTAGGTTGATCCTTGCTATAATGTAGTTCATAGCCTCAATCTTAAGCAAGACTTAATAACCTCATTCAACCTACACATTACGAAAACGAGTTTGAATCCTTTTTCTGAGAGTTCTTATAGTCTTGTTCATAACTGCGCTCTAGACAGTTCTCGATTAAAAGATTTTCATGAATCCATATACATGCACAGCAACTAAAGAAAGCAAGGCTTTTTAAAAAAAGGCAATGAGGCAAGCTTAAAGTTTTATGCTAAAATGCCTCGAAGAATCAACATAATAAAGCTAATTTAGTGATTTATAGAACGAATAATATTGGCATAGAAAGATATGTAGATGTATTCATAGTCGTTTAAGTAAGGAAGTGGAATGTAATAATTGGTGTTGTAATAAGTCGAAAAAAGAAAATTTTCACAAGTAACGAATTATGCTAATGAGTAATTTGTTGATTTGAGCAAATGTGTATTTTAATTTGAAATATACAGCGCGATACATATCTAAACAGTTTAGCACTATCATGATAAGTAGGAACGTTAAAGTAGTAGTTTTTACGGTAAAATAAAAGGGTCTCATGGTAGATATAATCAGTTTTTATTAGACGTATTTCCGTGCGTATAAAAAGTTTATTTGTTGAAATTAGGAGGGCCGTGAATTTTCTTCTTCCTTTTCCTTAATTTTTTTATATTCCTTTTGTGCAATAGAAAAATATAAAAATAATTTGTTTATAGTTCCTTTCGGTAAATTTCCTCAAGACATTTATTTCACTATGTGATAATGTCTATTATTTGTTTTTGATATTTTTCCATATCTTTTATGGCTTTATTCCTTTCCTTGGGATTTTTATTGGATAGGAGAAAGAAAAAAATTTCCCACAATTGAGAATTGCTGCCTTTTGTGTAAATAATATTTAGGCATACATTGTACCTGGCCCGGAACGATTTTCGTTTGATTCTATTTTTTGCGAATAGAATTCAGACTGTATTTTTAAGGAAATGTTTCATGTGTGCTTAAATTGCTTGAAAAATACTGCGAAATACACTAATTTGTAAAATTTCTGAGCATCTTATTAGAATCAACCACGGCACATTTTTGGATACAATTTTGAATAAACAATGAATTGGATCGCAGTGTCTCTAGCTCATCGCATCGCAAGAATCCTGACAATTTATTATCAATTTGCACTTATTAATTATTTTAAAAAAATTCGAATTTTTAGAAAATATTTGAATTTTTCAAAGCACATTTAACAGAAAAACTAAATTCACCAATCGAACAACCAGCATTCAGATTTGTAAAAAGAATTACAAAAAGATAAAGAAGAAGAAGAAATAAATCTTAAATTGAAACTAAGATTTTTTTAAAAATATTTTTGAGCAAAAAAGATCGACGCAAAGTTACTTTTTTTGTGAATTATTTCAAATAAAATTGGAATCACGGCACAAAATTTTTTTTGAACTTTTCAGGATTACTGGCTATTATTTTATTGAATTTAGAACTAGCAATTGAAATTTGCTAAGTGAAAATATCACAAAACACAGTTTTTCTCAGTTCTTTCGAACTTAAAGAAATAAATAAAATATTTTCCGTGTCTCATGTGGAAAATAAATACATAGCTAGTCATATAATGCCATTTTAAACCTTCTGGTGAATTTATTGAAAGTTTATAAGATTTTTATAAGTTAAAATTTTTATGCATTTTTAAACTACTTGTTCTTGTAAATTTTATTTAACATTAATTAGAGAGGTTGTGCTGGTTATTTTCCAAGATTAAGTAAAACACTTTAGAATCCAATTTTCTATTTTTTTTTTCAAGAAAATTCAAGAAAAATTTCACTACGAAATTTCTTAACAATATGAATTTATATTTTTGGTCAATTCTAATAAAATGCTTAAAAAACTTTAGCTAGAGCTGTGCGGATTAACGAGTAAAGATTTGCCAAGCTAGAAATTCATGGAAATTCTAGAAGAATCCAATTTTAGAGTAAAAATAAAATTTAACACCAATATTAAATAAAAATATTTTAAAAACAAGATTTTTAGTTGCACAATTTTTGAATGAATTTTCACGTGAAAATAAAAACAATTTTTCACAAAAAATGCACTTTTCAGTCAACTCACTACAACAATTTTTCACAGAAATCAAGAAATTTTCAGATTGAAGAATTTTCTCGAAACAAAATTTTCCAATGATCACAAAAAGTCACTCAATTCCTCGAAGACAGGTACAAAGTAAAAGATTTCGATGCCTCTAAAAATTTTCAGTATGAAGAATCGAAATTATTTTCACAACAATAATATCTGTCTGGGTTAACACTTAGCCACAAAAAACAATTCCTTGTTGATGAACAGAAAAAAAAACTTTGAAAACTTTTGAAAATTTTCCCAAAAACTAAACAAAAGTTTTACAACACAGAAAAAAAAGAGTCTTTAATAATTTTCAGTTTTATGAATGAATTTGTTGGATACTTTAATGAAACAAAAGAGGAACTGAATGAGTCTCCAAGACTAAAAATTTTGATTGAGATCAATAATTAGAAGAAGTTTGAAAGAGCAAAAGAAAAAAAAATCACTTTTACCACAAAAATTCTTTTCTTATTCTTTTTTTAAAAAATTTTATAATGATTCTGCTATTATCGTATTTTATGAATATAATAATTACCCACCCAAAAAGTTTTTTTTTTACTTTTCGACAAAACAGCGAAAGAAAACTTTTTGACTATTAATTTTTTTTCTCTCTTTTCTTATTTAAGTTCTTTCCATAAAACAAAAATTAAAAACTTTCTTAGAAAATTTTCCCCGGAGTGAAGCAACAACACAGTTAAAAATTTTGCTACACACAAAACTCTCGTCTCTACCTGTACTAAGTTTGTTTTTAACTGACATCAAACTTTCCGAAAAAGTTTTTACGAAATGCTACGATTAAACAAGATATGAAAACTGCAACCCAACTTTTTCCTTCTTCTTATTTACAACCAAACAATATAGACTGAATTGTCGGTATACTTCAGAAAAAAAATTTCGGAAAAATTTACGATTTTATGTTTGTTCTTTTTAGTATTATTCATTTTCCTTACAGAAAAAAAAGTTCTTCGGGTAATTTTTGTGGAGTTTGGGCGTTTCGACTCCAATGAGAATTTTATTTTTTTTTCTGAAATGTTGTTTGAATAAAAAAAAACGAGGAAAGAAGAGAGAAAAAAATTCTTTTCAAACAGTTTTCTGTGTGTACATCATGCACAGCATAGGGGAAAAATTATGTGGAGCAAAACTTTTTACTTCTTATATCCTGTGCGCATGAATTATCCGAATGCGACACGTTCGGGTGAAGATCTCCTTATTTTTTTCTAGCAACGCCTAACCGCCCGATGTTCGTTCAGTGTTTAAGTGTTATTTGAGCTGATAAGAAGTATCTTAAAAGATTTTCTCGTTTTGAAAAATAATAAAAACAAAATTTTTTTGTTGTTGTTCCATGTGTGCCAACAAAAAACGTCTCGTCTATCTTTCGATCCTGTGTGGTATTGAGGACAAAAAAACTAATGTCAGTGCATTATTTTTTATCTGCAACAAGACATCATAAAGCAAATTCTTTATTTTTTTGGAATGATTTTCTAATTAAATTTTTTTTATCCATCTTTCGGCTTAATTGTTATTTTAAAATCTCTACGAGAGATGATATATACACTGCATATACACCTTACAGCATATAAATCAAAGCATAAAAATACGAAAACAAAAAAATAAATTTCGCCCCTCTTTTTTTATATACATACACATACCTAACTTCTTTCCTTTTATATTATTTTATACACAAAGCACCGAAAAAAAATAATATTATTGGAATTGATGTCTTAACCATGTGTGAAATTGATTTATTGATAGCAGAAAAATATAATTTGTGAAAATGAAAATTTAATGCCATCATCTAAGACTGGCTAAGAGAAAAAAAAGGAGCTGGAAAAGGAGGAATGGAAATTGAAAATAATTCAAAATACTTTTTTTAGTCATTCATTAAATCTTCCGACGCATTTCCATGATTTTTCTGCTGAAGAGGAGCAAAATCTACCAATTTATTTTAATTAACAAATGTTCCTTGTTCCTTGTTGTTGTTGCAATTTCGTTAATTAAATAATGAGCCCTGTTAAGATTAAGTGATTTGAATGGAAGCAGTGTAAATGGTCGTAAGGTTGAAACAGTGTTGAAAACAGCTTTTGTTTTTATTGTCTGCGATTTTTCAACTGTTGAGTTTGTAGTTTGTTTTACGGAATTGATTTTTTAGCAGTTTTTTAATGGTTTTTGCTTTTTTTGTTGATTTATGAAATTGAAACTCGTTAGGGAAAGAGCTAGTTTGGATTTTTTTGTCGTTTATTTACTGTAGTAATTTATAGGAAGGTAAACTCAATTCGAGGGCATGAATCATGTGGTGATTGACAAAAAACCACTGCTTTTACTGAAATTTTTACTAGATTTTTTAGTTTTTATACTAAATTCACTAAGAACAAACCAAAACTTAAGTGGAAATCCACCACATCCTTAAGAACCGCAGATTTTTTCACAAAGTTCTTTCATCCGTCGGCTTTGATGAACAAAAAAGATTAAGTGAGATCAAGGGATGAGCATTGCCCTTTTTCTTAACATTTCCTAAATCTTCTCAAGTGCTGATTGATGTCTTGAAGTTTAAAGATCAGAATAATAATGATTTTCTGGGTAATCTTCTTGTGGTTTTTCTGCAAATCCTAGAGCGCTAATGAAGTGGTTTATTCAGTTCATATTATGGCCTATAACCGCTACATATTTTTGGTTCTATTTTATAATACGCTGAGAATTTAATTTATATACTTAATGGTTTTAAGGCACTGAAATTGAGAAAATTATTTTGTGGCATGCATGGGCATATAAGAAAATGCGAAAGGCAATGACTATGACAAGATGCTTCAATTTTGCTTCATTATGATTTATGATTATGAAAATAAGACATTCCGTTCCCAAATTGTTTTAAGAATAAAGATTTTGTAGCATTTTAAGACATGCAATGATGTACATGCTTCTTCAGACATCCAGTTTAATTGTGATTCATGCCCTCTTTTAGATTTGACCTGAAACTGGTCCATTTGTTGGCTTTCGTTCGCACTTTACCTTTACCCTTTTCACGCATTCTTTGGTCGCCCACGTGACTTCTTATCCAACGTTTCCTGTTAATTTTTATTATTCGCCTGACCACATAGACCTAACTTGACATAATCTTCCATAAAAATTAAACAAGTTATGTGTAGCAGAATCCTTTGAAAAATGTTATTCAACGATGTTACAAAATATGCCCTCAAATTTTCATTGCAAAATTTTGGGCAAATTGAAAATACCCGAGAAAAGATTCCTTAATCATTAACTAGCTAGATTTTTTAAAATGAAAATTTTTCTTACTTTTTTCTTGTTGGTTCCTTAAAAACAAAAAGAATCCTTAATAAATATTTTAATAATTTGGCTTCATTTCAATAAAATAAACTGCATTGCACTCACGAGACTGCTTCATATTTTTAAATGCGGACTGAATAAATTTAACAACAAGTGGAGTCTTTCCAAGATTTACAAGAAAAAAAATATTATCTAGAGATATCGTTGTTCCCCTAAGCAAAATTTAAAGAATATTCTAATGAAGCCCTTTAAAGATTTTTTAATTAGTTCCAAGTGTAAGTTGCAAACAAGATTTAAATTTCAACTTAGCATACCTCCCCTTTAATAAGCAATAGTTCTCTGGTCTTCAAACCTTCCGGTTTTATCTAGACACCCATCCAAATCTTAAAAATTCATAAACTCAATTTCCATCCTTTTGTTAAAAGTAGAATATTCTAATTTAAAAGAAATTGTTGAAGATGACGTGAGTGTGATAAGAACAAGACACAAGACACATTTTATGAATGCCATAGAAAATATTTCCCACGTATGGAACAAAAGATTTGTTAAATCAGCGCAGTCAAACATAAAAGAAAAATAATAAACATAAACACAGCATCTCCTGAATAGAGATTTTCTTCCTCGACAAATCCTCCCATTTAATTAGTTGCTAAAAAGATTAGAAAAACTACTTCAATATCTTTCCCTCCTAATTACTGAAGAAGTTTATAGTTCATTTGCTTAATTTATAGTTATAGTCATTCATAAAATTCGAAGGCACATACACAGTATCAGCAGTATAAGGAGATAACAGTTACTTTTTAGTACCGAGGTGCTTTGAAGAGATTTCTGACCATTTCTCAATATTTATGGATATGACTGCAAAAAAATAATCTTGAGGGTAAAATTTTTTTAATAAAAATATGAATTAGCCTTTTGTTTGCTACTCATCCTTACCCTAGGCTCTTCTCACCAACGTGCATATTTATATGCACGAAAATGCGCAATTCAGCGATCAAATAAAACCTTAATTATAAGCGTGCTCCTTTTCAGTCGCTTTCCATTTATTTTTTTTATCCTTATTTACAACAGTTTCTTTTTTATCCACGGATGAGTATGCAGGAAGAAGTAACTTGTTGTGTGTGAGAGGATACTCTATAAACAAAAAAAAGATGAATAAAAATAATAAAGGGATATTTCCTGGAACTGCCATTGACTCTCCTCCTTCTTTAACGTCTTAGATTACAAAACCTTGTTAACTTTTTATTGAGGGTGAAATTTTTATATCGTTATTTATATTACTTACATTTTTTTATTGTCGGATATCATCTATTTACATCTACTAGTCTATTATGTTAGATTAAATATTTCCCAAAAAAAATGAAGTCATTAATATTATATTAGATTCTTAAATATGAGGACTTTAGGTGTAAAAATTTACGCCTTTGAAGCGTTGAAGCCGTTTTTTAATTGATAGCTCAGCTATAGGGTGGTGTATGTTACATGTGATTAGATGATTTATTACTTGAGCCACTTCCATTCTATATCAAAGAGTAATTAGAAGTGTGTTTAACATGACTGACACCTGTTATTGTATTTTTATGCTCATTTGTTACTCATGTTTATTCATTCACTTTTTGTGTTTGAGATACTATCAGGGCTAATAGGTGTATAAGTTTATTTAATTTTGATGAATTATTGTTGAGGAATTAGCTTTAATATAAGCAGTACTTACCTTAAGTATATTTGGGTTTGAGAAGTACTGCTTGGATTAAAAAAATTCTCTCCAGGTTTTAATATGTTTTTGAGCAAAAGTTGACAACGATATTCTTTGATTGATGATATCAAGGGGACAACATATTATTAATATTATATTAATATTATTTTCCGCCAAAAATTTCATTTCTTCTTATTTTAGTTTGAACACACGTTAGCACCAAAAATTAGACCACTAGACAACCTAGCCCTCTTTGAAAATTTTCCACCAAGTAGTTTTCCCCCTGGATATTACCTATAAGAAAATCAGAATTTAAAATTGATATAAATTGAAAATAAATCAACAATATTAATAACAAATAAACTAGTATAGTCAAATCCTATCGCTAAGGTACCGAAATTAAATTAAGCTAATTTCTACATATATTTAAACAGTTCCAGCAATCATATAATAACTCAACATAATCATTACTGCTACTAGAATCCCCTACAAAATTTTAAAATAAAAATGACAATATAAGAACTGCTCATAATCAAATATTTACCCAAAAAATATTAATCATCCAACCTTAAAACAAATAAATTATTCAAAAATTCAATATCAATTTAAAGCATAGGATTATTCAGGCTATATTATTAATAAGACTGGATAGCCTTAATTATTAAAAGAAAATTCAGGAAATGAATTTTATAGATTTTTCAAATGTGTCCTTTTTTCAAAGTCTGGCTTATGTGGATTAAAAGTTTTTCTATGTCATGTGTAGAAGTTCCGGTTAGCATTTTTAAATTATTTTTATTTCTTTGGGTGTGTTCATTTTGTCTAGTCATTGAACACTTTTATTTTGGGTTTATGTACATTTAGAATTTTAAATTTAAAAAATATGATTTTTTTAATCTAATTTAATACTAATTTATTTGAATTTTTTTAATACTACAATAAACAAGTACTAATTTTTAAGGTATGAAGCTACATAAATAAACTATTTTAGTTCCTTTTAAATTATTTTTAAATTTATTTATTAAATTGAAATTTGGCTAAATAAAATTTATTTTAAAAAGTTTAAAAATTGTTGTGTTTTCTTTATTTTATTTTACATTTTCATACAATTAGCAATATTCTTCTAAAAATGATATCTTTAGATCCTTCTATGTCACAAATCTTCAACTTTGGAATTTCTTTTTGGATCGAGCGTCTCGTAGAGTCATCCTCTAAAGTAAATGGTCATAAATGACATGCAGCCCCATCTAAAGCTGCATGTCATTTATGACTATACTTTACAAATAGTTCAGCTTCACTAGCAATTATCAGTCTTTACTGGGTCCAGACTCTACGTCCTATTCAGGATACTAAAATATTTAAAAAAATTTTTTTAGAGTTAAGTCAAATTTTCACCATAATTGTGCTTACCGATCTGTTCCCCTGACTCTACTTCATTCCGTTATAGATCATGTAAAGTTAGTGACTAAAACCACATTTTTTTGTAGCAGCGTTGTAGAATTTACAAAAATTTCAAAACCACCTTAACTTGATTATGAAAAGTACGTGAGAATGTCATCGATTCTTATTTCCATTTTGTCCAATGTCTATGTTCTTAATCCCATATTAAAATTTAATTAATCGTAATTATTCATATCATGTAGAAATTTTATATTTAAAAGAGATAGAAAATTTTCGAAAAAAGTAGCTTCATTTTAAAGGAATAGAAATTATCTCTCTATTTTATATTCAATAAACAGGCAGGAATAATAATTTAATGCGTGACAAAAGTTTGCATGTTTTTGTTCAATTGATTTCGGTATTTATTGAATGGGAAAATTTTTATGTTGATATCCTCTATTGTTCTATTGATTGAATTAATAATAATGATGATAATATTATGAGAAATTTGATCAATTTCTGGATATTAAACACTTCAATTTTAATTAATGAGAAAATTATAGAGATTTAGAACTCAGAAAGCGAGCGAAGCTTTTCAATTATTGAAGAGTCTTTTAAGTCTTCAAATCATTTCACAAAATTAATTGCTGTAAATATTATTGGAAAAATATTTTTTGACCTAACGCAAAAGAGCTCAATCATCGTCATCATCATCGATATCATGTTTAAATTAATCACGGTCCCGAAAAAAATAAAAACTTGATCAAACAATTTCTTTCTTTAATTTGACAATTAAGAGAGTTGAAAGAGTTCTTTTTTTATCGTCATTCTCGTATTGCTCGTTGAATCGTGTCATTAGTTTTAGGAGGGATAGCATGAAAGAATCATTAAAAGTTTATAATTATTCTTCATTTCTCCCGCTGACTGCTGCTCGATAATTATTTGATAAAATTTAACCCAATGTCACCGCTTCCTTCTGTGTATTAAAAAAAGAAAACAATAAAAATTTATAGATTTCAAAAATTTTCATTCTTGTTTTCTTTTTTGTGTACTTGTTCCAGTCATGAATGCTGAAAGTCATTTTTGTTTTTTGCATATTGGGATTTTACATTCTTGAAACAATTGCAGAAACATTTTTTTTACTACACAAAGCCAAGGTTGGAACCATGAAACTTGGTGAAAAAATTATTGATTAATTCTGGATTAGGTACTTTAAACGAAGTTTTAATAAAACTAGATTATAAGTTATAACGAGGTTATACCCGATCGGCATACATTGAAATGTTGTCCATTTGCCAAGTAGCGGTCTCAATGTGTGCCGATGGGAATATGTAATGTCTGAATCTGGCTGCCAGCTATACTCTAGGCAGGAGGAAGACAACTCACGGACCGGGACAAAATCTTTATCCTTTTTTGTCCAGTTCCACTGTTTTGTTCATTTATTTGCTTGGAAATGGATAAAACTGAGTTGTCTTCCCCCTGCTCTAGGGTATATCCAAGATAATGCCGAAACACAGGAATATATCGTGAAACATTGTTTGAGGAACACTACTCTAATATGGGTTCACTAGTCCTAATTTAGTTCTAGAACGGAAAATATACTTGTGGCACGTCGACTTTAAGTTTTCGCAAAATACCACACGTGAGCGACTGAAAAATCCAATTTCGCCAATAAAAACTCCAATTTTAAAAGTTTGGAGCTATGCGCTCGTACTGTGGATTTATATTTTTCTGTAAAATAGATTTATAAGCATTTTATGCTTTAATTAATACAATTTTGACTTACAATTCAACGTAAACGATCGACGGCTCACAAAAACGTACGTAAAATGTAACGCAGGGAGAAAAACACGCAATCAGACTTCCGCGTGCTGTAAAAGCAACGCTTTTAAAGCTGTAAAAGCAACGCTTTTACACTATTTAAATTGTGAATGGCCGTTGGCTCAGTCACATTCTCCCCCCAACAAAGGTAAAATATCGATTTTACTAAATTCATTAAATTCCAGATATTCAAATTACTTGCCAGTCGATTACTTACTTACAAATCTATTTCTTAATTACATTCATGTCTTGTAGAAGTCATTCTATTGACTGCACACTTGCATTGTGTCCTTCATAACTTAATTTAATTTCATATCAAAGTCGAATCTCTCACAATTGACAACATAGACTCTTCAATTAGTTGACTTAATTACTAGTAGGCTAAACAATTTAATCAATAGGTTCTCATAATCATCAATCGCATGCTCTGATTTCAATTCTTGCCATTATTTGCATTTCCATGATCACCCGTCAATAAATGCCTCCCGGATCAAATACCAAATTCTCTAACTTTAATGCATGGCTATCGACCAATTTATCTACCAAAATCATGCCTGTCATTTCAATTTTCAATGATATTAACGCTCTCAATTTCCTAATAATACTTTCATTCACTGAATGATAGTTCATGCATCGCTTGCTTGTGGATATAAACAACGTACTTAAGCTTACTGCATTACAAACGGCTGTGCTTCCGCAACTACTGGCAGTTTTAGTTGCTACAGGTAGCCCTGTTTGTTTATTAACTGATGATTCTTGGGGAATTGGCTCGACCTCATAAGCATATTCATCTTTCGCATCATTCTCGTCAGAAGTCTGGTCTTTCTCAGACTCAGATCTATTCGCCATAAATTCAGTTCTTTGCTGATTGAAGTTTGAATTATTGTGCTTCAACGTTTGCTCGGAATTTCCTGCTCCACTATTCCCATTATCATTGCCAAAATCTTTATGCTTATGGCTATACGTGTTCGGCTCATTACTGTTAAATGCCTTATGCAACGATATATGATGCTTGCGAGTACATTTCTCTTTGTACTCTCTGTATCCACAAACACCCTTCAGGTTACAATCATGTGATCGATGAGTTGGCGTGATAATGCAATTCCAGCATATGTTCCTCTCCTTTACAAACCGTAGACGTTCATAAACGCTCATTGCCTTATACTTGCGACACTGCAAAGTGTAATGTCCACTCGTAAAGCAACAATCACAAAACTTGCCTAGCTTTTCTAGCTCCTCCAAGTCATAACCATGCGAACTAACATCACCGTCCTTGATTTCAAACATGAAATCATCTGGATGTCTCACTTCAGAATAAGAATCCCCATCAGTTTCCTCCACAGCATGCAAGTTCATCTGATACGATTTGAATTTTGTATTGTCTGAGTGTTTGTCATCTAGACTCTTTTCCTCAAGCTCGTCAGCTAAATCCTCAAGAAATTCAAATAAGGAACCAAGCTCCACTACTTGATAAGCAGAACCCGCAGCTTCTAGCTTAAGTTTGTGTCTAAACAATTGCTTATGCATTAAGCTTAATTGGTTGAATATATGCATAGCTAATTGATTGGAATTTAGAACATCTACATTTGCATATATACATGCACCAAAATAATCAAGGATTCTAGAAGTTATTAAAAGTACATCGTCCTTGGTTAAGTCTTTCGGTACCTTCAAACTCAAAATATCTTTCGCGTATTTGTCGATAATTCTAGTCGGCTCACCAAAGCATTTCTGTAAAACACTCATCGTATTTTTAAACGGGACACTATCGATCGAGCCCTGCACGCGCGATAAAGCCAAACCCTCGAGTGCTTGAAGGATGTGAATCCTCATTTCATAATCGTCGTATTTCCCTATATCACGATACCTATCAATGTCCCTCTTAAACTGTATCCACTTCCTTGGGTCCCCATTAAATTTTGTAATTTTTGGCAATGCCTTCCGAATTACTGTCAAGTTTTGAGAAGTAGCTATCTCCCGCTGCGCTTCAGTAGCTTCCATTTGAGCATGAGCTTGCTCCAAAGTAATTCTCTCCGTGCGGGTTAATTCATCGACGTTGATGTTCTCGATATATGATTTGCGTGGCTTTGGTACTGGCACCTCCGTTCCTACGCTTCGATTACGAGAAATCATTTCAGGATCTGGATCTGAAAGATCTCTGTTATTTAACGGAGGTTTAATGACATTATTTTTACGTCTTGATGTATTCAACAAATTGTGAATGGAGGAAGTATTATGACCTTCCGTCTCATATTCATGTGTGCTAGGCCTCGCTGAACTACTACCACTTGCCTGTGCACGAAATCTATCCCATTCCCTTTTCATTTCTTTAAATTCTTGAATCTGAAGCATGCATTCGTTCACTTTGAGCAGCGTTTCTCTGCGTGCTTTCTCAGCTTTATCGTACCGCAAAGTCAGTTGCTCCAGTTTATGCTCATACATAGCCTTGACAGAACCAATGTCTTCAGTGACATTGACTGGATTCTCGTCATCAACACTATCAGATAAGTCAATACTTTTTGTGAATGCTTCACGCCTCAGACTAATCTTTTCATCCATCTGAGATTGTTCGACAAAATATGCCTTTGCTCTTTCATTGTTCGATTCTTTTAAACACCTTCGACATCTAAAAGGTTTGTCTAAAACCATGTCGATAAATGCTTGAGTACTGTAGCCCTGACAGTATAAATGTGAGATGCAATTACATGAGAAACAGAAAACCCATGAATAATTAATAGGACCTCTCTGCACCTTACCAGAACTGTCTTTAATGTCGCCCAGCTCACCCTTTCCCGTCTTTTCTTTGAGTATACAATCTTTCCCAAATGAACATGAGATTTCATCTCTCAAAGTCACTCCTTTCAATACATAACGAGAGGGTAAAAATGCATCAGGATCACTTTCTTTCAAGCCCTCAAGGTATTCTACATTCATACATTTTTCATTGAATGATTCCATAATTTCATTCAATATTTAAATTTCAATGCTGAAGCAGTATTCAGTCTGACATGAACAAATAACAATATACCTGACAAATTAAATAAATAACAAATATCTACACAAACTTCGAATCATGTGATATTTAACGGTTGCTAGAGACTTTGAAATAACTGTTTGAGTTAACTGCAACCTACTTCACTCCGTACTTGCAACTTGACGTGCTTTCTGTATTCAACAAATCATAAATCAACAAATCGTAAATCAAATCACTGCAATCTCACACACCCTTGAGATGAATCAACTATTACCCTCGACATAACGTTAATTAGATTTAATTTACGCAATATAAATCATTCTTCGGACAATGAATTTATATCTCCGTTCATTTTGCCCACAGGCTCATAACGGTCACCAATGATTTGAATACAAAAGCAGCTGTCAGTTGTTAACTCGCGGAAGTTTCAATCTATGAAGCTATTTCAAATATTGATTTTCCGTTGAAAATATTCACTAAAATATCATGCACTCAATAAAGAATTGAAAAGATAGAAGAACAAAGATAGCAGCAAGAAACCAATAGCACTACGATTAATGTATATCAGAAATTGTGAGACTAATAATTTAATTTATTAAAGAACGAAAAATAATCTCAATTAATATTTTGGTCACCCTGTAGGTTCAAATCAAATGCGAGGTTCAAATCGAATTTGAATCCAAATAAGCCGTTATTTTGTTTGTGTTAGTGATATGGCATTGACACTGGCGTCGTTGTTAGTTTACATTTTCTTAACATAATTTTTCACTATTCTTAGCCTAAATCCTTTACCTAACTCCTGCCAATGTCTCCTAATGCTCCACCAATGATCTCACACGACGCAAATGAGCTGATTTGTACCAATTTATTTCACTGGATCTTCTGGATGTTGGATTTAACCTACGTGACAAATTTTCCTCAATTTTCTGCCTAATTCACTCCAATTTCTTCCTTACTGTCCTTCTTTGCTCTGATCCTTCAAATCTAAGCCTCTAGCTAGTTGAATTAAAAAGATGTGGCACGTCGACTTTAAGTTTTCGCAAAATACCACACGTGAGCGACTGAAAAATCCAATTTCGCCAATAAAAACTCCAATTTTAAAAGTTTGGAGCTATGCGCTCGTACTGTGGATTTATATTTTTCTGTAAAATAGATTTATAAGCATTTTATGCTTTAATTAATACAATTTTGACTTACAATTCAACGTAAACGATCGACGGCTCACAAAAACGTACGTAAAATGTAACGCAGGGAGAAAAACACGCAATCAGACTTCCGCGTGCTGTAAAAGCAACGCTTTTAAAGCTGTAAAAGCAACGCTTTTACACTATTTAAATTGTGAATGGCCGTTGGCTCAGTCACAATACTAAAAATTGTGTATTGCAACTCATTATTAATCATACAAAAATTTAAATTACCCATAAAGGCTAAGAAAGCCACATAGAGTTTGAGTAATATGGAAGAACAAATATCTTACCACAATCTGTCATCAGCACTTCCAACTCTGTCCCACAGAACAATAAAAGCTGAACAAAATTAAACTCTGCTGTTGTGTTTTTCATATTTCCTTTCTTTACTTATTTTTTTGCTAAAACAATTGGAACCACGTGTGCTACAAAAAAATCTAAATGAAATGAAATTGATTGTTCTTTTCCCTTCTTTCATTTTCGCTATTTATTTATGGAAAAAAAGAAAAATCACGACGTACAGATCACGCCAGAAACTTCCACGCTCTCTTATGTTAGATTTGAGTATAAACTAATATTACAATCCACACTGTCTTGTTTTAGATTAAATATGATATTTATATTTAGTTAGAAAAAAGAATTTGAAAAACCACAGTTTTTGGAAAATTATTCCTAAAATATTTTAAAACTTCAATAATTCTTTAATTAAAGCTTCATTTTAACTAAATTAAGTACAGAACGATAGCTGCTGACTTATTTTATACATAAAATAACAAAACGAATGTAAATATCAAATAGTTTTGAAGAATTTTATGAAAAAGTAAATCTACTGGAAAAAATCTTTCGTGGATTTATCCTTATAGATATTTTAGTTTTAACAATATCTAATATTATACCAAGTTTTTTGTGTACATCCACATTCTTCACGCCTATTCACTCCATTCAGGATGCAAAAATTTGCTCAACCTAATCCGGTTTTCGTCCAAACTAATTATTATCAATAAGTAGTAAAAGTATGCGGCCGAGGTAACGAGGTTGCGAAAAAATTTTGGACCCCAAAATACTCGTTTTTTGAAGTTTTGAACCCTTAGATGATACTTAATCCAAAAAATTTATAAACAGAAAAATGCAGACTTGCGATACACAACTTTGGCATCATTAGATTTTTTTAAAACACAAGCATTAATACCGCATTAAAGTAAATTCAACTATTTATATCTTACGTATATCTATAGGCCGTAAGTTTTGTTTGTGCGACTGCAAACTTATACTCATAGAAATAATTTTACCAAACTTTAACTATTTGTATGCAAATTTTAACCAAAAAATCGATAAAATAGCGTTTACAACATATTTGGTTAAAATTAACATTTCTGGTTAACTCAAACGACTACTAATTTTTAGGATAATAATTATGATCCGAAAAATATTAATTTAACTTTTGTTAAAAAATAACTAAATAATTGGTAAAATTAACAAATTTTATGGTAATGATTTCATTTAAAAATTAATATTGATGCACAGTGGATCAATATTTTTGTATGCCCAAATTTGCACTCAAAAAGTATTAATAGTTCAAAATGTTCAATAAAAATGAGATCCAGTAATCATGCAGAGCCTCTATGTCTAATAAATAAGATCCAGTAATAACCCAAAGCCTCTATTTCCGTTTATGTAAGATCCAGTAAACATCCATGTCCAATAAAACAAGATCCAGTTATTATCCAGAGCCTCTATGTCCATAAAAGAAAGATCCAGTTACAATCCAGAGCCTCTTTATCCAATAAAAAAAGATGCAGTTACCATCCAGAGCCTCTATGTCCATAAAAATAAGATCCAGTTACAATCCAGAGCCTCTATGTCCATAAAAATAAGATCCAGTTACAATCCAGAGCCTCTATGTCCATAAAAATAAGATCCAGTTACCATCCAGATCTTCTATGTCCATAAAAATAAGATCCAGTTATCACCCAGAGCCTCTATGTCCATAAAAATAAGATCCAGTTACATTCCAGAGCCTCTATGTCCATAAAAATAAGATCCAGTAAACATCTTCAGCCTCTATGTCCAATAAAAATGAGATCCAGTAATGATCTACAGCCTCTGTGTCCATAAAAATAAGATCCAGTAAACATCCAGAGCCTCTATGTTCAAAAAATTAAGATCCAGTAAACATCCAGAGCCTCTATGTCCGTTTATGTGAGAACCAGTAAACATCCAGAGCCTCTATGTCCAATATAATAAGATCCAGTTACCATCCAAAGCCTCCATGTCCATAAAAATAAGATCCAGTAATCATCTAGAGCCTTTATGAAAATTCAATTTTTTTAAAAAAAAATCCAATTTTTTCGATTTTCAAAGTGCTGCAGAAACTCAGGATTAAGTCCAAACATAGTCATGTGGGGTATTTTTGTAAACGTCATGAAGAGTACTATAAGACTAGATGCAAAGATATATCCAGTTTGAAAAAAACCCTGGGTCGTCAGGCGTTTGAAGAAAAGTGTCATTTTTGCTAGGTTTGTCAACTTTGACAGCCTCAAAGTCACTAAAGATTTCAAAATTTCTTAAAATGACTTTCCATTCCCCTAATTGCTTGATATGTGTGACCAAATGGCAAAAAAACCAAATTTCCATATGCACATGGCTCGGCTGTGACCCTGATTACCAAATTTGTGGACCCTAAAAAACACGTTTTTCGAGGTTTTGGACCCTTAGATGATGCTTAGTGTAAAAAATTTATATACAGAAAAATGCAGCCTCGCGATATACAACTTTTGGCATCATTAGAATTTTTTTAAAAAGAAGTTTTAATACCGTAATAAAAAAAGTGTGTTTTTGACGAAACTAATAACTTACACGCTTTTGCGTGGAAGTTAATTTCTTTATTCAATGAAAAATTATTTTTTTTACAATCAACAAAAAAGGCATTAATAACCCTTACGTCAAGTATTAGCTTTAATAAATCGCTGATTTTTTAAAAACAATATTTAATCAAATGAACGAATTTAAACAACACGAAACATATTTCTGCGATTTTTTTATTATCAATATGGATCAGATGCAAATTGTGAGAGGAACAGATTGTTTAAAATATATGAAGTAGAATAAAATCATATGATCAGGTTGAGTGCTGACATATTTTTAGTATTTGTTGGTAAATTTGCTGATAGCGTATTAAATTGTTTTTTTTGGATGTGCGATGAGAAAAAAGGCGCAATGAGAAATGAATGAAGATAAATGATGCAATTTTCGTAGCAGTTTTATAACTGGGTGACATGATTTTGAAATTTTTTACAACATATTTTGGTTTATTGTCGTTGTTGTTGAGGGTGCATGGAGAACTTTTACAAAGGTTATGAAAAATATAGCGTTTTTAAGATTTTGACTATAGTCTGAGTTTTTCTTAAGATAGACATGGGGGTGTTCAGAGGGAATTTCATGGCTAAATAACCCTCATTTCTTAAAAATGGGGCTTAATCTTTTTTTTTTAAAAATTTCTAATGACAACTTGAAAAAGATTTGCATGTACTTTTAAGCAAAAAGGGAGGTTTTTAGATGATACTGAACTGATTCTTTATTCATACTGATACTATACTACAGGGGTTGATTGCTCGGTATACCCTAGAATTACACTACCCTAGGGGTTACCCTAGTGATATAGCCTAGGGTATGCACCATCCCAGGGGGTACTTTAGGTGTATAACCTCTTTAAGACAATAATTATTCTTCAGAAAAAATTTTTCTATGTAATGTATGGCTACACCCCTGTTATACTAGGTAAACCTTTGAATTTATGTTTTATTAGTTGAGTTAACATGTTTATGGATTTTTTAAATTTTTTGCAGAGCATATACCTTAGAATAACCTTGATAAATCGACCCTAAAATGAAGAAATTACAGTTGACATACATTTTCATACCAAATTTTACAGTTTTTATCCATTATTATAGCATAAAATTATTTTCTATACCATGAATCCCCCTTTTAACTTCTTAATCACCATCAATGTCCAACATATGACCATGTAAGAGCATTAAGTGACAATAACTCCTAAAATAATTCTTTCAGAATTTCCTAACAAACATGAAAAATTTAAACCCCACATCTATTTTTATTTCACATAATAAAATGGACAAATTCATAACTCCTAATTTCTAGATGAGTCCCATTGTCAAAGAGAAAATGTTCAAAATATTCTCAAGGGATGTTCAAGTTAAAATGATTCCAAATTAGATTTTCTTGTCCTCTGATTTTTGTACAAAAATAGAAAGTAAATTTTGCCCTAGTGATGTTAGATGATGTCTGTTGACTCCAATTGTGAAGTGACAAAATTCCTCTCCGGTGATGGACAAGAAGGAAGAATTTTTTTTATCAAAAGAAAGGAATTTAATGTTTTGCTGGAGGTGAAATAAAAGTCTGTGATTGAAAAATTTTTGAGACAATTGGGAATAAGTCAATGGACAGCATTTTTGAGGCAATTTGTTTTTTATGTCTTTGATAAATTATCGCTATAGTCACCAACTTAAAAACTTTCAGCCACTTGTCTCCAATTAAAATGTCTATACAAACATGAGCCTTGATCTTTGAACTCAACAATTTGCTGGTCTTTCAAAGCTCATTATCCAATTATCAAACATTGTTTTAATAAAATATTGAATATGGCATAGCATGTTTGTATTTAGGTATGTCAAGTTTTTCAATACAAAAAAAAAGTTCAAAAGGGTTAAACTTCCTTCACATCCACTTTCTCCTTTTAATTTTTCATTCAATTTTGTAATTGAACTAAAAATAGACATAATATTAATAACGGTCACAAAGGTACACACATAAAAGGAATAGCTACAAACATCTTACAAATTATGAAACATTTTTTATTCCTCTCCATAGGAAAAATTTGTCCATAACAAATTGAATTTGAGTCATAATATATTTATGTATGTACAAATATTATGCATGATACATCATCAATAATTTTTTTTATCTATTCCTCGTCTTTCCTGTCTACTTCTTTGTGGATGGGAAATGTTTTATATGCTTTGAGATAGTTTGTGAAATTTTGATTCCATTTGTAAAATAAATCTTATTCGATTATACAATAGATAGATAGTTTCTATACTTAAAATGTATAAAAAAGGAGATTTGAAAGAAAAGGCAAGGAGAATAAATCCCTTAACTTATTTTTATTTCATAAGATTTTCCTTTTTAAGTGAATTTTTATGGAGGAGCGGAAGTATTTGATCATGATTTGTCTGTCTGATTGAGGGCATAATTTGTGAGAAATTGGTCAGTCCAAATTGTTCAATTGGTCTTTTTTGGATAGAATGTTCTGGAAGACAGTAAATGTCATGGAATTATAATAAATATAGAGAGTTTCCATCCATTAATAAGTGAGTCTTTATAGTTATGTAATATTGTCATAATAACACTCTACGTAGTGATTGAAATATCCAGCTTCTGGTAGGAATCGAATCCACGTACTCTATAAAAAGTGATGCAGATTTCGGTTCTACTCGACCCTAGAGGCTTTCTTCTCACACTAGCAGAATAACTTACATGTGGTTCGATACCCAAGATTCCACTCCGTTCAGACACCACAAGCTAGAAAACACTAACTTAACAGCATCTAAGTATTGTTGAAAATTTATTTTATACCCTTAGTTTCAATATCAAGAAAGCACCTCAAAATAATAGCCAATTTTCAATATGAACCTTACTTCCACTTAAGGATCAAATTTTTTCTAATAATTTTCAGAACAGTCTCATAAGTTAAGCACTTTCTTGGGCACATTTGTGTATAAACGATCAAACAGTTAAGAGATTAGAGTCACAGCTGGAAGTGAACAAGCATTATTTCTATTCTTTGAACATCCACTCACTTATAAAAATTCGACAGTGATATCAAACGTCTTTTGAATCATCATTATTAGAACCATGTGGAGTGAATTTTGTTGCCTTTGGAATTTTTTAGTTAGAAATGCGCCCCAACCACATCACCCACACAAGGAATTTCCAATTTGCTGATTCTCCATCTCAATATATCCATCGATATGTCTAAGTAAGTTAAAACATTTAAAAAATCTTGTCTTTTTTTTCTCAGACATTTTTTATGTGTTGTTGCTGTTATTTTGTAAATGGAATGAAATGAGAGGATGGCATTATATCATGTGATTTTATTCCTTTCCTATTTTTCTGATAACAAGGGAGTCTTTTAAATGTAAAATGTATGTTGTTATCACATTGAACAGATTAACTATTTCCTCCTTATTATTATTGCCGTTGTAATACTTATTCATTTTTTCCATCATCATCATCGTCGTCGTCGTCGTTGTGAATAGAAACTGGGAAACTGCTTTTGTCTCAGAAAATGAAATTATTATTATATTTTTTTGATAATTTTCATTTTTCGCTGGAGTGTTCACCCACAGATTATTACAATTTAAATCTTATTTCCTATGTACAAGATGAGGAAAGGCATGAAGGAGAAATGCACGAGCTATTTTATTAAAGAGCAGACTCATATTATTCGGGAGAGAATAAAAATAATAGAAATCTCTTGAATTTATTTTAATTGCTTTTTCAGTTTTGAAATTTTACAGAAAAATTTCTAAAATTTAAACCACAATATTCTTCTTCCCACTCGATGTTCCATGTTCTTCTTGTTGTTATTATCCATTCTGTATGAACATTGCTTAGAGAAAGAAATGAAAGTAAGTAAGTAAAGTAAAGTGAAGTAAAGACTTTTCCTTATATGCGGGAAAAAATCTCGACAGTACACAGTGGAAGTAGAATAAGAAGGGAGAGACTATCGATTAAATCATGAAACCTTAAAACACAGTTTGTGCTATAAAAATTATGGGTGAATATCGTGCAAAAAAGAGGGTTGATACCCTTATAAGCAAAATCCCTTCTCATAAATAAAATATCTACTGCTTTTGTTTTTTTCCTTCCCGCTATTGCCGTTCTCTATCTTAAAGCAAGCATATTTCTGTTTAAAGATATTTTTTTTAAAAAAGTAAAATTGATCTCAAGAGTCACCAAGTCCTTTAAGACTAAAAATTAAAATATTGATGGGCATAAAGCGGCGGGTTTTGCAAGTGGATGGGGGCGGTGTGGATGACGACGAGAAAAAAAGGCAAGTTGTTAGAATTTTTTTTGTTGTGTGTTCTTAGAAAAAAAGCAAAGCAGCGTGGAGAAATTAAATCAATCGTTCTCACTCTGTTAATTAAAGAAATGCGCGAGAAAAAAGAAGAAATTAAAAAACAACGAGAGAATGAGATCGACAGTAGCATAGAATTTAATTTTATATATCCAAAGGAAGCAAGATTGTATAGATGGGAATTTTGAGCGTATTTTAATTATTGGGAATTCAACTTATTTTGTTGTTTAGTGAAGGCTTGTAGCATTAAATAGTATTTTCATCTGGTTCCTGTTCTTTGACGCTGGACCTACGCAACTACAAGCTGCTGTATGCTTAGATTTTTATAATCCTGTAATAAACTTCCTTCAGTGAGTTGACACGATTCAGTTACAGAGTCTGGTGCCTAAAATTTTAACGTTGAATACAATTATGAGATCAGGACTTGAGAAGACTATTTTTCATTTTTTCAAACCTTTGATACTATAACTGTAGAACACAGCCCTTTCATTGAAAACTGAAGTAGTTCAATAGTTCAACAGACAGCAATGTCTTCAAAGAATGGTTTGAATCTAATTATAAACTGTAAGTTCCAAGCTCTAAGCTATATGCTTCAGTGGCGTATTCAGGGGGGGGGGGGGGGTTTCTGGTCAATTATTCTCATAGTTGTGCCTATTTAATAAGTAATTTTGGAAACAACGCTCAAACATTTCTTAGAGGAGTAAGGAAGCTACTAATCTCATACAGTGTAGGTGCTAGTATGAGTTCAAGTGAACCAATACTAGTTTAACTATCACATACCTCATTTTTACGAAGATATGGATCCAAGCTCATTGGGACCAAAAAATTTCTCAGTATTAATATCGATAGAATTCATTGCAACATATGTTCCAGAAGATAAAAGAGAATAATTTAATGCAAGCATTCAGGATAAGGCTCATGAATTAATTAATCGAATAAATTTGTTATTTATAGCTGAATAAATTGTCAGATTATTTATCAAACTCTAGTAATTTTTGGATGCAAAAAGATACTAAGAAGTTATAACTGTCAAACTTATTAAATAAACTCACGAATCTTGCCTTATTGTCTGCATTTGCTGCAGTTCTACCAATTAAAAATAAGGATCGATTATATTGATAAATTGCGTGGCATTAACTTTAAAGACCGCTATTAAATTCACAAATTTGTAGTCCCAAAATTAAATTGAAGCGCGGAATAAGTATAATTAAGTACGTTAATCCAGAAGGGTTGTTGAAGAAATTTTTCTCTTCCGCTGTTTTCCTTTTTCTTAGCAAATGAGGAAAAAAAGGCAACAATGACGGAATAGAAATGGATGGATGGAGTGAGAATGTAAGAATTTTTTTGAATGATGTAATAAAAGGAACTGCCGTTTTTTTAAAAAAAAAAGAAAGAAAGAAACAAATGTTGTTAAACCATTAAAAGAAATAAAAATGAAAAAGGAAGCTGCAGAAAGAACAAAAGAAGAAGAAATTAATTTGTTAAAAAGCTTAAACAAGTGATGATAGATTTAATGTTTATTACACAAATCTTTTTTCTCTCTCTTTGTCGATGTATCACATAGTTAGTTCTCATTGCCTCTAAGCCAGCCCTTTCAACATTCAACACATAAATCCCCTTTTTATATCACATCATGGAAATGTCCATCTCCACTCACTCTCATCTCCCATTTCTCATTTCCCATCCATACAGAACATTTCTGTTATTCTTTTTTTTCTCTGACTTAACATTCATTCATGGATATAATTTTTATTTTTTTAATTCTACATCAACAGCATCAACTGATGAGGATACTTCCATCTCATTTTATTTTATTAGAGGATTTCTTTTTTTGTGTTGTTTTGTTTTACATTTTTTATGGGATATCCAGGATCCTACTTACTTACATATTTAAAGTTAATATCGATTCTAATGAATTTAATTTTGAGTTTCCATTTCCGTGTCTCTAAATTATGTAGCCAATGATGTAAAATAGCAAAGAAACATCTTAAAAAATAAACTTTAATGCTGCTTTGCATATAAATTACAAAAATTATGACTCAATTTTTTAATAAAAAAAAATATTTTTTAAAATGCGTATAAGATCTTTAGCAATATGGCACCGCCAAAAATCGATATTTACGAGAAAAAATTATTTATTCATGAATTTTTGTGTGTATCCCAAGAAAAAAAATTGAGTGTAATCTTTTAGAGGTTTCCCAGCTGGATTTCAATATTTTTTCTTTTTCTTTTTGACAGGTTTTAAGGTTTTCCTTCTCATTCCTCCTACCTTTTATTTTTTTTGGCCTTGTCTTAAAATAGATAGCCAAACTTCACTTCACTTCACCTAACCACAACAACAACATCATCGGCAGTTGCAACGTTGGATGGGGGATGACGAGAGAGAAAAAAAAATTTAAATTTTCTTCAGCTTTTCCTATTATTTTCTTTTTTCTTTCGATTCCGATATGAGGACGATGTGGATAGGCAAAGGAATATATTAAATCAACGTATCATCATAAAAACAATGTGAAAATTTGAAAAGTAGCTGAGAAGAAAGTTTGAAGATATTTTCATTTGATTTGAGATAAAGAAATCTTTAGTAAAAATACGTGACTGACTTAATATTATCTAGGGAATATGGGATTGTACTGCAATAGAAATTTTCATCTTAATTATGTAGTAGAAAAAATGTTGTTTTTGCAATGAAAAAAAATTTCTTTTGATCCGAACCATTCATGGTTAATTAGGAACAAAAATGAGTTTGAAGTAGCATTCATTAGGGCTATTGAACGTTCATGAGTGATGTGCAGTGAGAGGAATGAAAAATATTTTTCATTCCTCCTTCGTAATGTAATAATGTTGAATATTATGAAAAATGAGCAATATTTACCGAATTTCGTTGTTATTGAAGACCGTAGCAGATTTCTTCAAGTCCTCTTTCCAATTTCTTATTGAGATTTTATCATGAAAATTTTACCAATGACTCAATATTGTTGTTTATTTATTTATTTTTTCATAAATTAATCAAGAAAGTCGAAAGGTTACTTTCTACTTATTTCTGTATTTTGCATGATTGAGTTCCTTCCACAAAGATTTCTTATTTGCTGATATTTTAAAAAGAAAAAGAAACTTTAATGCACATATTGGAATTTCAATTTTTGACATTTTTATTTACAGAAATGCACATAAATTTTCCGTCTCAGACACCGTATCATAAACTGTACGGATTATTCTTGATTTTTTTAGGGTTGGTGTAGCTGGTATCATTTTACAGTGTGATTTTCAAAGGAATAGAAAAGTTAATTCCATAAGTATGCTGTTTTGCTGAGTGGCATGAATGGAAAGATTTTCCCAGGTTAAGTGTTGTCAAAATGCTGGATATTGGGTGTGTTTGTCTGGAGATTTGACTTTTAAGCACATTTTATGGATGTAAAAAGGATTTTTTAAGGAGATTCCATTGAATTGAAATATTTTGTTATGAAAGATAACTTTTTTGGAGAATAATTCTTGGAATTTCCTCACGTAGACCATGTAAGCCTTATTCTCACATAATTCTATGATTATATAGCTCTTTTACAACAGGATTAGAAAAGGAGAGACAAAATCAGAAACTAAACAAATATCAAATGGGGTCAAATGTATATTTTCTCAAAGTTCCACTTGATATCGCTCAATACACCTCTGGTGATTGAGTCTTTTAATCTTGGGAAGTACGTGAAAGGATAGAGTAAATGCTTATCTACTCAACGTCGCTTATAGGTCAATAATCCCAAAAATAGTCTTAAGAGGGCTATTTTTTTAAATCAACCTTTGCAAGGAATGCCACTTAAGTTTAAATAGCCCAGTAGTAAAGTCAAATTGAAAACCTAAGCTCTATATAGCAGAGGGCGAAGCCAACTAAGATTTTATATGAATTAGTCGACTAAAGTTGACTCGTCCTCTGGTATATGGAAATATAGTTACAGTGAGTAAAAATAGATTTTATTTAAATTTGCTTATTCTCAACTTTTTAGCCTAATACGAATGCGTTCCTTAAAGCATTCCAAAGATTTTTATACTATATTATTGCAATAACTAAGAGAAACTAACAGTTTCATTTGGAAGTCAAAGCCACGTACACATAAAAGAGAAGACAACAGATTTCCAGTCTGTTTCTCAACCATTCGTTCAGCCACGGAGGTCTTTTTCATGCATTGGCATATTTACCTATAAATGGCTTCAAACCCAAGATTTTACTCTGTTCCGACACTACAACTACAAGGTTAACTGTAGTACTTTAACCCAATGAACTAACGTTGATATTGTTTTGTTAAATTTTGAAAATTGATGTTAATACATTTAATCTAAAAATATGATCCTCACGCCTTAATTATCATTGTTCCTAACAAACTTACATGCAATAATGATTATGTGCACACATGAGCACCTAATAACAGAAATATTCAAACTTAATTCCTCGCTATTAAGGGCTGATTTTGAAAGGGCAATTACAACAAAAAGAGAAATGAACATGATGCAGCGAAATTTGATTATGCGAGCAGTTCAATATTAATTATCAATAAAAGTAGAGAGTAATTGTGCAAAAAAAGCCCTTCAAACTCACTAAGGAATGAAAATATTTATCTTGATCGTCATTCACATAATTTCTTGTCTCCTTCAATTTAATCTAAAAATAATTATCATGATGTCCAATAATTGTGCAAGGAGCAGCAAAAACAAAACTTATCTAACATTTATGTTACCAACATAAAACTAACTAATGTATATTTAAAGTAAGATAACATTCATCTCCGCACTCAGCATGTTTGTGCATTTTTATGGGTAAATTTTTATGGATTATATTTTCAATAAATACAAAACTGAGCACTTTCCTTTAATTTACTCAGAGTCTTGAGATTATTAATTATTTCATTTTGGATGGAAAAGTATGATTGATACTGACAGAAGTAGGAATAAGTAAATTTTCATCTCATGGTGCTTCAGCTTGATAAACAAAAATGAAATAAAATTCTTCAGCAAATGTAATGTACATCAGAGTAAGAAAAGGGGGAGATGTTGATGATGATGATGAAGAAGAAGCCCTACTATGTATAAGTATGAACCAAAATTACTTTTTTGCCGACGGATTTTGCCATCGAGATGAAAAATTATTCAAACTGATTTAATATTTTTTGCTCTTATTTTCTCTTCTCTTGAAAAAGTTTTTCCTCTCAATTCTGAATCCATATTAAAGATTTCGGATATCCACCACAGAAATTTTATGTAAAATAAAGAAGGGGTTAGGACGAAAAAAGTTGGAATTAATTTTCTAAAAAAGCTGCAATTTTTAAAATCTTTTTAATTGAATTTTTACTTTTATAGGTTTTTAGAATTTTTTTAGGTTTTTTAGTGAGGATAGAATATCAGGGAACTGACGTAATTAAGCGAGGTGGTAGAGTGATGTTCCTACGTACTTCAGGCCCTTAGTTCGATCTTAGACAAGATCATGTTGGAAGATAGCTTTCTCATTTTTTCGATCTAGTAAGGAGGGTGTAGTATTGAGTATTGATTCAGAAATTGCTTCCTTTGTTACGTAAAAAAAGATTCTACTAGTGGTCGTTCACTTATTACGTTACGCAGAACAGCGACTTTTTAGACCCCCCCTCCCATCCCTCCTTGTTACAAATTTTCCAATAAATTTTTTTCTTTATTTGACCTGTTACAAAATCTAAGACCCCCCTCCCCCCTAAAAAGCGAACGTAATAAGTGAACGACCCCCTAGAATTTGAATGACTTCTTCTTATTGGCATGGCAGGGTAGTGGGGGGAGGGTTATAGGGTCCTTGGTCTCTTGCATCTTATTTAAAAAGTCACAAAGTACCATTTAAAGGGAAACAAATTCCAATTTAGCATCAAGTCCCAAAACACGCACAAACTCTGATTAGTTACATACAGAGCTTGTAAGTTGGTTCAAATTTCACATTATCTGTAATTTTTTACTTCAATATTCAATAATTCTAAAGATACATTCATCAAATCCTGTCAAACAAATTTGTAAACCAAAATACTCATCCTAATGAGTCTAACAAACCTCAAACAAAATATTATGATGTTATCAATCAAAATTCAGTAATAAAATTGTAACTTTTTTCATACCATTTCTCGGCGAGACCCCAAAACAGAAATAAGAAATGTTTTTATGAACCTATCGAATGAAATTTTATTACGAACAATAGTTATTTTGTGCACATTGCTGGAAAGAATAAAACAAATTTTAAAAAATGACCCTCATATGTAAACACAATTTTATTTTATCAAATTTCCATAATTTTGAAATATACGTTCGTTTTCTTGTGGATAGAAACTCATTTTATTCATCAAATATTCATGCTCTTTCCCGAATATTCAATACCATTAATCGAGAAGGGTGAAAGAAATATATACAAAAGAGAGATTTTTTTTGTTAAGGTATTTTGTCCTCAAGCTGTCACAAAATAAATTTAAATGACACTTTTTACTACTATTTTCGTACTCTTATGAAAAGAAAAATGAACATTTTCGATTTTATGAATTCTTTATTGTTGAATATTTTCTATAAAATTTATTAATAATTTTATCCATTGGACATTTTGCCTTCCTTTGCCTTCTTTCAAAATAATAATAACAGCAGTAATGATGAGGACTTAAAGTTAAAGTTATCAGACGGTTCAGATGTAAGGATTCAATATGAGAGAGTAGCAAAAAAAGGAGAAAAAAAACGAGCAGCAACATCAGCAGCAGTAGAAACAATTATTTTTCCGTCTCTAACAAATTATTATAAATTGCTATGAAGTACTCAACAAGAATGACTTTTATGTTGTTGGAAAATCCTCTATGTCTTTCCGTAAAGTGAGTAAATTTGAGGGTGTCGAAATAATAGAAGAAAACATCATACATTTTGCATAGAGAATTGCAGCAAATACTAAACGATGCGTAATATAACATAAGAAGAATAATAAATAAAAAAGTTTCTATGCACTCGGTTTGTGTGAGCGCATTATTGATCTCATTTTTAAAATGTCAAAATGTCATGGAAAACCTTTATAAATACCAAGGAGGGTGCAGTATCAGTAAAGTGAAGATTAAATTCGATTTTACGTTAAATTTGTATATTGTAAGGTACCAAGGACTTAAAGACCTATAGAAAAATGTTAAAATAGCACCGTAAAAAATTTTAGTGAAAAAAGGTCCCCACTAAAAAATTTCTTGCTACGCTTCTGTATTCTGAGTGTTTTGGTACCTGAAAACATGCTAACATTTAAAGTCAAGTGTAATACATAAGACTAACGCCAATGGACGACAATAGTTCTTACTCTTCGAAATATTCAAAAAAAATATGACCGTTACACATTTTCATAAGTAAATTTAACGTTTTTTGAAAACTTAAAAAATTTAACATTTCGAAATATTTTCGAAACAGTTTTGAATTTCTAAAATATAACAGTTAATACTACTGTTGTCATCCATTGAGACTAACGGAATTATTCCGCTAAACATGTATCTGACTCTTGATAAAAATAAAATCTGTCATCAACGATGAATGAATCGAGTCCAAAACCTAATAGTATTAAGAACTTTATTAGAAGATAAACTAAAAAATAAAACATATTTCAAAAAAGGCGTGATTAACAATTGTTTGTGTCTTAAAATTGGACGCACTAGTGTGTCGAGGATCTAATTATGAGAACCTAAATATTAAATATCTTACAGTTGGGTTAGGAATTCAAACATTGGCATGTTCCGAACCTTTAGCCTAAATAAGACTCGGATAAAGGAATGCTTATTCACATACTTAATGTAATATTAGAGAGTCATATGAGTAAAATTATGCCAATAAATGAACAGTCAAATAAATTACCATTATTAAACAAGTCTGACAAAATGAGAACAATAGTCTTAAGTACTTCACCAAAAATCACCCAAAAAAAACTTTTTGTGTATCTCCTCTTCATGCGAGAAGAATGTATGATTCGAATATAAACTGTCGATAAAAATCCATAAAAAAGATAGCTATAGCATTGTCCCTTTGATAAATAATCTGTAGAAAAATAAACAATCAAACGACATATAATATAATCTATTTCTTTTTTCTTTCTTATTTTTATTGCTTTATTGCTGCCCCATCCATGAAGATGTTTCAATATTTCTTTTTATTGATCGGAATGTGTTCTACTTCAGTGATATTTCTATAGTTCAATACTTTTTGCGACGACGGTGGGGTTTTTAATGACAAACTTTAACATCTTAACATAGCAAGCAGTCAAGTTGAAAAAGAAAATAAGTTCTTTAGAGATTAAATTCTTCTCTATGTCGTTAACTTTAAGATTTGAGCTACTGGTGATTCACAAAAGGATGGAGAGGAGCAATTAGTTTAGATTGGACAGATTTACGTTAGTTTGAATCTTAGCGCCAAAAATTTCTGATTGTTTACAAAATTTGAATTTTTTTGAATTAAGTAAATTGATACTTTTCAGGCTGAATTAGTCTAATACAGTAATAAACCTAACTTTGCTCCGATAAAAACAATCCTTTTTTAATAAAATAAATTGCAAATAAACCTTAAATAAAACCAAATTTCGCGAATGAAAACTCGATGTGGAAAATGTTTTTGTTTACAAACTCTTTCACGCCAAAATTTCTAAATTATTGAGAAAGTAAAGTCAATAAATCCATTTACAATCCGTACTGAATGGAAGACATAGAAAATGAGAGATAGAAGTCAAGGAAGGCATTTAAATGTCAATAAAGGCTGAAAAAATGTTTGTTATTAGATTACTAAGAAAGAAATTTTTCTATTAGATTCACATTACTTGAAATCAAGAGATTTAGTTTCCAAAAAGTCGAGACTCCTTCACGTGATGCTCATTCACTTACTTCACAACATGCTGTATTCATGTTGATATTTATAACGGGTAACGGAACACTGTTAAAAGTACATAAGAGCTTCCTCAAACATAAAAAAGGGTGAATTGTACTTGACTGATGATTTCATGGGATATTAATAACAGATTTATTTCAATTTATCAATTTTTATTCAATTTTCATATCAATTTCACATTTTTTATATCGCATGTCAGGAATAAGAAATTCTGAAAAGAAATAAATATTTACAAGATGTGTAATGATTACAATAAAAATAGAAAAAAATACAAGGAAGAATTCGTGGCCTGAAGACTTATGTTCATGTGTTTACACTTCAAACACAACTGTTTATTCTTGGCGAAAAAATGAGAGATGTGCTTTTTAGGTATGCATTATTGATGTATTGATATAACCTCCGATAAGGTTTCAATAAACATTTTAAATTTAAATGGATTTTTTTTTCAGTTTGATACTTATTTAGGTGAGGATGTGTCTTTGATACTTTTTGTTTTATATCGATTTTTTAAGGATCTTTAATATCTCAAATTAGTTTTGTAGCTTCTGTGTGGAACAGCACCTATGTGACAACTTCAGCTGTAATTTATGTCGAATTAGATGAGAATCAAGCACGCACCTGCATAATGTGATGGTTTTTGATAAGAAATACCTGCTCCATAGCCATCGAGGTACTTGCCTTACTACATTGGCGATCTGTCATATACATTCAATCAATTTTGTTGCAATCTAACTTCGTAGACCTTTCCATTCAAGATAGATGCTTCAGTCAGTCTTATTAGCGATGATTTTGATCAAAAGACTAATATTTTTACTCAAAATGGCAAAATCACGCAAAATTATTGATATTTTCAAGGAAAAGTCCTACACGCTTATTAGAAGGGTCAACAAAGCTACTAAATATTTAAATTATATTGATTGCAAACTCCTGTATGTATGCCAAAGTATCTGTTGCTCCTTTTGAACTTACGACTATTATTTACTTCTACATATTGACTAAAATTTAAATTTTACCTTACTATCGTCCCCCATTTAGAACCAAACTCCAATATTTCCAAATTTTAGTGCAGACAGAGAGAGTCTTTTAAAAGTTCCGTATAAATTTTAATCTCATTATAAAATTGAAATGTCATAATTTCAAATTTAAATAAATCATCTGAAGAGGGCTTGTTCGTTTAAAATGTTTTCAAAAATCACCTAAAGGTAAATTATTTCCAATTCTCGTAAGTTTTTCTTTTTTTCCTCCATCCGAATGACATTTTAATGAAATTAATTTTTAAGGATTACATCAACTCCCGACGTACGTCAGGTTGTTATTTCCAATTGATTTGAGCGGCATGCATTATTCATGTTTGTTTATTGATTCATAAAAATACTTGATATATCAATCAAAGGTTATTTAAAATCAATTACGTTTTAGTGTCTATATTGATTTCATATTATTAACGATAACATCTAATTTTATAAAGCAAAGCTAATAAAGTAAAGTTATTTAAATAATAAAACATCATCAAAAGAATATAATATGCAGTTAACTGCAATAATTCAATAAAACCAGAAGTGATGTGTGAGGAGGCATTAAAATACAAAAGAGGGGGCTCTAAATGCATATCATTATCGTTGATCTTTAAACTTCATAAAATATTCAAATGGAGAGAAATTTGCACACAATTTATACAATTACATATCATGCAAAAATCTCTCTTTTTTATGAAGCAGCAAATACACACATTTGTGTGTACGTATGAATGTTTAACAAGAACAAAAAAATCTGTGGATGGTAGGAGACGATGAAGAAGGTTCAGCATTTATGAACTTTAAGGTGGCAATAAAATTTTATCTCTCAATGTGCCACCCTGTTGCCTCTCTGTTTGCACACACTTCTTTCTTAACAAAATGATTATATTATATCCACTTTTTATCATACGATGTTGATCTTTCTGGAAGAGAATGTCATCCTTAAATATATGAAAATAAATGAATGGATGAAAATCACAATTAAGATGTTTAATGTTCTCCGAGAAAAAAATAGAACCCAAAGATGTATGTTTGTATGGATATTGTCTTTAGCCCAAAGGACAAAAGGAATCCTCAAGACACAAGACAAAGAAGTGGAAGAAAACGTGCAAATTTCATTGTGATTTTCATACATTAAAAGATGACTATCCCTGCCATCCCTCGACTATATTCTCTTCTCTGAACCCCTCTCATATATATTTATTCAATGGGAAATTTAATGCATACAAAAGATGTTTCGTAAATCTCTTGCACCTGTTTTTATATTACAATGAAGGAATAGAATACGATAGAATAGAATCAAGAAGAAAGGAGGAAGAAAATGAAAATTGTGTGTCGTTAACAAAATCAGAATAATCAGCAAAAGCACAATCTTTTTCAAGAGACTTGATAAAGAATGAAAAATATTTTTTCTTTCATAAAAATTAAATAATGTTTTACATCATCTATATGCGGTGTCGTTACGACCGATTTTTATCCTTTCCCGCCTTTTTCATTGCTCTATCATGAGTGCAAAATAATTGGTCCTCATTTATTATTTCCGGGAGAGAAAAAGAAAAAAAAATTTGAGGTTATTGTGAAAAATTGCATCATTATTTAAGACTTGACAAAATGTCAAGATTAAAATAATATAAATGCACTTGTTGAACGTTAAAAAAATAATAAATGACATAAATGAACGAGGAATAGCGGAAAATATTAATGTTATGTAGGAATTAACCCAATGGAATAAAAAATATTATCGTACGATTCATATAAATCTCAAATTTTGATGCATTGAATAATTTCCCTAAATAGATTTTTTTTGGCATGGAAATATTTCCGCTTGCAATATTTAGCTCGTGATTAATGTTCTTGCGTTGAATGTTTTTTGCTATCATAATTTCGTCTAAAGGTCTACTGATTCCTGTCTTCGGGGAATGTTGAAAAAAAAATCCATGTGACAAAGTGTATTTGACGGTTCAGTGACAACTATTAAGAGTTCATGTCATACGTACGTGACTCTCGTTTATCACATCTGAAAATAAAAATCTCGAGGTTTTAATGGTTTTAAATTTAAAGGGATTTTTTTTATCTAAATTTCAGCAAAACTGGAGAGAGAGACGAGGGGGAACAGATTTAAAAAAATATGCAAACTGAATTTTCATTGCTAATTTAAAGGTGAGTAATTTTGCACTGATTTTATTGCCAAGGGAATTTTTGTTTTCTTTGTTTGCGCTGTCGCTACGCGTATCTTGATCTAAATTTTAAATTTGAGTGGATGGATTGAATCTTGTGTTGATATTTCAGATTGAAGTTTGAATTTTGATGAATTATTATCATAAAATTTACAATTGCTGTTAAATTGGTAAGATTATTGCAAATATAAATTGATACTTTATAGAACCTTGTGTTATTTACATTGACTTATATTTGATTTTCATTATTTTAAACAATTTAGGGATCAATTTTGATAAAATGAGTAATTTAAAGCGGTTAACGGTTATTTTTCAAAAACATTCTTTTCGCATCAATTGACGCAAACAAAATTCAAATATTTTTTGTCCGTTAATAACCAATTCGTAGCCAACTTCACGTCCTACAAAGATTTTAAATTTTCAGTTATCAGCTCATAAAATAACAGTCCAAAAACAGTAACAACCACAATAAAAGGAAATCAAAAGATCTTAAACGACAGGACATCACAATTAAAATCAAATGTAGCAGCCATAAAAAAGGTTCCATCAGATACCTCTCTGCCAATTATTTAATTAAATATCATTTTCTACCTCATAAAAAATTCCAGATTATCCAAAAAGCAAGAAGGGAGGTAAAAAATCACGATTTCGTTTGAAATGTTAATGACTTTAATGTTTTCAAGTGACCAAAAAACGTGATTTAAAAATACAATAAAGAACGATAAAAAATGTTAAATATTTAAGGATTTCTAACTTCAAAACCCTAACAAGAAGCATGAAGCGCTACAACATATTTTAGAAAAAGATTTAACTTCGTTTTATGTGAATGCATCGCTACAGGAAGTAAATATGAGGAAAGAATTTTTCGTATAAATTTTCCGACGGCTTTAGATGGAAGTTGTAATTGGCAATTTTCATGGCACAAAGGAACAAAAAAAGGAGATTTTCTTCTTACTTATTTAGGTAAATATTTTTAAATTCCTAGACTTTTCATTTCCATTTCCATTGTTATCGTGGACAATCTTTCATTAATTAAATTTAATTCGATTTTCAAAAAGAAATATTGCGGACCTTTGTGATACTTTTGTTGTTTAATGACACAGTTGTTCTCAGACTTAAAGCACTCATGCAGAATTATCAAATTTTCAAGATGTTTTTTCACAACGAAAATGAAATTTTCACATAAAAAATGAGCTTAGTGAATTTTTGTTTTAAATTTTTACGTCGTTTTTTGCGGTTGTTCCTGCTTTCGTTTTTTTGGAAAATAAAAATTAAGAGTAGAAAAAAATCGATAATTTATGTAGATACATAAGACAAACGGAGGCAAAACTAAGAGTGAGGGTGAGGGTGTTTATAACTTTTTAAATTATCAACATTTTAATGTTCGTACTGTGTATAGTTTTCACTGCTAATGAATCATTTAGTGTTGGTGAACATATTAAAAAAATTAGCATCGACTTTAAATATTTTTCGTGCTTAAGCGTGAAGACAAAAACTTACTAGACAGGAAATTCTCTTTTCTCCTCATGGAATATGGATGTTGAAATGGAAATAAAGAAGAATTATGTAAAAGTTTTAAAAATATGGGTGAATGAAACGCAATTTTTGTTTGGGTTGTTGATAAACTAAGTTTGAATGAAGATTCAGGGAGGAAAAATATATTTTAATTTTTAACGGAATTTTAGAATTTAAAATTTCTTTTGAACTTGTAAAAAATTTAAAAATTTCTTTAACGGTTTTTTGCTAAAGTTAAATTTTTTTACTAAAATAAGGAAATACTTTACCAAAAGCATTATCTTGTGAGCATTTCTGATGCCTTTTGATTACCTTACATCAAATTTAAGGGCATGAATCCCTCAATCATCAAAATTACAGCGCAAAGCCCATAAAATCAGCAAAATTAAAGACAATACTTCTTCTTCATCCTTTGCCAAAAAACTGTGCTAAAAATATAATTTTCTTTTCAACAAAAATTACCACTTTAATATTTTTCGGTAAAATTTTCCTACTCAGTAATTTAACTTAATTTGAATATTCCTGAAGATAATTTTATTTACCCGTTGCTGAAAATAATAAATTATAAGACTGTATCTTCGCATTCAGAGTGAAAAAAGAATGAGAGAAAGTCTTTAAGCATCATATTTTCTATTCTGGTTATCTCCTGTAATCTTTCACCACTGAAAATGAATAAGAAGATTTTTTGCCATGCTATAAAGACACACACACACATAAGGGGTTAAGCGCTAAAGCATTTATTTTGCATTTATTTGAAGATAATTTATTCAATTTTATTATATTCTCCGAGACTTTACATTATTGCCCATTATTTTCTGTTGAAAAGTCTTATGGAAACCGTTGTTTAATAATGAATGTTGCGGTATTATATAAAATATAGAACTATAGCTCTTCTATATAGTCAAATTTCACAGTCTTTGCTAATTTTACTAAATAGGTAGGTTATAGGTTTTTCTATTAAGATTTTATGCTCATGCTCATGTGAATATGATTTTTCATAATAATATTTTTAGGGTAAGAATTATTTTCATTGCTCATTCTAATGAATATTTTCTTACTTTTTGCATGGTTTCATTATTATTATTATCATTATTTAGATAGATTTAAAATTAAAATAAATGGAAGGAAAAACTTTGGAATTATTAGCTTCGCATTAATAGTTTAACTTATTATCTTGCTTATTTCGATACTTTTTTACATTTGAATAGGTAGCTAATTGGTTTAATTACCAATATATTTCATTTGAATATTATGTGTTTTGGGTAATTAATGAGATTTGTTTATTTTTGAGGTAGTTTTAAGGAAGACTTTTGATGATTAAATGATGCTTGGAATTTGTTGGATTTTGTTTTGAAATTATAAGTGTAATTACGTAATTAGTGTGAATATTAAAAGCTCACAAGTTAATATTTTCAATTTTGAGTAGTATTGTAATGCATTAGAGTCGTTCACTTATGACGTATATCATGTCAAGTGATTTAGTACTTAGGTCATCACAGTTTGACAACTTATTATTTTTCGAGCAAAATACAGAGAATACAGTAGGAAGGAATGAAAGTGGATCAATGAAAATGGACAAAAAGAAAGTAATAGAACAGATCTAGAAGATCCAAAGCTGTGCAAGGACAGTTTGCTGCTAATGATAGTTTAGCGAGTGAGGATTTACCAGACCATAGCTATTGAACCTAGTCCTAGACCTAGTTTATAGTGGGATTTGAAACACTTCGTTGACGTTATTACTGCCAGTAATCTACAAAGACGGCTGTAAGCTTCATTTCCAGTACAGATTATTCGAAAAACGACACGCAAAACATTTCTTGGTCTCGAATACTTGATCGTTGTGTGCTCTAAACCACTGAACCACCAAACCACTTAGACTCATTTAAAATGGTAGAAATAAACAAAAAAAAAATTTTTTTCAGAAATTTTTTCAACTTGGTCTAATTATTCGTGCCATTTGAACTGTAATGCTGTAATACATTTTCATCGTAATTCCATCAAAAACAAAAACCCATGTTTTCCACCCGTCATACTATTTCTATGTGAAATTCAACACCAGTTTGGTTCTAACCAGAGATTCAGCACAAAATTTCACACTAACACTTTTTATGAGTTTCGTTGGACGAAATCTACATCGATTTTTCGTTTGTTATACTTTTAAATAACCGAAACGCATGACTTTAAAAGCAATGTCACCTAACCCATGCTTGTATGATACATATGAATTCATCTGGGAATTGAAAGGACAATTTTTGGGATAAATGTAAAAATGAGGGTTAATTTAAATTAAATTTTTTTTAAGAAGCTAGAAAATTATTTAATAAAAATTTACAGTTTTATTTCAGATATGAACCAAGTTCTGATGTTAACGTAATTTCAGCTTAATTCAAGGGTATTAAAAACTAACTAAAATGAAAATTTCTTTAAAGTTGTCAAGCATTTAAATTCGGAGCTCTAAACTAATCTTCAAACATACTTGTGCTTACTATTTATTCCTATTCTTCACTGAAATCATCGTACAATGCGTAAAATAATTTAAATACTAAGAAAAAGGGTCAAAAATGTCTCAGAAACATCTCATCTTAATGCAAATTTTCTACAAAAACAATACAATCATAGAATCATTGAACCAAATCCTTTGCCAGGTCCCCATACATCCGTCAGAATATCTTATCAAAAGCAAAGAAATCTTTAAGAAAATTCAAATGCGGGACATTTAAAGGAAATGATATCAATGCTAATTAAAATTCACCAAACTTAATGCTAATCAAGAGGAGGTTAATGTCAAGAAAACATGGATATCAATTGGAATTCATTTATTTTTGTGTATTTGACCTTTCAATTTAAATTTTGTGTTCGATTGTTGAATCTTTTAAGAGTAATTTTATATAATTGGATTTTTCAGTTAGGTACAAGATTCTTAGGAAGATTGATTCACTGAATTGAACACCAGGATTATTCAGAATTTTGTTAAAACTACAACAACAATTAGAATTCAATTTTGAAAAGTGAAAATTTATTGAATTTTTTTTAAATGTCAAAATTTTGCGAAAAAGTCAAAAAATAACTCAAAAATCAAAATTCCCAATAATTTTAACTTCATCTCTTAACTATAGAACTAAAATGTCACCCATTTCTATTCAATTCATTTAATTCAACAAATTTCATCACAAACTACTAAAAACACAACTGTAATTAATTAAAATTCAATAAAATCGACAACTTTAATCTAAAAATAAATTTCAACACCTTTTTGTATGTCTTACAAGTGTAAGAATTCACACCCATCAATATTCTTTAATGCTCTTTTTCAGTTTCCTTAATCTACACGTTTTTACTCTTTAAGATGTCACTATTCTGTAATTAAAATCAGATTTAAACTAAAAGTGCTTTTTTGTAATCCATTTTTTGTTCCATACACGAGAGCCCACATCAACAGCAAAAAAGGCAAGAAAAAAAATATTTGTTAGAAATTTTGTCAACATTTTTCTACTCGTGCGCATGCGACATTATTTTTTGTATGAGTCTAAAAGAACTTGTCGATGTGGGAGGATGAGAATTGATTGAGTGCTGGATTTTGGAATGTTTTCATAAAAATCATCCTGATCCTTGATAAATTCATATCTGGAATTGATTTCCAATCCGAATATTCATCTCCAAGAAGATCTACAAAAAATATCAAATAAAGTCATCATCAGCACTAGCTTGTCATCTGGGGATTCAGTAAAGACACAAACCATTGTGTATTGAATCCTTGTTAAAAAGCTTTTGTCTGTTTGTGCATGTAAAACATCATTTTTGTCTTGTGTAAATAAATTCTTTATGGTAATATCACGGACAGATTGTTATGTGTTTTACAGATTCCTAAGGATAGTCGACCCTCACATAAAATTGAATATTTCTTTATGGTTGAAAAGTTTAGAGAACATGAGGGCATTTAAAGGATTATTGGAAGTGTTTTAGAGTCACATTAAAGGATTTTGGGGATTGTTATTGGGGATATTGAGTGTGGTATACCAGCTGTATGAAAATAAGTTTCTGTACATAGTAGATATTCATAAAATTGAGACTTATGTCAATAAAAATTCAGCAATAGCTTCAGTTCTTAGCGGGGCGACTAGAGTAAGGTTATTTGAAATCCACTTGTATCTTGAGATATTGTCAAGCGCAACTTAAAAAAAACTTTCAGGACAAATCTGTTTTTATATCATTCAAAAAGATATCTTGACTTTCATGTGAATTGTTTGTCAGAAATATCTTGAAACTTTCGTATCATACATTTTTATCAACCACTAAGCTTATGCAATATTTTTTTTATTCAAAATTGATTGCATCCTTAGGAAATTACTGATCGTTATCCTGATTTAATGTGCCTGTATATTTTGGCTTCTCTAAATGGAATGGGAAGTATTTTTATGTAAGTTTATGCCATAAATTTTTACAAAGATGTCTGGCAAGCATGTGATTAAGTTTAATAGGTGTGTTGTAGACAGACTAATTGGCAACAACCCTTTGATGCTTAAAATTACTTCTATAACTAGTAAAATTCTTAATTCAGCTATCTAAAGGAATATTAATTAATATTTAGACCAATTTGAACTTTAAATTTTCAACGGTCATTTTTTATTCAAAATTAACGAACATTTATGAGCATATAAATTTAAATTTTTTTGCAATTTTCTAGTAAAAATTCTATTTAACTAAGTTATCAATGTCAAAACAGGCTAAAAACACTCAATGACTTTAAAGGGATCCGCAGCTATCAATTAAGGACTATTTAAGTAAGTAAAATATCGAAAATTTCTGAAAATTAATTTTCTTAACAAAAATTCTCCGTTTTTTAGAAATATGGCATTAATTCTTTTATATTTCAACGAGGAATCAATTCAACAAGTTCTTTTGTACATGAACAGCAATATGGGCTTACAATTTTGATGTAAAAAGCAGTCAAAAGGAGAAATGAAAGATTTTTCGAAAAATCTAAAATCTGAAGTTGAGAATTTTGGATGGCTTTGTTTTCGTTACTGGATCTTTGTTTCGTATATTAATGTTTAGCATGTGTTGAATGATCGTAAAATTTATAAAAGCCGATCATTTCATGATTTTTGGAATAAATTTAATCGAATCGTAGCAAACATTTCAAATAATTTTTTCGTTTCAGATTTCATTTAACAATCAACCTTCATTGAAATCAGACGCATTTTAAAATTTTAGAGGAATTTAAAGATCATTTCCGGTGAAGTAAGTTATTTAGAAATTAAGAAGACTTCCTGAACAATGAATAAGTTCCAGGATAGCGTAATTAATGATTTTTCTCTTCAATCTTGTCTTTTTAGCCAGATCCAGCCATCAAAACTTCCGACCATTCAAGAAAGGTGACAGCAATCAGTTCTTTTCGTGATGTTGGATATGATGCAGCATAAATATTCGATTGTGAAACATCCTTTGTGATATTCTTGACTGGTGACGATTGTGCAAATCTGTTTAGCTGATATTAATTTAACGCCTACTAATCCTGAGAAAACGAAAATTGAGAAATTGGAGAATTTTGAGACATTTTTCATAACTGGTGAGTTTAAAGATCATTTTATTATTTTGAATTGAGTTTTCTATGGATACTTTGCTTAATTAACTGGATCTATTTCTATTTTTTCGTTAACTTTGAGTGTAAAATAATTAAAACTGGTATACAGACGTTGTCTTTTGTGATCGCAGTAATATTTTCATTTGTTGGATGTACGAGTTTCATTCAACTTGTCTACGTATATAAAGATTTTGCCGTTCGCTCCGAGATCTTCCATTAGATTTATAAATAATATTTACAACTATGGAACTACCTTGACATAAACCACATGTCATCTAACACTTCCTTCTATGATTTTACAGCTTTTATCAAGCTTTTTCAAATCAAATTATCATCCGCAAAAATCTTGATGACCCAATACTGACGAGATGCGGTTCCAAAATTGATAGTACCTCTGACGAATCATTTTGCCATTTTCATTTAATTCGTCTGCATTTGTTTTTTTAAGCAGCAAGCATTTAACATCTTTATTTAATGTCTTTCTGATTTTTGTGATAGTGTTTGGGGTTTTCTTTGCTCATTGATTGATTTTTTACTTCGAACACATGTTTTTATTCTCTCGCGATAAGATAGCTTAAGAAAAATCTTATTCATACTGATTTAGTCATGTAATGACTGAATATTAGGTTTCGGGAATTCCTGATTTGACCTAAATAATTTCGTGAATATTCTATTTAATATTTTCTTGAAATCCATTTTTTTATACATTCTTACGTTGATTATCACTAATTGGACACGGATTTTGTTGCCTTTTTTGCTAACTCGCGAACACTATAACAAATTTTTTGAAAACTTCTTTTGATTCGGTCGTTTGACTGCTTTGTAAAAAAAAGATTATCTTTAATTTAATGTAATTCATGTATATATTTCCTTAACGCTTTCTGTAGTAATTTGGAGTTTACTTGACTCGTTCTATTTTCTTCTCACTGTGAAACTCACGATTTGACCATTCGATCTTGATTCATCCTCGATTTAGAGTGGCATTGGATACATTGACCGCTTGATCTTAAAAATGATATTTGCGACTCTGTGTAGTGCCTGTTCTCACACACGCCATTAGATTTACATCAGGTCCAAAGACGTATCGTGTAATTTAATGTAACAAATAATCAGCTTGTGATTTGGTGTAGTATTTACGGAAGCTTAACATGGCTTAACGTAAGTATCCAATCCTTTACTGTGGTTCTATTTCACAAATGCTTAAGTGTGAAAACACTATTGTGTGTGCTTTATGAACGTTTTTGGCTCTATCTTGGACTGCTCCATTTCGATGTTCTAGCTGTGGAAAGTAACAAAGAGATGACATAGTTGTCTTATCACTGGTAAAATTAACAAATCTATCTTAAAAAAGCTTTTTAACCAATCATCCTAGATCTCTTGTTTTTTGCATTAACTTTTTGCAAAATTGCTTTCCTTTTGGTATTCAAGCTTTAAACTTAATTCGTGAAGCTTAGCCAATAGATTTTATCGATTCGTCCAAATTTTTCTTGAAGCTGTCAACGCCTTTTTAAAATAATATCTTATAAAATTTGAACTAATTCCCAAGTTATATGAGCTACCAAAACTTTTTAATATTGATTTTCCATTAATAATTCTACCCCTTCCAGTGTTTTTGTAAGCGTGCTCGTAATTTTCTATAACAACACTAAACACACCGTTATCTAATGGCTGCATATTATCCGTCATATTTGGTATTAACATCATATTTGGTGGAAAAAAAGAGTAAATAGCATCCTTTTGAATTGAGAATATCAATCAATTCTGTTCCAATATAAGCAAAACAGAGGGTATTCACGGAAACTCTTTTTTTTTGCCATTTTGCCAAATCTCAATTTTCTCCATTCTCTGTTCATGTTTGGATTGCACGATTTTAATATTACACAAACTTTTATCGGAATCCATAAAAGTTTTGAACCAGTTATACGATGCATGGTCAAATTTGAACCTCGGCGTACTTTCATCATTTCTTTTGTTTCTGATTTCCACAGCCTTTCCTCTAATTTCTAATCCTGAAGGACTTTGTTTATTCCTGCTTTCTCTAATGATCCAGTTGCTTAACTCCTTCTTTTCGGAATCCAAAAGGATTGATTTAACTGATGTGAACTCCATGTAAACAATTTTTTTTAAATGATTGAGTTTTGATTTTTATTTCAATGATTACTTTGCACACTTTTCTAAAATCGAAAAAAGTACAATTGAACGTTTTAGGAATGGTTTCACCAAAATTCTTCGATGATGTCTCATTTGAAAGCTACTATAAGTAGGAACAAGTTCTTAAAGTTTCAGACATTTTGGTGCATCTGGTGATGTATGGCAGTTCCTTAAAGTTCAAAGTATGTTTTGGAATTTTTTTGAACTCACTAGACCTAAATTTTCTCATAAACTACTCAATCAATTAAAAAAAAGGTTTTGGGTTCCCTAAAGGACATAAAAAGCTTTAATTTTAGGTATTGACATAAAAACTAATTTGTGTTTTTGTAGAGTTTTGTTGGAATATGAACGAAAATTTGGTGAAAAATCGGTCTAAAAGTTATTTCAACTACCATAAATCTTCGAAATCCAAAATGCGACAAATAATTTTAATGTTTTATTGAAGTAGAAGGTTTCAGCTTTCCAAAATGGATTGAACCTTGAAAAAACCTTGACTGAGCATTCGGAAGTTATTGACAGTCAAAGTTTGCTAAAAATCCGAAATCCCCAAATATTTAATTCTAAAATTTTACCCAAAATTTTCACTCTTTACGCAAAATATGTCCAAATAAATTATTTTAAGTTATTTTAGCAATAGAAATTCATTTCTGTTTGATTTTTGAAGAAATTTTTTAAAATAGACTGATTTTCGACTCACTTCAATAGCTATAACTTTTTTTTACAATTAATATTTTTCAATTTTGTTTTCTTTATTTGATAGCTAATCATGTAATTGGACATGATTTGTGACCGACCCCTTTCTGAAAAATTCTTTAAAGGGCCATTTCCAGATATGGCATTTAAAAACCAAATTATTCATTGTTTTCTATGTTTAATTATGATAATTATTGGTGTTAAACTCAGATTTTGTACTTTGAAACGGTGAAAATCTAGTTAATGTATGCAGGCAGTCTAAATCTTCAATTTTCTCAAAAGTTTTCCATTGTGGAAAATCTACTTATGTATCTAAAACATACTACTGCTGAACTTTCATAATTATTAACAATCAAAATTTTTCCTCTAATAGTTTTTCCGGAATCGTTAATAATGTGAAAATTCACAAATTTGGAACATTATCGTTTTTTCTCGTGCTTTCCAATTTTGGGAAAAACTGAATATGTTGTTTTGTTTCTACTACTCCCTAACAGACAAAGAGCATACTCCTTATATGAGAGTACGGTTGAGAATACGGTTTTTTAACACTCTCTCGAGATCACGCTATTGAACATGCTCAAAAGCATACTGTTAAATACTCACAAGAGTGCGCTCAGAAGAACATACAAAAAGCGTACTCAATAGCATACTCAAGAGAGCATACCAGTTTTTATGCCATATGAGTGATTTCTGCTTCCTCTTGTGAAGTATATGGCATTGAAAAAATTCTATATACTTCACAATAGCTAGCAGAAATCACTTATAACTGCTATATACTTCACAAGAGGAAGCAGAAATGACTAATATATCTGCAATGCATAGTTCAAATATGTATTTTTGCCATTTGGTATAGCCTATAGCAACAGGTTATGAAAAAAATATGATTGTGTATTGGGAGAAAAAAAAGACGAAGAGCTTTTTTGTTTTGAATCTTTCTCTTAATTTAGTTTCTGAATGGTAGTTTTGAAGAGTTCATTCACTTTTAATCAGCTACAGACAAAAACTGAGATCCTTGTATCAATGATCTGTACAGCTCACGATCCAGAAAATAGCTTACTCCTGAACCTAAAAAAATTGTGCACATTGTGAAGGTTTCTATAAGGAATTCTCCTTTAGTTTACATTTCAATAACAAAATTTTAATAACGTGAATTGATTCGCAACTGGACTGTAAAATCAGTTCACCGTAGCAGCTAAGGCAACAAAATTTGACAATGAATGTAAACATTTTTTCCACGAACACATTTCAAAATATTTACGAAGAAAGCAAAGAAAGATCCCAAAACTAATAAAATAAAAATATTGTGAAAATGTGATAAATATTTATTCAGATTTTCTTTTCTGTCACATGACAAGAGTCATAGAGAATGAGTAGAATAATAATTTATATTAAATATCTTGATTTCCTCAAATAAAACAGTCCATCAAACCGAGTGATATAATAGTAGTATTGCGAATAATATGTTACTTTACTATGTCCTTGACCCGAAAAAAAGAGAAAGCCTCTGTTATAGTAAATGATAATATAGGACGAGCACCAAACAAAAAAAATTTTAATCAGGTTAATGGAGGAGAAAAATCTTCTCTCTATTCATAAATTGAAATGTATACAATATTTTTTTTACAGAACTCTGATTTTAAATACGAAAATTGATTTTTTTCTTTTCAATTACCCCAACAAACTGAAGTAAAATTTTGTAGCTACTGATTTTTCTCCATTTCTCTGACCTGAATGCATTTTCGAAAATATCTAATGCTCATGCGCCAAGTCTCATCCCCACTCTCGTCTATTCAACAGGTCGACAAATTTTCATGACCGTTTTTTTCTCTTATTACACGTGAAATAAACATCTGGGATACAGAAATTGTATAAATAGCAATAATAGCAACAAATTTCGGTATAATCTGTTGCGCTTTAAGGATTCATCAGCTTTGTCTATCTACATCTATACATATGTATGTAGACGTTTTACTCTCTTTTGAATGTATTTATGAAGAAAATTTACTTACTAGTATGGATATCATATCATACACAAAATCAAGAATTATTTTTAGCTTTAAGTACGAATTTTTATTTGTGTTTTCTAGTGTATACTTTGTATGCAAAACGAGGCTCATAAGTGGAGGCGTTTCATTGATAAAAAAAGTAATTTTTTTTTATTTTTTCCTCTCCAGATCGACAAAATTATATTTTTTTTTTATTTCATCTCTGCACGGATGAAAAGTTTCTGTTTATTTTATTTGTATCTCATCGTATTTCATGGCACCCTTTTCAATCTACAAAAAAAGAGAGAAAAATATTCCAATAATTCCAGTAAGTTTGAAAATAATGTGTAGACAACCTCAACAATTTGGGTCTAGATATGCATGCTTCGTATGAGTATAATTAGATGGAAATTTTATTCACTTTCTAACGTTGCTGAATTGAAATTCTTTTTAGGGGTCGTTCACTTATTACGTATTTTTAGACACCCTCCTTTTAAATTTTCTACAATAAATTTATTCATTTCGAATTTTCACCCAATCTCAATTTTATTCTCCGTCTAAAACGCGGACGTAATAAATGAACGACCCCTTAGGTAGCATTCCTTTTTCGCACCGAAGTATTTTTGACATTTATGGAGTGTTAATGTTAAAAGAGTGTGAGAAAAAAAAGCTTTGAGATTTTGTGATTTTTTTAATAGAAAAGTTCAAGTCAGGGGTAGAAATGTCTTCTTCGTGTGATTCATCCTCCTCAGAAAGGTGTGCTGATGTGTAGATTGTATGAAGTTGGGTTAATTTGGAATTTTGCATACAAAATTGAGATAAATTGCCTATCATATCATTTCATTGTATATTCATTTTAAGGTACGATTGGATTTCAGATTTGATTGAAATGATGTTTGCTTGTTTATATTAAATGGAATATTTATCAGGCTTCTGTGCTCATTCCTAGGTCCGATATTTGTGTATTTTCCCTTATTTATTTTTTTCTTCAAAATAGTAAATTCATGAGTTTATTTATTTTTATATACAGATGACGTCAATGTGAAGGAGTTTTTGATAATGCTCGATGAGTTCACCTGCATCCGGTCTACTCACCCACGAAATTTACAATTTTATCTCCAGGGGAACATATTGTCAACATGAAAGTTTTATTGCCCTTTTGTACATATTTTGAAGCTTTATCTTTAATGTGAAAGATTAGTACTGGGATTTTATTAAACTTAATTTAAGATAGTTTTAAATAGCCTAGAGGCTTCAAATGTATTTATTATATTTCTGTCTAAAAACGTCCTAGATTCTGTGAATTACTTCCTATCTTCTACATTAATTTTTTTTTTCAAGGATACCTATGGTAAACCTCATAAGCCATCCTCATATCCTCTAACCAATTTTAAAGTCATCACCATAAATTCATGTGACACAAATTCCTCGGTTTTGTTGAAAAGTTTCTGTGGTTTTGCAAACGCCATGCAGCACCAAGTTGCAAACATTCTCTGCTCACCAATCTTGCCAACCGCTGATAGCATAATTTCATAAACCTTTCAATTAAACTTCTCATTCATGTCAAAAGAATATTTTGCTAATTTACAGTAAAACTTTTAAAGCATGGATTGCAAACTGTTTCGTACTTAACAATAGCAACAAGTTATGAAAATATCTTAAAGGCAATGAATGTACTGTTTCATAAGTGCAATACACTTTTATGATGTACTTTATTTTTATTGAATGGACTTTTATTGTATGCTATTTCCCAGTTATTCATTTGTATTCTTGATACGTTTTGATTTTTTTTAGATCGGATTAGGGAGTTCTAGGTCATGAATAAATAATTTGCAGCCATTTGAGTAAAGAATTGAGTGTGAAGATGTTAAGAGTGTTTCAGACCGCATTCATGATGTATAGCACGTTATCGAGCGGTCGTATTTTTTTCATCTTCTAGTCACATTGCACTGCAGCAACAGTTGGAAGTAAATTGACTGAAAAAGGTGGAATTTGGGTTAAGGTCAGCTCATTTACATCGCTAAAGTTAAAATATGAGCTAAATGCAGAGATAAGGAGACCTTTGTTAGCTGAACATAAGACCTTTGTTAGTTGATTCCTTTTTAGCCAATAACCTTTGCAAGGATACCCAACTTTAATTTTGTATTCATAAATGTAAAATTCATACCTAGAAATCAAAAAAGGTCAATCTAAATTATATATGATAATTACCATATTTTCTATCATGAAATTTTTCAAAAAGCAATAAAAAGTGAACACAAAAATCTTAAATTTTACGATGATTTTTATTTATTTCTTAGTTAATGTTAAAATTGATAAATTTTCAATTCTTGACTTACATGCTTAGTTTTCTATTTCTTTGCTATTCAAATTACACAATATAAATCGCACCTGAATAAAATCCTGAATTTTTTGGGATTATTATTTCACATTTTTTATAGGACGTAAATAGATATATTTTTAGATTTAAGGTTTTTTAAATCTTGATGGATACGTCTGTCTTTACAACTTGGATAATTTATGCTGCAATATTTCATAACTAATTCAAAAAAGCCTTGACTTTGCTTCTATAGGGATTATTTATTGGTTCTAATTTAAATCTAGAAGTTGACACTTCATTATTTCCTATAAAAAATCGCATCAATTGTAAGTTGAAAAGTAAAGGCAGAGATACCCATAGAGACATATTTTAAAATATTCCTTCATATCTAGTTGGAAGTCTTCATCTCCAAACTAATTTCCATTACATATTTTTTTTTATATAAAAAGATTTGATAGTCAATAGATTGATTGATGGATTGATAGTTTCAATAGAAAGGTACATGATTGTCATGAAAATGAAATTGAGCGCTGATTACAGTCTTGTATAACATTTCATTAAGAACGTTTCAAATTTCTATTAAAATTATTTTTTTTTGTCTTCTTTTTCCTTCCTCTATTTGTCAAATTGATTGTCTTGTAAAAAAATTTCTTTAAGTAAAATAATTTTTTATCAACGATCTTCTTGTTTCCTTTTTGCTACATTTTTGCGAGAGGGGATTAACTTTTGCAAAAATATTGGAGGGTGTTTATTTTTTAACAAGAATAGTATGCTATTAAAATTTTATAAACTCGCAGATTAAATGTTAACAATTACTTCAGGATAACCTTGAACTCATACCTTTGATTCTCAATAATTCAACAAAATGTTTCGTCTCAAGACTAATAACTCTCTTGATAGATTTTGCTTTTGTGAATTTATGAATGTTTTTATTAACATTAAAATCAATTTTATTTTAAGATTTAAAATTTCTATATAAAATTGTTCATTTTCTTCGTTTGTTTCTGAGTTACAAAGAGCTTAAGGTTTTATACGCGATTAAAGTAGGATTCGAAACAATTCGAAACAGATATTTTTATCTGAAGCCTTCAGAGGGTGTCTAAAAGTTTTGTTTCCAAAACAAGGATAAAAATGGTTTACTTAACCTCAAATTCATACACTAATCAGCTTTTAAGGTACTAAAAAGATATTGGTGCTTGTCAGGGGGTAGCTAGAGAGGTTCCAGGACCAAGCTAGCAACTGACCAAACTCGATAGACTTTTAGCAAAACTGTCCACTTTTTTGCCCCATGAACTAGAATTAGAGTATGTGAAATTCCACAAATTTTTATACAAAAACTAGAAATTAAGAATAAAATACAACGCATATTTAAAGCGACATTATTACTCTACTTAGAGCTACACCACGTTAGCTCACAAATTAAAAATTGCGCATTACAAATTTAAATTAGATTTTCCCCCTAAATTTTCTTCAAGTAAAAAATCCATATAATCAAAAAATTATCCACTGAATTTTAGCAGCACATCTGACAGACTTCCAATATAGAAATTAATAGATAATTTACCCATGTGGGTATATTCGCAATTTATGCACGTTTTCTGTTTCTATATAAAAAGCTGATGCTTATTTCTGGCAAATTACAATTTTCCATAAAATTATGCCATTTTCAAGAAAAATTTTGGAGCTTTATACTCAAATCGAAAATTCATACAAAAATTTTAGAGTGACTGTTTTACGATTATTTGTTCTGGGAATTTTTGTCATAGAAAACAAAAAAAAATTTCTCCAAGGAACAAGATATTAAAGACATTTTTCTTTAATCTTTGCCATCTTTTTCAAAGAAAAAAGCTTTTTTGAAGTTGCTTCGTAATTTTAATGGCAGAGGGTGACGTGCAGATTCATTTTGATACAACAAGAAAAACACGTACAAGGAAGTCTACATTTTAATAATTATTTTGTTGCAAAAAATCCTATTTAAATCAAATCAGTTCAAACTTTAAAACATTTCCGTTATTTTTGCATAAGTTGACAATCCTCTCTCGTATAAAATCCTCAAAAATACGTTTTAAAAATTCAAAACTTTTTCTAACGTATTGAAAATATTTTCTATATATTTTTTGATGATTCAACTTTTTTGCCTTTAAAAGCTGTGATAAAAATAAATAAAAAGCTACTTTTTCTTCATAAAATTATCTATGGTTTGTAATTGTCTGTTTATGTTTATCATAAGAATCATTGACTCATTTGTATACACATCTTCCTCCGTACTAACAAATTAATAATGTCATGCCTATTGCAGTGTATATAAAGTATATAATCTTCTCTTAAAATAGAAATTTGCCGCCTACATATTTCACTATATTTTTATCTCTTCTCGCATGTCTAGAATTACATTAATGAACACTAAATATGGAAAAATTCTACTGCTGCGATTTATATTGTGTAAATGAATTAAAATATAGCTTTTAAAACATCTACAATTTTTTAAATGTTATTTTATTATAATGATTAACTACATTTAGTTTAAGAATTGTGGAAGAATTTTTATTGACGACTGAGAAAGTTTTAACTTTTTTTTTAAAAATTGGAAGTGACAAGCTTCACATTAGGAATTAAGTGTTTAAATATGTCTTTAATCTCCGAATTTCATGCAATAGTTTTTATGGCTAATTTTCCTGTTGAATGCAGTTAGTCTAAGATTTCATGCCACACGTACGATTTTCATTCCCCGAACGATACAAAAATATTATCGCAAACTTTATTACAGATTCGTTTTATTACTTGCAGAATGGGAATAGCAACGGATGTCCACGAGAATCACGGAATTTTCATGCCGTTAAGGATCTGCTCAACAGCTTTATGTATTCAACTTGAGTCGCATTTTTTTTACTCTTAATGATATTCTTCAGTGCTTTTTATTTAAACTACCTTTTACGTACCGAAAAATGTCCCTTTTTCTTCTCAGCCTCCGCATATAAACTTGGGATTTAAGAAATATAAACGATGCTGAATTTCACTTAAGATGCCTTAATTTATTCCATTCATATAATTTTATTTTATTATTTTTTTTTGTAAATCTTTGAGCTTGACACAAATTTTGTGACATTTTCTTTTGAAACTAATGATCCGGTTGATGGCATGGAAGAAGTTTATATTCATGCTTTAACTTCTGATTTTCAATAGAGTTTTGTCTTCTTTTCTTTGATTTTTTTGGGCTTTATCTTGAAGACTGAAGATTTTCAAGCAGTTCTGAGTAGTTTTTCGTACTTTTGTTTCAAGGTTTACTACTGGATTACAATAATGTGTCTAGCATACCATAAGACATCCTTGAAACTTTTGTGTCTGGAGAGATTATGGTTTTATAAGATTTTAGGAAAATTCCACTAAGAAAAGCTTTGCAGGACATAAAGATTCACAGTATATCTATATTAAAGCATTGTTAGGATTACAGTCAGTCACAAAGCTTCAATAGCACCATCATGATGACTCAGTGGAAAGTTAATCGAATAATGTTCAATTTTCCACCTGTTCAACATAATGACATTCTCGTGACTAGGAAGAATACTGAATTGAATCCTCGTAGTCGTTTTAAAAGTTTCCATAGAAATTACAGTTCCATACCATCCAGACAACAATAAAAATGAAAGTTACGACATCTTAAAGTTTATTGTCCAACAAGTCATCAGAGGTTAAATTAAATTAAATAATACAACTTCTATTAGGAATATTTTACACGTGATAATATGTGAGATGAAGCTAGACAGGATTTTAGAAGATGGGAAAATCTATTAAAACTACTTTAATATATGTTTACTTTTAAACTATTGAAAAGTTAACAAAAGTCTTTACCGTAAACAATTAAATAGAATTTCAGTGACTCCATTATCATCGTCATCAAAAGCAGATCATTTTAGATTCAATCTGTTCCAAATTAAATGATAATGAATTTTGACAATTGACATGTCTGTGTGATGTTTTAAGCGAGAAAATCGGAAAATTTATACGGAACTTCTCGATTCACTCATTAAAATTCAGTAGGCACTGTCAACTTTAAGAGACTTCTCTTTAACTTTATCGTACCGAGCTGTTGCAACGATAAAAATTATGGCAGGGGTAGGATTAAAAAGTTTTATGAGATACAGAATGGCAGATTAACTGCTTTCAACAATAAAAAAGGCCACAAAATTGATTTAAACGATGTTTCACAAATGTCATTCGATTTTTTTTCTTCCTTGCTTCCGATTTCAATAGGAAGCTTCTATGTAAAATTGAGTGTGTGTTATACTTTTGTCAAATATTTTTTTTATTTCCTTTAAACATCACATTAAAACTTGAAAGATTTATATGCTTTTTTTAAAACATTTTTTGTCCATTTTTTCTTCCCAATTTTTCTTTTTCTTCTGATTTTTAAATGTTTTACATTAATAACTTGGAGAAACACTTGATTGTCATTGGGCATTTTCTATCTAATGATTGATTGTAATATTTCTTTGTTAACATTTAGTTTTTAATATTAATTTTTTTATTCACTTTTGATATTAATTCAATGTTTTATTTCCTCTTAAAGTAAAATAAGTTCGGATAAAGGCTTAAGGAAATGGTGTACATAAGTACGTGAGAATTCTCCATAAGATTGACTTTTTTTTCTCATATTTTCTATGTTTATTCTTTAAAATTGGAGCTTTGTCACTAAAAAATTTTTTTTGGATCGCTTATTATTTTTTTTCCGATACGCTACTAAATATATTTGGTCCACTTTAATTATACATGATTTTGGAACTGATATGCAATGATTTCGACATAAAAAACTTACATTTTTTTAATCAGAATAACCAAGGATGTTGACTTTGAAAATTGTTTTGAAGATTTTTTTGACCGTTTGATTTAAAATAAATTTTGATTTGTAACCGTCAAATAATATTTGAATCCACTTCGTTAAATTTAACATTCGTTACCCACTTTTCATTACAAAATCTGTGGTCATTTGAAATTTTGTTTTTCTAAAAAATCAATTCTAGAGGCTGTTAATTATTCATTGTTATTCAATCAATAAGGTCAGAAATAGGAAATAGCCAGAAATTGTATTTTTTCATATTCTCTTGAATATCAAAGTAAGGGACGTAGCCAGGATTTTTGAAGGGGAGTGCCCAATTTTTTATTTTTGAAAAATTCACTGTAATATAACCTTTGTATTAAATTTTTGTACCTTTTTAGACATTAAGGTTGATTTTGCGAGTAGTTTTCAACATTTTTCTTTAAAAAAAATTAATTTTTCGATTTTAAGAATAAAAATAATTTAAAAAATTGTATTAAATTTTGATCTCGAGGCGGGGGGGGGATCCCGGGCACCTAAGGACCACACACTGACTACGCCTATGGCCAAAGTTATCAAAAATTGAAATGCTCAGTACAACTAAATAAACATTTGATGTCATTTTAAAATCGAACTGCCTTTCTGATATTGCTGCATGTCCTTATATTCTCCATAAATTTTCTGATCCATTAAATCCGTTGTAACGACTAAAAAAAATTCTCTCAAACTTTCCAAAGTCAACAAACCCTGAGAAAAGGATTTTTGCCAGATTAAAATTGTAAAAACGAGGAAAACACTCGGGAATTTTATCCTGCAATTGTTAATTTATCAATATCATCATTATACATACATATAAAGAGGAATGATTAAGACTTGAAGAAATACTTATGTGCGTACGCATGAATATTCATAAAGCTTAAAATTTATGCTGCGAAAGTAATATTACATTAACATAAATTGATGCAAATTTAGTATTTTTATGGTATTGAAAAAAGAAAAAAAAATTAAAGCGAATTTCCTGAATTAAAGGAAACAACATAAAATTCACAAATTACGTCACCGATTGTTGACATAGCTAAGATGTGCTTTTCTCGGCTTATGTAAAGTTGTATGCTTCAGTGTAATAAGCATAACAAGTTATGATTTGTCTTTAGAAGCAAACAAAAATGAGAATTATTAAACGTTGTCATGTTTTTGCCACATTCTATTCTGATAAAAGGACAAAATAAGTATAATTTGTTATATAAAAAGGTATGAGCAGTTTTTATACAAAAATTTTCACTTCAAATAAGCAAAACAATAAAAGATGATTTACGAAAAATAAAAATTTATGATGAAGAGAGGGCACTCACAAAAATTATCGTGCGGCAAAAACATAAAAAAAGAAAGATGTTATTTTTTTATATCATTCCATTTCTGTTCATATCGAATAACACAATTAGTTTGTTTGCACATTTTGAGGTAATGAAAAGTATGACGAACGAGAAAATGAGAGAAATTAAACGGAACTAAATTATACATGCAATGGTATATAAAGCATAATGAAAAAGAAATTGAAAAATGAATATAAATATATATTTATAAGTTTTCACAGAACATTCCGCAACGTCAACTGTCGTTTGATAATATCAATACGGTTGTTTGTTTAAAATATTAAGAAAAATACATAGTTCAATAATATCTAATTGAATTGGCGGAAGAAAGAAAAGAAAAGCAGGAAAATAAGAGAAAAAAACAAGAAAATATATGAAAAGCGCACTCTTGAAAATTTAATATTCAAACATACACTGTCCAAGTATTTCTGATATAAAAACTTTTTCCATTAGGTTTTATGTATGCACAGACAAAAATCAAAGGACATCACATAAGTAATAAAAGCAGATGATACAATTCATAAAGTTTTTTTTTCTAATAAATTTTGAGTGAAGTTGTTCAGTGTTCAAAAATTTCGAACAGTTACTTCTAATATAAATACCGACATCGTTCCTGTCTGAGAATATTACTTCTTAAATTTTTTTGTTCATTTTCAATGTTAAATTTTTTTGGTGAGTTTTTGCAAAAATAAAGAATAAATGCTTTGTGTATCTGGCGGAGCTATAAATTAAAAGTGAATGAGTTATGTTTTATAGCCCATAACATGAGTGGCAATTCAAGGACGATTGAAGTACTAAAGTGCTTCATTGTAAGCAGGAATGTATACTTATACACAGCTAGATATGCCTTATCTAGTTTTATATTGAAAATTGAATTTTCTCCCGAGAATGGAAGCATTAGGCTTCACTTAAGGGAATATGAAGTCTTCTCTTATCAAAAATGATTACTGTTGGATGACTTGGAGAGAAATTCAATATTTTATAATTTTAATATCAGAATGTTTGGAAATAATTTCTATGAAAAACAAAGAATATCTTTAGACTGAGATTTTTTGATGAAAATTGAGCCTTTTAGTGAAAAATCCTATTGTGAATTTTAGACGTAAATAGGTTAGATACATGGAATGTATTCAACTTGATTCTTCACAGTTCTAGCTTAGAATTTTTGGGACCGAAATCTGAATTTAAAATCAACACTAAGGCTCAGATAGTCAAAACAAAATTTCAGGACGTCTATCTAGAATATACTTATCAAATTTATTCTTAAATTTGAAAATTTTCTGCTAACTTTAATTTTATCCATCCACATGACGAGCATCACCATGCCATTGCCTTCAAGGCGCCTTGATTACACAGCAGCCATGTGGAGATAAAATCAGTGACTGTACCACCTCATCAATTTGAACCTCATTGTTGCTCGAAGAAAGTGTCGTTCAAGGCCATATCCCAGGGTTTTCGAAAAATAGGAATCCCCATTTTGACCACCGAAACTCCCCTAGATCCCTCCGCTTCTGGTGTCGTTCAAAAAGAACATCCAATGTTGTTTTGTTTTGTTCTAACGTAATTTGTTATCGACACCTATGATGTTTTAACTTTTATACTTGTTGCTCCTGGTAAACTAAACTGAATTTCATTTAAATATTATAAGTTTACAGAGACAATCTACAGCTTCTAGATTAGTTTACTGATTACTGACGACAAAAACTCACCTGGATCATCTGTTCAACAGTGACCGCTTTACTAATTTTACTTCTCAAAAGGAGAATCTTTTCCTTCGACTAAAAGTTAATAAGCAACGAAAAAAAATTCAAATTTAAATTCATAAAATTGTCGTTAATTGCTTTCGATAAGAAAAAATCTTCATTTTTCTTAATTATTTTTGATTCAGAGTTTCCAAAAAAAAAAAAAAATAACAAAATTCATGCATTATTGATGTATAATATTTTTCAATCATATAATATTCATTTTGATTATCCTGTCCCTTTTCTAAATTGACGGACATTATCATTGAATAGAATCACTTTTAATATAATTTTAATAATGTATAGCTATAAAAAGATGATAAATAATTGAACATATCAAAAATTGTATAAATTCATTTAATGTTTATGTGCATTTCCTTTAAAAAGTAATAAGATTGTTAATTCTGTTACCATATTATTCTTTTTCATCGTTTACGTTACACGTATACAGTAGTTGTAATAATAGAATGCTTTGTGTATAATAGTTGATTTTAAATATAATTTTAATAATTATTTTTCTTTCATAAACGTTGTATATATTTCCATTTTATTTATTTTTGACGTTGATGAATATTAAAAGGTTTACGTTTATCAACTTACGATTTTCCAGAGAACAGCTGATACTAGATTTTATTAGAAAAAAAGAGAAAAGATAAGTAAATAAAAAAATCTGTAACATTTAAGGCATGAGAGTTTTGGATCATTAAGCAATTTAATCAAGCGTAGAATGCAGAACACAATTGATCAACACTTAATAATATTATAAGTATATAATATAATTTTTTTTATCATTGATGTGTCAATGTTCAATCAGTTGCAATGATGAGAGGAAAAAATAGGAAATAAAAAGAGGAATTCTATCTATCCATCCATTGTGTGTAAGGAGAGTGAAAAAAGCAAATCATAATAGAGTGAAGATAACAATAAAACTCAATTCTGTATGAAATTTTCAATATATCTGTGCTGTCAGGACAGTCTATACGTGTCCTACTAAACCGAATTATACGGAAAAATGTTGTGGTTTTTATTACAAATTTTTAATGGATTTCACTGAGACGTGCTCAGATGGAACTCAATAAATTCTTAATACTACTAAATTGTGGTAAATGGATCTGAATTTTAACTAAATGGTACTTAATTGTGCTGAATACTATTGGATAAAGCTGAATTTAGATTATTAATAGCAAATTTAGTTCCTCTTCAAAAAAATGTTTGGTGTTGAGATCTACGAGGAACTATTGCTGCGGCTTTATGCTTCTTTTTGAGTAAATGTGATTCGAAATAACGATTAATTACTGTCGGGTCTCAAACTATGTATTAATGTAGTAGTAATTTGGTAAAGAAGCACTAAAGCAGTAGTTATTAGTTTACAGTAACTATTCTAAAATTTCTGCCTTAGTATTGATGACCTTTTTCAGTTAACATTTTAAATTGGATTTGCTATCCTTTATATGAGATTTTGTGCCTCATTACGTAAGGCCAAAAGGACTGATTTCAGTCAAATCTAATCAGGAGGAAAAATCTGTGTATATTTCAAAATGAAGCTTAATATAAAAGGAATATCTTTAAATAAAGACAAAATATTGACTAGATAAGACAGAATATTTTGAATAAGACGAAATTCAGACAATTGAATTTAAAATGACATCTAGTTGCTCTGAGTAAAGGTTACACCCACACAAGTGGGCAGTAATAACTGCACAAATGTTTAGGATAGCATCGAATTGTTCATAATTGATTTGATAGCACGTATTACGGATGAATTTCCCAGAGAATTGTTAAAATAAATCATAAATGGCAGCTGATCGAATTGAATTGTGCTGTCCAGATCATATAATTGCCTAAAATAGCACTTGATGGTGCTGAATCAAATGTACCAATGGATCACACAATAACAGCTGTCACGTATTGAATTGCGCTTTAACTTTTCAATCACAGTATTGAATTCCTAACGTGCAATTCCATTAAAAATTTTATAACCACAAAAAAAAAACTTTTTTCACATATATAAGTCCGTTCAGTGACTTTTCTAAAAAAAAGCAGCCACAACTTTATCCACATGAAAACACACATCTATCTATATTGAAAATTTCAATCACAGAAAAAAAGAATGGGTGAGAGTGTGAAGCATAACTCGTTAGCAAACTTTTTATAGTACAAAAAATTGCAGATAATGCTGTTCAGGATATAAAAAATGATAATAAAAAACAAGTGTTTGGAAAATGTCAATTTGTGTCATCGGTTTTTATAGATGAAAACTTATTAATTTTTTTTTATCTATTCTACTTGTACTTATTATTTTTTTTTCCTCATGATGAAAAAGCATGATTGGGCAGAGCTCGATATATCATATAATTTATGATTATGAGATGTTATAAATTTTAATACAATATATATTTTTTTGGTTTGTTGCTTAAAACTAAATGCTAAATAAATTAATTGACTTTAATTCATACAAAAATGCTCTATGGAATTAATTAATTAATATATTCTCATGCTCAAGAAACAAATATAAATATTTTAATAAGTTTTGAGAAAAACTTTATTATATAAAGAGAGAGCAGACTAGACACAGGATGTGATATGATATAGCAAAAATGAAAAGCTAGAAGATAGAGAATGAGAAAGAGAGAGCATTTTGCTTTATAAGTAACTTAAATTTGATATTCAATCAATTAGTTTTAATTATCAGTTTATATCACTTATTAATCCTCTTATTGTTACACAAAGAAAAATCTTATATTTTGATGATAAAAGGAAAATGAAAATTATCACACACACACATACGTACACACACGAACGTACAGAGAAAATAAATAAATAATGAGAAATAATATGTTGCGCATATATATTTAGATACTTAACAAAGAAAGTGAAACAAAACTTTTTTTTTCATGCTTATGTCCCGCATACATGCATGTTATACACACGATTATTAAAATATTAAGACAAATCGACGATGCAAATAAGACATTTTTTTTCTAGGGGGTGGATTTCTTGGTGATACCTTTTTCATAATATTCTCGGTCTTTTAACTACTCTTGTACCATTCGTAAGTTTCGGATCATTAAGCAATTTATTGAAGCCTTAATCTTCTCAGTCTATTGATTTTTCTATTTAAAAAGGATTCATTATATTCATTACGAAGAATACACACACACCATAATATTGAGATGAGTTAAGATTAAGACGTATCTAATGAAAAATCAACACAATTATCCTTTTACACACGTCTAGCTTTGCTCATTATTTATTCGACAAATCATTAAAATGGTAAAAGAGGTAATTGGAGTGGACTTTTGTCTGAGTCTTCTTCACTGAAGTCATATTCTACAAACAGTGCTTACTATTACATTAACAAAGAAGGTATGTTTGAATAAAATTAGATGGATAGGGGATCATTCACTTATGACGTCCATGATTTAGGGGGGAGGGGTGGTCTGAGATTTTGTGACACTTTAAATTAAAGAAATTCTTTTGAATTTAAAATTTGTGACAAGGGGGGAGGGGGGTCTAAAAATCTCATTTTTGATGGACGTCATAAGTGAATGACCCCTAGAGCAAGAAAGAAGATTAAACTAACTTTCTACAATCCGAAATTTCTCGTGATTTTAAGAAATCAAGTCCTTTGATTGCTGACTATTAATTAATTAAGAATTCTCAAAATAGGTATTAAACAACTTTTCGGTAGTTCCTGGGAAATTCTGGTACCAATATCGAGAATCTCTCCTTATAATGTAGTTATTTGGGTATTTTCGATCATCTTGGGCATTAAGTTATTACTTTGATACAGTATGTTACTTTGGAAGGGACAATAAATTAAATTTCAAAGCTACAATAAATTTTTCCAAATTACTAGCCTTGATGTAAGTTCACGACCTCAATCATCATTGTATAAAAGGTTCAATATTACGTGAGGATTTTTTTATTTGAAATTATCAAGAATTATCCTCCGTTATTTTGAACACTCCTTAGTCCTTTACCTCACATCTTAAGCATCTTCCTCATATCTCATAATTTATTCTGAAGTACGTCTACCTTTTTCTCCTGAGAAGTGAATAAAACTACCGGATATTGTTGTTGTTTAATGAACAGCCATCGGAAACACAGGATAACCTCAACAAATAACGGAAATACCCAACTCTATCCTATACACCACGTATGGATAAAAAGCATTCCATTTAAGCTTTAAATTTATTAAAGGTTTAAGGAATAAAAGCAAAAAGGAGATAATATATTCCTTCCAAGGGACACAAAAACCAAGGGTACCACCGAGAAATCCTCCCCCAAGATAACAAAAGAGAACGAGAGACTTTCACAAACGAGTAGGAAAAAAAATCAATATTTGCTTGAAAAAGTATGATAAACATAGAAGAATTACTTCTTGTTCTTCTTCAAATGAATTGCAAAATTCATAAATTTGATGAATGTACGTACGTTGATTCTCTCTGAATATGAAATGTTTATCTTTAAAATAAGATGAAAAGTTAAATGGAAAACGTAGAAATATATATATTAATATGTTAATAAAAATCCTTTCTTAATTTTTTTGGCAAAAACATGAAAACGGCAATGTCGAATATAATATAGATGTTACTCGCTCCCATAATCTTACACACAGTGATAATTCAATTGGTTGAGTACATCCAAAAACCTTTAGTTACGATATACATTAACAATGATAAATTTGTATATATGCTTAATTTAAAGGAAAGCTAAAAACATAATAGAAAATAATTGAATCACATTTTTGTTCATCAACAAATTTTTTTTTGTTTTGTTTTGTTTTATCATATATGAGTATGCGATAGTGAAGTTCATAGACCTCGATACATAATACAAGTGAGAATGCAAAGAGGTGTAAAAAAGTTTTCGCCTTCGCTCGTAGTTAGTAAAGTTAATTAGTAAGTTTCTAGATGTATGATTTTTTTAATTTGCAACATACAACAATAAGATTAGTTTTAATCTAAAACTGTTTTAAAAATCACCGTTGTTGGTTGATTAAAGTGTATTTTTGCATGAACCAATACAATTTAAATTTAAAAAAAATTTAACGGTTTTTTGAAATTTAAATTTCAATCCTTACTCGGTAAAAAATGAATTTAAAACAAACTTAGGTGTCGTTTGCAAATTACGGGATAAGAGGTGGGAAAGGGGGGGGGGGCTGAAACCAATCACAAAACTTTTCTTTCTTTGCAAAATTTGTGACAAGGGGGGCTGGAAAAGTTGATTTTTGCGTGACGTAATTTGCAAACGACTCCTTATTAATTATTCTATTTTCTAGCATCAAATCACGTAAGAACTTAGTTCAACATACTCAAAAGTAATCTCTGAATAATAAAGAAGTTATTAGTCATAAAGCAAGTATTAAAATTAAATTGGAAAGTGCAAAAATACACTCAGAATCAACCGCATAAAATTTTAAGTCTAAAATTTGTCAATTCTATTCGTATCACTATTTAAAAACAACATGTAGATGTATCTCACTTTGATAGAACAATTTTCTTTCATAATTGAAATAGTATTAGGTATTTATATTAATGTTTTTAATCTTCTTAAATCAATTTTCTTCTTTTTACATACTCAAATTTTAAATTTGATTAAACACTTGTTTTTCTTATAAATTTCATAAGATTTTAACAAGATTACTTGAACTTTATAGCTACTATTATCTACCCACATAGGTAAATAACGCCGTCATTCTCATCATCATCATCAAACATTTCAAGCTCTGAGTTTATTTATCTTCCTTTTATATTTCGTCTATATATATTTATAGAAACACTCCATTATTTTAATGTATATGAAAATTTTCTTTCTTACTTCATCTCTAAAATTACGTTATTAAATAGATGCCAAAAATATATTATATATGTCATATAAATCTATATATCCTTTTTAGACGCAATGAAAACTATTTTCATCATCGGTGTTGTTTTTTTGTGTTGAAATGAAAAGGACGGAGAGAACTAAGTGATGAATTTTGAGTAAATGAAGTTAGGAGAAGTAAAAGATTATGTTTCAGACTCGACATAAGAGATGTATATTTAAAACGAAAAATATGTTCTGTAGAATTATAAGGCATGTTTTATGATTACTTTTTGCCTTATAGTTAGTCATTTTATCGTTTTATATGCGTGTATGTGTGGTTTCAAAAAATAAACTAACGGATTTATGTCATAACATTTTGATAAATATCTACGATTTTTCATAATTGTTATATATTTTCTTCATTTTATCTAAAACTTTACCTACTTAGCTTCTCTTTTTTGGCATGGCAGAACAAAAATAATCGAACTCTGCCCAATGTCTTGTTTCATAATTATTCTATTCCCTACGAGTAGATTTTCTTTTAAAATTTTAGTGATTTTTCTCTTACTAATTTCCTTGATTTTTTTTTGTTTTGAAAATTATTTACAATTATTTAAAATATCTATCTTCAAATGTATTCAATTTTTAGGTATATATAATAAAAATTATTGTATTTTTTTGATAATTCGTTAGGCATGTGTATATTAACAATGTGAATCTTTTTGAAATATCTTTTCAATTATAAATATAATTTTTTGATAGTTTTAAGGTGAAATAAAAAGTTTTCTTTAGTTTCAGTTACTGAATGTGATATTAAGTGAGGGGCATTTGCGTACAAAGCTTCTAGTCCCATTGTATTGGTGAACAGGACTTGCGCTACCGGAAGTTGGGGCATTAAAAGGAATTCTTACCACTCCAGATCCCAATTGTGATAATAAACCAGAGCCTGATCCAAGTGGTCCAGACGATAACACAGTTGATGTTCGACGAGAACGAATTGATTGCATACTCGATGATAATAAAAATGGAACACTTGTGCTCGACGTATTTGGCATAGATCCACCCTAATTTGCAGATTAAGAACAAAAAAATTAAATAAGACATTTTGCTGTTTAAAAAATAATTGCTTTCTTCCTTTTTGGGGTCGTTCTAATATTACGTAACGTCCTTCATTTTAGGGTACGTATATAAAAAATTTAAAAAATAATTTATGAAACGTAAAAAGACTTCAAAAACCAGCATAAAACTTTACGTAATTTACGAACGATCCCCCAATATTGTTATACTTACAATCATGTTTCGAGCAAGCTATTAAACGAGATAAGACGAAATATGTTTAATAAACAAAAAGAAGAAAAAAAAATTGTTTAGAAACAGAGCAGAAGAGAAAAATTAGAAAAAGGGGGACTTAGTGACTTCAAATTCATTAGCCAAAAAGGGCGACATTTAATTGCTACAATGCTAATTGAGTTAATTTAACTCAACACCCAAGCAGAGCACATAATCCCAAAAAAAAATGATTTAAGAAGGTAAATTAAGGATTCGACATGTATTCTCCTTTTTCTAGCGTATATATGCAAATGTACTTACAGTCGGTGGAGATAAATTAATTGCAGATGATCTCCTTTCTTGAGGACCGATGCTCGAATGTCTATTAAGATTAAAAATGTATGAGGAAAAAAGAATTGAGAGGAGAACGTGAGGAAGCATGAAATAAAATGAAAGAGGAGAAAAAAAATTCTGTTTACCTTCGAATAGGCAATGCTGTTCCTCCTGGAGTTCCACCTGTATTATGAATTATTCATGATACTCTTTCACAATATACCAAAGGAAAATTAAATACGCTTGATTACCTGGTGATGAAGCACAAGATGGCGCGATACGAATTTTTGGTGTCATTAAAGTATTATCTGAAAGACGACGATTTGGAAATGCTGCATTTGCTACGCGTAAATAATTGCTATCTGGTGATGATGGACCACCGAACCACCAACTCCCCAACATTCCGGATCCTGTACATTATTAAATTTTTATTAGATAAAGACTTAGTGTAAAATTTAATGCTTAAATGGATGTTTGATGAAAATGTCAAGGACTTTTCTCGTGATTTTGGGAATATAAAAACGGAAATGTATTTCACAAGAAATATTCTTCGGAAATTCTCTGAATTCGAAATCTTCGAGTGCTCTTCTCATGTCAAGGAAAAGTAACCATCAATTTTCAAATACAGAAAAGATAAGCAAACAGGAAGAGAAATCCCCAAACGAAACAAATAAAGATAAGTACAAATAAATACTCACGAATAGATCCAGTTGAATTCTTCCTTGCCATATCCTCCGCACTAGAAGTTTTTCTTTGGTCAATCCTCAGATTAGGAATATTAAATGGCGGAACGTGCATATTATCAGATGAGAATTGATGTCTTAATGGTCGATGTCTCTCTGGAGATGGCAATGATAAATTATCTAATTTCAATTTGTTACGTTGTTGACGATCGATACAGTCCAACATTTCTTGGAGTACCTAATTGTGCAAATGGAGAAGCAATTGTTGAAATGGAGAAGCGTAATTCATTTAATTTAAAGTAGTTTGCATGAAGTGGGATAGGAAGAAGATACTTACTTCAAGTAATATCATAAATTGCTCAAGATTCAATGATGGATTAACGGTTTGTGGTAATAATGAAGGCATAACACGGGTTGCCATCATGTTTACAGATAATCCATACTTTTTATCGCTTAACATTATTCGATATATATCTAAATGTAATAAAAGGAAAATGCATTTTTATCATTAACCATCAATCAGCTCATTACTCATAAAAGATGTTCATCAAGCGCACATAAACATGTGTACACAAACATCACATCCATAAATAAAAAAAATACACACATAAATGTACATGACCATCATACAAATAAGTCAATTAAATTTTTACTCACGAACTATACGTAAAATTATTTCGGGATCGGAAAAACGAATTTCATAAAGCATGGGGAGTACTTCATCGATTATTTGAGATTTTTCCAATTTGTCGAGGACGCGCTCGACACACTGTAGTACATTTGTCATAATTTTTAAATCACTTTGATTCTTCTCAAATACTGTTTTGATTTTCGGCAAGACCATTCGCCTTATTGAAATCTCATCGACATACTCGTAGACGTTAGCTACTGCGAGGAGAGCAGCACTTTGTATTTGCATTGTATTGCTTTCGAATGAATTGAACAAAAGCGGCAATATTTCGGAACGAATGTCGCCTTGTGGTGTCTTTTCAAGTATTATATGTAAATTCTCTAGTAACGTTACGGTGGCTTGTATTGATTTAGGCGCAGCAAACACAACTCTGCGTAGATTAATTAAAATTATAGTAATTATCCTCTAGACAGTGACTTGCACAAAAATAAATATTAGATCGTACCTAAATGTTGGTAGAATGAATTCCTCGTATTCATTTGCGGTCGACTCCTGTACCATTGCTAGTGCTGGTTGTAAAACTGCAGCAAGAACTTCTGAACCCTTCATTTCTTGTTGTAGAAAGGGCCAAACGTGTTGCCACCAGAGTTTCTATGACAAAATAAAATTATAAACCTTAATCTTCTTACGAGCATCCTTCAAAGGGAGACGACAGAAAATGAAAAGAAAAAAATGACTTACTCGTGGAATGAAAGGAAGTGCGTCCTTTAATGTGCTACGATAAAAATGAGCTTTTTGTGTTGGATCCTTCATATTGATTACATCGAGAAATTGAAGAGCATGAACGGCTGGGTCGCTGGATTTTTAAATTATTTTTTTAAGATTTCTTTATAAATTCTTTTCATTTTAATTGAATTTAACTACCTAAAGTATTTTATTAATTGCAAAAGTTGTGCCGTTGGACGTGGTCCGGGTTGTTTAGACATTAACCGTGTTGTTGCTTCGTGCAATGGTGCTGGAATTTTTATTAGTAATTGTTGCACACTTTCTTCCAACTGAAATAAAAGTTTCGTAATTAGTTTTAGATTGTTTTATTGGTCAATATTGAATTAGGAAATAAAAAGTTAAAGCGAAAATGTTGTTCTTAAATTAGTTTAGTGAAAATTGACGTTGAATCTTCTGCATCTTGTATGCGTTCAGTAAAAATTGATGCAGAATTTTTTGCATCTCTAATTTGTTCAGTAAAAACTGATGCAGAATCTTTTGCGTCTCTAATTTGTTCAGTAAAAACTGATGCAGAATCTTTTGCGTCTCTAATTTGTTCAATAAAAAATGAGGCAAAATCTTTTGCATCTTTAATGCTTTCAGTTAGTAAAAATTAACGTTGAATCTTCTGCATCTTGTATGGGTTCAGTAAAAGATGATACAGAATGTTTGAATGCGTTCAATAAAAATTTATCTGAAATGTTTTGAGTCTTAAATGTGTTCACTAAAACATAAACTGCTTCAGTTTACTATCAAAACATTTTACGATGGATAAAAATCAACTAACTATGCAAAATTAAATTTCGGAACCCAATTATGAAATCAGTTTGATGTTTATTATTGTACAGTAATGAAATTTGCATATATTTATCAGAGAGATTATTAAGATAAACAAGAAAGTTTAATGATAAGCATATTTACCGTTTCCAACTGCTTTAAATAATGTGATGGGGTATTTTGAGCCTGAATCAATGGCTTTCCATTGTTAAAAATTGCGCATACGACCATTCCTAGGGAAAACATATCACTTAATATGCTACAGTTGGAACTCGTTTGAATCTCCGGTGCTACAATAGGGTGAGTACATAAAAAGAGATAAAAATTTTCTTCCGGTCAGAAAGTGAAATTTTTGTGATGTTTTTAAATATTCAAGTCATGCTTAAAACAAGATTAAATGGAAACATTGTAACGAAAAAAAAAATCAATACATTTTCCATTTACTTCACATTGCCAAACAAAAGAAATTATAGTCTAGGGAAGAAATTGGTAATATATTTTTTTCTCAAGCTAATTTAATTCAATTTAATATTATTTTACCTGTAAAGTCGAGGTTTGGCTGGGCCATTTTAGATATACGCGTACTCCATGGTGGACACATTATCGGCTCTACAGCGTCTGTCTCATGACATTTTTCTATTCATGAATATAAAATAGAAATAAAATTTATCGCAATTAAATGCTGTGAGTTAATTGTCTGTACCTATAAATTCGAATCCAGCTAATTTCCATGTCCCTCTTTTCGTAATTAATATAGACGATGGACAGACATTTCTATGAATCACTTGGCCGGAGTAATGGAGAAATGATAATGCTTCTATAATCTGTAATATTTTATATACAAAAAAAGATACGGTGGGCATCAAAAATTACCTACATAATTTCATTACTGTCATGAGAAATATACCGTACCTGTAAAATGCCGTACTTAAGTTCAATATCCAAGAAATTGTATTCCTTCATAAACGTTGTATTCCTCTGTATTGGTGGTGTTTGTGGGACTGCTGATGAAGAGTCCTAAGAAAATAATTTTTCATTGTAATTAATGAACCATGAAAGCAATATCGTTATCCTGTCTTACTTGAAATGCCAAGACGTTTGCAAGACTCGCATAAACTGGCTCTGTTGCGAATGCTAAAGTTTCGGAGCATTCTTCCACAGTATGTATAATTTGTAGAATCTTAAGGGTTACAAAATCGAAAATTGATCATTTAAGCATGATTTAATTTTATTAAAGTAAGGATGGTGTGCCAACAGACCCTTTTTTATTGGATAGATTTTTAATGTAATTTGTGGTAAGATCAAAGGATAATTTTCGCAAAAAAATAATTTTTATGCTATAAACTTTTTGATTATAACTAAAGGAAGGATGCTGAAGATTTTTATGAAAATAAATTTTGAATATTAGGTGACTCAATGATTATAAATTTAACCACAATTGACTTTTAAAAGCTTTTGATATAATTAGAAAATTAAAGACAGACTCTTTTAGTAAAAAGAACATTGTCTTAGAAAAATTGACTCAAAAATAAATTTCCTTTTAAAAAAAGACGCAAAAAACTTTTGCTTCGTAAATTTGCTTAGAAAAATTGATGCGAAAATCTTTTGCTTCATAACTTTAACCTCACAAAAACAAGATTTGCATTTTTCTGATCTTTAACGAAACTTTCTCGAAACTAAGAAAACAAAAACAACAAAAAATACTAATCAATTCGCACACCATAGGCTATAATTATTAGCATATTACTTTCGGATGTCGAAATCTTTCCAGTTGCTTCACAGATGCTTTCAGCAATTCCGTTACCGTCTCTTTGCGCTTAGGTTTGTGTAACTTATCAGCAATTCGTTTCTCAAAAAGAAATACGGAGCATTCCTACAGACGAGTCAGTGCGCGATAAAAAATTCAAAACGTTAAAAAAATATTATTCAAGATTATGACAAATTTAATTTGGTAATTGAATACAGCAGTAATAATAACATCAATATCATCATCCGTACTTTCTATTCAAATATATTCAATCTATGTAGATTGATATAAAATGATAATTTATACATTATTAAATTTGTGATAAATTCGATGGAAGCTATAGAGATTACCGAAGACACATTTGAGCTGATTAAATATTAATGTTATGGATATTTGAAGTGTAAACTTATTTTTTTTTCTTTGCATAAATGATGCTCATATAGCTAGAAACCACAATTTCATTATGGAAACTATGGTATGAAGCTTTAAAAAAACATAATAAGAATTTTCATATTAAGAATGTGAGCAGTATGTAACACATATGCATGCAAGGAAAAAGTTAATTAAAACAACAAAAAAAACTTCATAAAAAAACTTTTTGTGATGCTCATATCGTCGTTAGTAAAGTAAGAATAATTACTATTCACCTTTCCGTCGCTCTTACGAAACGACTCGTGTATTTTCCACACTAACTCAGGTCCTGCACAAGCAGTTAGCTTTCCTACTTCGAAGAATTGTGTGATTGGATTGTTATCAATTGGGCTGATATTTGTTTGGTTTGCGCTCTTTGTAAATTTTGCAAACATCTTGTTTGATACATAAAAAGAGGAGAGCATAGATGATTAAATGACGGAGAAAAAGATTAATCAATTTTGTTTAACGTCTGAATGGGATTCATTCATATCCATTTTATCTTCTTTCAATATACATGATATCGATAATCAATAGAGTGTAGTGAACATAAGATTTTTTCCCCTTTTATTCTTTTGATTATACTTTTTTTATATTTATTTATTTGTGTAGAGATATTTTTTTATGCGTGTATAGGTAGATATAATTAAAATGATATTTTGATAATCTAACAAATTCCACAGAGATTATTTGAATAAAGCTTTTTTTTGAATATATATTTTTCCACACACAAAAGCTCACGTCTTCACCATCTAGTAATTGCCAAAAAAAATATTTTTTTTTCACTGACTGACTGACTGCGATTGGAGAGAGAATGTGTAAAAAAACGCTTTGAGGAATTGTTTTCAAGTTTTCAGTGGCAACAACCTCATGCGAGCTCAAGCTTCTATGGAGAAATATCTTTTTCTCAACTTTAAATCATTTCTTAAAAACCGTGCATTATCCTCGTTGCGTGAACTTGTTAAAAATTCATGTTAATTTTTTTTCTCTCTTTTCAACTTTTTACGCTTCTATTTTATAATGAATTGATAATTTAACGAATCACTTGTAAAAAAATTCAACCCTTTTTTGCTCTAAAATTTAATTTTCACTTTCAATTTCACAGAATATAAACTACAGTTTCACTCATCCAACATTAATAAATTATTAAAATTTCTCTTAAAAAATTTTTGGTGCAAATAGAATTTTTTCCCATTTTTTCTCATTCACTTGTTTATTCCCCTAAAATCATATTCAGACTAAAAATGTGCAATTTTTCCAAGCGATGATATCAAAAAAATGAAATTTTTTTATGACTGGGGAAAGTTCGAAAATGCTTGGTGGGGAAATTCGGAAGATTTTCTCTCCTGTTGCTCATCCATCCACTACAAACAATCTATACAATTCAACATACAGATGATTTTACTATGCATTGCACCTGATAACATGATCCTGACCTAAATTTGTACACAGCAACACCACTTTTGGGAAATTGGGCTAATTATATCTGAAATTGCTTTTCAATAAAAAAAGAATATCTCTCTCTAATAGCTTGCCATCTCCTCGTGTAAAGCTCTCCTCTAGGCTGTTCTTTTCATCAATGTCGACATCGTCATTGTCGTCAATTTACATAAATTGTTATTTTTTTGCCTACATACAAATTGGCGATAAATCTTTCAATCTGATATAATCTGAGGATGATATTTTTTTTGAGTATACGACGAGTTACTAGAAATTGTTATTCAATCTATAGATATTCATATTTTTTGAACTGTCATCATTATTCAATCAATTACTGTGTTAAAAAAAAGATTTATTTAAATATCACGCAATGTCTGTCTCCAAATGAACGACTTAATGGTGTAATACCAATTATATCTACGTGTAATGCAATAATTAATGTAATTGACAGGTAATCAATATCTCGTGGTATTTATCAGTAATTGCGACGCATGAAAGTTACACACGATACAACTCATTGATTAATTTTTAATCCAACGATAGATGTTGTCCGTTACGCTATGCTAAAATTTAAATCTTTAGCAGGGGGTTGTCTGTTACATTCAAAAAATTCATGAGCCGTTAAAGGTGTGGAAGTTGCGAGGGAATCTCCGCTGACATCATACAATTTTATCGCGCAAATTGATAAAAAAATTATCAATTGATAATGTTTAATTTATAAATTTAAAATAAATCCAAGCTTCCTTGAATTATTCAATGATTGTCAGTCAACAATGATAATATCCATGTATCTAGTTTCCCCCTCAATTCAGATATCGTATGATGTTAAAGCGACGCTTTAAGTACAGCATTCAAAAATAATGTAAATCCTTGATTTCGTCATAAAATTGTTGACTTAGTTGCTTAACATTTTATTTGTTTTCGTTATCAACAGATATATTAAGCGCGACAGACTAAGTCTGTAGGTCAGGGTTAAAATTGTATTATTATTGTTTCATGGGACATAATCTTCAAATGATGCGCTCAAGACGCGATTTGTGATTGGCTGGCACAGTGGCCTGATATGTGACGTCATAGTAGAAAATACAAAGTTCAGTGTTAAGCAGGAATTTCTATTATATTATAATTTAAGATAAAATTAGATAAAGTAAGAGTTATTAATGATAATATTTCGTTAATCGACTCATAAGTGACCGCAGTATCGTAATCTACTTCTAGACATAGCAAATTAATTGATCTAGTCACTCTAATTCATGTGTAGGAAGTAATTTTTAACGACTTATACGCAAATAAATTAATTTAAAAGGTAATTTTTTTTGTCATTGCTCAATGCATGTCTGGGAGAGTTGACAGTGGTCTGATTCGCTCACGAGTGATACAATTGTCATTTTATTATCAATATTTTGTATCTGAATCGATAACAAGTGAGATTTTTGTGAGAGAAAAATAAGACCCAAGGCCTTCTAGAAGATTTTTTTTTCTCAAATGTTGAATAATTCTATTTTTATTTACTGTTACATGTTACTTTTTTCAGATAGATTTTAAAGCTTCTACTACTTTAATCAAGCAACATTAATAGTATTCAAAATGTTCATTGAAAAAGATAATAAGTGAGTAGTTATAAGTTATGAGCGTTGAGCTTCGTTCACGTGAATATTTTTCTTAATTCATTTTCGCTTTTTCATTCATGCCGCACAGTATGAATAACTTTTGGATTCAGTGTATTATTAAGGCACTTTCATATGCTGGTGTCTTTTACGATATCATCACATTTCCCGTCTACTTTTTGATCCAGCGACCGTGGGCACGACGAAACAGGTCACAAAGAGTTAAGGTAAGTCAATTATTGTTGTGGAAAATTTTACTGAAAACTCAATTTTTCCTTTGTTTGCTTTGTTTTTCTTTTATTTATTTATTTTTTTGTGCTTCAAACAGGCAAAGCCAATAAGTTCCGACAGTACTCAAATAACATATCGTACAGCCGATCCACCAAGGGAAATGCATTTGAAAATGGTTCAAGCTGACATTGACACATTAGAGAAAGTATTGAAATACATTGCTGAAACACACAAGGATAAGAATTGCTTAGGCACACGTCAAGTACTGAGTGAGGAGGATGAAATGCAGCCGAATGGAAGGATGTTTAAGAAATATAAGATGGGTGAATACACATGGAGGAGTTATGTTGATGTAGAAAAGGAAGCGTGCAATTTTGGATACGGAATTCGTAAATTGGGTGTCCAACCAAAAGAAAATGTTGTTATTTTTTCGGAAACTAGAGCCGAATGGATGATTGCCGCACATGGCTTATGTAAGAGAATATTATTATTTTTTTGCTAATTTCTCCATCAAATTTCATGCATCTCTCTTAATTTTTTTTTATAGTCAAGCATAGTTGCTCCATCGTTACCATTTATGCAACACTCGGCGATGAAGGTATTATTCATGGCTTTAATGAAACAGAAGTCTCCACAGTTATTACATCTCATGAACTGATGCCAAAATTGAAATTAATTTTGGATAAATTACCCAAAGTCACAACCATAGTCTACTTCGAGGATCAACTTGTGAAAACAGATTTGAAAGGATTTGAACGCATCCGTACCTTTTCATATAGTGATGTCATTCAATATGGAATTAAGAATCCAGTCGGTAAGTTCTCAGAAATTTTAATTTGACATCCAGACTGAGACGCTTCTGAAACTTCAATTGAAGTGCTTAGAGATTAAAATCTTCCTTGCTTGACACAAAATAAGAGTTTTATCAGTCAGAATGACAAATTAGTCATCAGATTACTGATTAAATGTCATTAAATATGCTCATTAAATATCCAATAACAACATAATTTGCAGCTCCAGTTCCACCAACTAAAAATGATGTAGCCATTATCATGTACACATCAGGAAGTACTGGAATCCCAAAGGTGAGATATTAGTTAGAGGATAATTCACTTCTGACGTCTATGTAAGACACTACACCAAAACTAATATCTATTCAAGTCCAATTTTCGAAAAGACGTCATTTGTGAATGATCCCACCTTATATCCAATCCGTAAGCACTAATTCATTACTCTTAATTATACACATACAGGGTGTTTTGATTACACACAACAATTGTATATCCACATTGAAATGTTTCTGCGATGTTGTTGATATTTTCATCGACGACGTACTGCTAGGATTTTTGCCATTGGCTCATGTTTTCGAATTGCTAGCTGAAAGTGTTGGTCTTCTCACAGGCGTTCCCATCGGATATTCATCACCAAATACTCTCATCGACAGCAGCACTAAGATTATGAAAGGAACAAAGGGAGATGCATCAGTTTTGCGGCCCACATGTATTACCGCAGTTCCATTAATTTTAGATAGAATTTGTAAGGGAATAACTGATAAGGTTAATAAGGGATCTCCTCTACAAAAATCTATATTTAAGTATTGCTATGATTATAAGTGTAAATGGGATAGACGTGGTTACGATTCTCCTCTCGCCGACTATATCGTATTCAGAAAGATTAATAGATTGTTGGGCGGAAAAATACGACTTATTATATCTGGAGGTAAGATCAAAGTCTATGTATACATATACAAATTTACACATTGATTATCATCACGATATTCACGACTTAAACTGATGATAAAATAAAATTATTCAATTTACAGGCGCTCCATTATCTGCTGAAACTCATGAACAAATTCGTTTATGCTTGTGTGTTGAGGTTTGTCAAGGATACGGATTGACTGAGACGACAGCTGCATCATGTGTCATGGAACGTTACGACATGTCGTATGCTCGCGTTGGTGCACCATCCTCAAAGGTTGATTTACGTTTAGTTAATTGGGAAGAGGGAAATTATCGAGTTACCAATAAACCTTTCCCTCAAGGTGAAATTGTTATCGGCTCGGAAAGCGTTGCCGCTGGTTATTATAAGAATTCTGAATTAACAAAGGAGAATTTCTTTGAAGAAAATGGAAGACGCTGGTTCAAGACTGGCGATATTGGAGAGATGCACGCAGATGGTGTATTAAAAATAATTGGTATGCTAATTACTTCAAATTGCTTACTTAAAATTTTAATTAACACTTATTCTTTTGCCATTTTCATAGACCGTAAAAAAGATTTAGTGAAGCTACAAGCCGGTGAATACGTTTCCTTAGGAAGAGTTGAGGCTGAAATGAAGACTTGTCCAATCGTAGAAAATATTTGTGTTTATTGTGATCCATCAAAACATTACTGTGTCGCTTTAGTTGTACCCAATGAAAAAATGCTAATGGAAATGGCTGAAAATTTAAATATTCGCAATTTAAGCTTTGAGAAGCTATGCTCGTCGCCAATTATTGAAAAGACAGTTGGAAGGGAGCTCTTTGAGCATGCTAAGAAATGCAAATTGGAAAAGTTTGAAATACCAGCAGTTATCACACTCTGCAAAGAGACATGGACTACTGAGGGTGGATATGTAACTGCTGCATTTAAGATAAAGCGTAAAGTCATCCAAGAACGATACAAGGAAGAAATCAAAAGAATGTATGCTTCTTAATAAACTCTTTTCCTTCTTTTTTCTAAAAAGAAAACTGTAATTTTTAATTTAATAAATCTCACATTATTTATTGCAACAATTTCTTTTTCACTTAAGCAATCAATAAAAAGAAGAATATCAAAAATGATACAGAAAGACATAAAGGAAATCTCTTTGTTCATCTTATTCTTTTTTGCATACAATATTATTTGTTTGTACTTTACATATTTTCGTACACATGTCCAGAGTTGGAGGCTGTGAATTATAATTTTGAGTCTACTAGTAGTTTATTGTGTCAGTGGATATCTGCTATGATTACGTGGTTTAATTTATTTTCTTAAATAATTTGAGAACAAAGGTTTGACTAAGGGCATTTTGGGAGAAAAGGACTTTCTTTTGAGGATGTTCATTAATTACGTTACGGCAAAAAACGAAATTTTTAGACCTCTCTCTCTTCTCTGGGGGCCGGTTGCTTGGTATATCATAGGGGTATCCAGGTGGGAGATTTGGGTGTTAAAACACCACCCTCGATGGAAATTTTCTTCAATTAGCTAGGGTTTTTGAGAAAAAAATTTTGCAGTCCAAAATTTCTGCCCCTAAATTTTGCAGTCCAAAAAAAGTTTTTAAAACACCACCCTCAAAAAATCTTGGGTACGCCCCTGGCTTGGTTTACCCTAGGATGACCAAACTTCACGAGCATATTTTTGAGGGTGTTATGGTGAGATATTTAAATTAAGTTATTTGAATTAAGTTAAATATTATTCAAAATTTGTATTTAATAATTGTATTACATAGTTTCAAACTAAAATACTAAATGGAATCTGTCACCATTTGAAAGTGACGAACGATTTTGAATTAAATTTAAGATTTTATGAATTAAAACATATTGTAAAAATTAATTAAATTTACTTCACTTCCACACAATTTCGTGAATTGATTTACATTCATTCATTCATATTAATTTACAACGGAATTTATTTAAATACGTCTCCTCTTCTTTTGGATCGTTCATTGGAAGTTTTGATTATTGAACCTTTCTTCCCTTTCCAACTTCCCCGTTTTGAACTTCTCTTTTTATCGACTTGTGGAAGCGTGCAGAAGGCACAAAATTAAAGTAAGCCTTATTTAATTAATTTAAACAGGAATTAATTGTTTTTTATTACTTGTTTCTTTAGAGAAACGTTAGCCGTTTAGGCATTGTGAAAAATAAAATCGAGAAAAGCAGATTTAAGGCGTTTTCATCGAAAATTAAGTTTTCCAGCGTTCTTTCGAGCCTTCGAGAAGCACACTCCGAAACATTTTTTCTTTTAATTTTCATCGTGAGAGCGATTTCTGGCAATAGAGGAACTTCGAGGAGTGTCTGACTTGCAGCAGAGAATCTAATTTCCACGATTAGAAGGAAATTTGGTGAGAAAATAATTTTCATAAAAATTATTTTTCTTTTTCATTATAGGTTACGCAAATTATTTAAAGTCGATTGAGTCTTACTGACTATTAGAGGTCAGTTCAATCGCATGTGTTGATTGTTTTGCATTAGAGCAAGCAATCGACGAAATTACGGCAGTTCAAAGGCCTCAAATACCCCCACACACGATCTTCATCATCAATCAAATTCATTTCAACAACAACATCCAGCGGTCATCAACAATCAAAGTCAATCGAGTCGGTGATTACAATGGAAGTGTTTAAAGACGGTCAATTGAATGCTGAATGGATCAAGCAACTTGATCAGAAAGATCCCCTGGCTTCAAAAATTCGTGCATATTATTTACCCGGAACTAAGATCAAGCCTGAATATAAATGTGCAGTCATCAGGTGCAAACTTCCAGTGAAATCAGCGGAATATTTGCATCCCGTGTCAGCAAATTATGAGTACAATCCAATGATCTTTTGTTTCACATGCAACAGGACCTTTCATATTCATTGTGTGGGATTAAAGCTGGACAATTTGAGTGAAGAGGCAGTTCCATGGCTGTGTACGACATGTAGAGAGAATGTTTCAAATGCTCACGCGTCAGTATTTTTCAAATCAACAAGATACAGCGAGCCAATCAGATCCAGAAGGAAGTTTTTCTTACGTGACACAACAATTGAGCCAAAAGAAGCTGAATTTGATACGGATGAGGAGTTTGATTCGAGTGATATTGAATCATTCAAGCGCATCGAAAGAGGACGAGTTGTAAATGTTGATCCTGCTCCAAATGAGGAGCAATTACGTTTGCAGAATGAAGTGATGACAGCCAGAAGTGGTGAACGAAGAGCCACGGAAAAAGCGATCGCATTAGAGCGTCAGCTTTTAGAATTGAGAGCAAGAGAAGACGAAAGGCAACGTCAAATGGATCAAATGCAGCAACAATTAACTGCACTTTTGAGATCTGGGACATTAGCGTCCACAGATTCAATTACAGCACACTCGTCAAACGTATCGTTGAATATGAGCAGTTTTTATTCGCAAGGCGCTGCAATCCCATCAAGTGAATCAACTAGGAGGAATTTGAATGCTACAGACATTAATAATAGTCAAGTTCCAATGGTCCAGGTCAATGACAACAGCAATAATGAAGCTGATACAACGTTGGTGGATGTGTTATCGAGATTCACGACAGTTCAGGAGGAAACTAGGAACGACAAACGCTTAGCCAGCATTCGAAAAGCTATGCCAAAAATAGCTGAGTTCAATGGAGATTCAATGAAATGGCTGGAATTTGAGCAAGACGTGCATCGTTATAAAACTGAGTGTCAGTACGATGATAAGGAAATTAAATTGTACATTCGTGGAGCATTAAAGGGTGATGCATTTGAAGCGGTGAAGGACTTCATTAATTTATATCCACTAGAGGATATTATGCAGATCCTAAGGGAATCATTTGGAGATCCAATGATTTTAGTGCGACGTAAAAGCAAGGACATTAGAGTCCTCAAGATTCCTAATTACTTATATCGTGACGATGCAGTAAAGATCAGAGTGATTTTACAAAGTTATTTTGCAGCATGTACTTATACAAAGACTGGACATCTAAATTCCAATGAGCTAGCTGAAACAATTTACGAGCAATTCAATAATGAGGATAAGGCACGTTGTAAGGAGTTATTTATGCGTAATAATCCTGGAAGGCAAGTAGTGGTTTGTTTAAAGACAATTTATGACTACTTGAGCGAGCGATTGCCTATATTAGATGAAAAGCCGGATCAGAAACGAGACAAAAGTTTCAAGAAGGATGATAAACCTCGAACAGCGCAAGTAATGTCAACTGGATCATCAGTTTCTGCAAATAAAGGAAACTCAAAGCAGGATTTTAAGTTCGAGTTGAGAGATAGATCTACAGCTCCGTATATGGGATACGAAATGAATCGAGTCAATGCATTGGAGAAG